>OX155899.1:57635985-58125466 GCA_944588485.1 Phosphuga atrata
TTTAGTGAGTGAGAGCCTCACACACAGGCTGGTAGAGCTTCCCCCAAACCACATATAAAAAAAAGAAGATGATATCAGAGGAGAACAGATTAAAAACTTTGGCCTAGAAACACTTCAGTGGCTGCTCAAAATGTTCAATACGTGTATCAATACCTTCAAGATACCAAAATTATGGAGACAAGCCAAGGTCTTTGCTCTTATAAAGAAGTTGCCTGGGAAAGAGCTAAATGAGCCTAAAAACTTCCGACTAGTCTCCCTCCTATGCCAGACGTTTAAGCTAATGGAGCGAATGATTCTTAACAGAATCTCAGCGACTATCGATGAGGAGCTAATAGACTGGCTTTATACCGGGGAAGTCTTGTGGCGGACAGGTCCTAAACCTTGTTCAATACATCAAGGATGGCTTCCAAGAGAAGATCACAGGGGCCGCCTTCATTGACCTATCTGCCGCATACAATACGGTCAACCACGGAAAATTGCTATGCAAACTGTATGAAATGACTAATGATTTCCACATCACGTCGATTGTCGGAGCCTTCCTCCAAAACCGCCGTTTCTTTGTCAGACTGTTAGGGAATATAGTAGATAGCGCCTGCAGAGGAACGGACTTCCGCAGGGCAGTGTACTGACCCCATTACTGTACAATATCTATACCAACGACCAACCAATACGGCGGGAGATAAGGCACTTTATATATGCTGACGACACAGCGCTAGCAGCCCAAGGAAATAGTTTCCATGAGGTAGATAGAAAACTGGCATATGCCCTGAACTACCTTCCGCCTACTACGAGCGCAATCTCAACACAAAAAGTGTGCGCTTCCACCTTCGCAACAGGGAGGCAAGGAGACAGATGAATATAGTGTGGTGTGGCCAACAGTTAGAACACTGCCCAACTCGAAAATACCTCGGGGTAACACTAGATCGAGCTCTTATATATAAGCGCCACTGCCTCAACACCAGAAAAAAAGGTTGCAACAAGAAACAACCTTCTCCAGAAACTGACTGGTAGGTCATGGGGAGCACAGCCAGCAACATTGAAAGCCCTTGCCTCAGCCCTTGCAATAAGCCCTTGCTCTGCAACCGAATACGCCGCTTCAGTATGGTGTGCATCCACTCACGCAAAGCAAATCGACGTCCCTTTGATTCAAGCAGTCCGCCTAAATAGGTTGCCCGAAGCCTTTTTTTGAGAGAAGGGGAAAAATACCATTCCGTACGACCCTCAGAACAGAAATGCCCTGAGGAGTGTGGGACTCAACCGGCATGACGGTACCACCGGTCCTACCCACTAAAAACCACCTCCTCTTTCCTTTAATAACCATTCACCCTACCACGGGATCGCCTTGCGACATTACTTCATGGTGGAGAGAAGTCTCTATGTCTTCATCAGCACCACAGTAAGTGCATTCTGCTGTTCGGCTCTTCCCCATTCTCTTCTTGTAGGCCACAAAGCAACCATGGCCGGTGAGTATTTGCGAGAGGTGGAATGATAGTTCTCCATGCTCCCTAGAGTACCAGTCTTTAATTTTAGGTATTAGCCTATGCGCCAACGGACTTGTTTCCATGCTTTCCCACCTTTCCTGCCACCTTTCCATGGTATCTTCCCTAGCTTCCTTCCTCCGCTCCTGGTTCAAGCCGAACGTTTCTCCCCTTTCTTTAGCGAGTAAATCGAGCGGAATTACTCTTCCTATGACCAGTAATGATTCTGTTGCGGCAGTTCTGTAACTTCTGCAGATGCGGATTGCAAGAGTTCTCTGTACGCGAAGTAATTTTTGTCTATATTTCTGGTATCTGCAGGCCTCCATCCACACGGGGGCGGCATAAAGAATGATAGACTGGGCTACGGTTGCTAAGAGTCTTCTTTTCCTTTCTGTTGGCCCATTTTCACGCGGCATGAGTCTGGAAAGAGACAGAGCCGCTCTTTGGGCTTTTTCAGCAACATGCGTTATGTGGTGGCCAAATGTGAGGCTCTTGTCCATTACGACACCAAGATATTTCACGTGGTTGGTTGGTATTATTATTGTACCTCCCACCTCGAACTGTATCTCCCCGTACCTCTTTCTACCAGAGAGCATCACCGCTTCGGTTTTTTCCGTGGCGAGTTGAAGTTTGTTCTTTTTTAGCCCTATGGAGAGAGATCCTATGTATCGCCTCGTTGCTGTTGTATTTAGCTCTAGAGACCACTGCCAGGTCGTCGGCGAAAGCAATTGTTTCCACGCCGTCGGGCAAATCTAAATCTAGTATGCCGTCGTATAACAAGTTCCAGAGATGGGGGCCCAGTACAGAGTCTTGGGGTATGACACATGTCACTGGAATTGCAACGCCGTCTTCTAGCTCTAGCTTTCTGCCAGTCAGGTAGCATGTCATGTTTCTTTCTAGTAGTTCCTTTTTTATTAAGTTCCAGTTGGCGGAGTTGAAAGCATTCTTTATATCAAGCGTGACAAGGATGCATAGCTTTCTGGTTTTCCGTGTCCTCTTCATATCGTTTGTTGCAATATCTCATACTCTCTTCACGGCTTGAATTGTTGAACGACCTTCTCTGAAACCATACTGTCGATTTGATATGTCTTTTTTTCTTTTATTTCCGTCATTAATCTTCTGGTGATACGATGTTCTAGTAGCTTCCTCGCACTGTTCAGGAGGCAGATCGGGCGGTATTTTATCTCAGCATCTTCTACCTTTTTTGGTTTCTCAATTAGAGCTAGTCTTGCTATTTTCCATATGGCAGGGAACGTTCCCTCGGCCTGAAGCCTACGCCACTTCATCGGGTATACTCTCTCGCCGGCATAGCACCGCCTCACATCAGGAGAGAGGTAGTCGCTGAGGCAAAAAGGAGACCGACCCAAGGCACCCGCTCTATGTCCACCAACCAGCTAGATCTAGACTCCGATCCAGCCAAAGCTTTTTGGCCTGAACAGCACCATTGCAAGTCTCTCAGGAAGCCATAAGGCTCCAGAAATGGCGCTCTGAAGCCCAAGACTCAATCACCCAACAAAAAGAGGAGCTGGCACCGGGACATTTCCTCCCATACCCAATCTGGAGAACGCTCAACAGACTTCGCACAGGAGTCTCGAGGTGCAGAGAAAACCTGCAAAAAATGGGGAATGCTACCAGAGGACGAAAACCCTCAGTGTTCCTGCGGAGAAACCCAGAATCCTCCACACCTGCTGACCTGCACCGACATGGGACAGAGCTGCACAGAGAACGACGTAGTTTTAGCAAATGACAAGGCCATCAGATCCGCAAACTTTTGGTAGGACATAGTGTGATCCGGACACGAATAGTAGTAGTAGTAGTAGCTCATATACATCCATTTTTATACTGTAGCCGCAGTGTGGCGATTCTTGTGTCTATATGCGTCTCATTTTGGTAGCCCAAGACACAAGGGATGCGCTGCCATGGTATCAAACAAAACCGTGCAAATTGTGTACCGTGTAAATCGAGGGATGGGTGTATTGCTTTAAATCAGAAAATACTTGTTGCAAGTTGAAATAAAAAATACGTGAAATAATTATGTATAATCTGTTAGAATAAATTGATTAATAAAAAGAAATCATTTTAAGGCACATAAATATTGTAATTAAGCACTTAACTGCCTTCTCGCCAATAAATACATCGCAAATCTCGACATAAATGTCAAGGCGTATTAAAAACTTGAATCCGCAAGACACAAAAAGCATAAAACTTAAACCGTCTTGCATCTTGTCATATTAAATATAATATAGTGCACACCAAATATAACGAGTTTAAAGAAATCGCGTCTGTGTGGTTTATACAAAGTCTTGTATGTGTAATCTTTTACTTGTGTTATCTTGTGTTATCTTGTTGTCTACTTTAAATTAAATGGTTTATACTTGGTCTTGTTTATATAGTCTTCCATTCTCTTCTGTGTTGTGTAATCTGTGTAATCTTTTACTTGCGTAATCATTTACTTGGTTTAGACATGGTCTTGTTTATATAGTCTGTCATTCTCTTTTGTGTTGTGTAGTCTGTTTTTACTTGCGTTATCTTTAATATAAATTTGTCAAGGTTTATCTGTCTAGTATAACGTATCACGTATCTAGTATAATGTTTAATCTACCGTACTGAACAATTTACCGATTTTTACTTGGAAATTGATTGCTTAAAAATATCAGTTGCACATCTTATCTTGTCTGTCTGGTTTTGTTTGTCTAGTCTTGTCTGTCTAGTCTTGTTTCTCTAATCTTGACTGTTTAACAAACTTATAACAATCAGAACACAGCCTGAATATATAAATATATTCAACCTTTCCGGAGCTCTATAACAATTAGTGAGTCTTTTTAGGACTACCAAAACAAATCTCATGTGAAATTTGTCAGTTATTTAATAGCTTTCCGTCCACTTTCGTGGCACTCAACAAAAACCCAACAAACACTCAGTAATTGTTATAGAGCTCCGGTAAGGTTGAATATATTTATATATTCAGGCTGTGTACCGATTGTTTTGTAAGTTTATATGATTATCTATAACGTAGAATGGCTTTACCAATTTTGTCTGTTTAAAAAATATCAGTTACAATAAATACAATATTTAAATGCATCCTGTGTGTAATGAGATAAAAATAAAAGGACGTAAGTCGTAATTAATAGAAATCGATTACTGGATCGAAAACCTCGTTTTAATTGAAATTATTGGTTCGGTTTAATTAGAAATGATATTTTTCTTCCATTTTTATTTTATCTCTGGCTGTTAGTAATAATGACTGCATTTGCTGCTGTAATAAATGGGAAGAGGTAGATAAAACGAGAAAACCTGTAGAAAACAAAAAGGCGGAGAGGAGAAAATTTATTGAGATGGATGGAAAAGTGAAACAGCAGGATATCAAGAGAAGCCGGGGGAATTTATCTCGTAAAATCGAATTACATAGTTTAATAGGTTAATGTTATGTGATTAGTTGAATTAATCGTTTCCGTTTATTTTGTAATTAATATAATCTAGATTATATATTTTAGAATCGAAACTTCTTCAGGCGCCGACTTGCGAGTAACTCAGATCTTTTTACAATCGGAAATGACATTGACTGACGGAAATAAAGTTAGTTTAAGTCATATCTACATAGATGTCGCTCTTTAACAATTTCAACATTTTGGCATTTTTCAACAATGAAAAATTTAAGTAAAAGCGCGACGTGAGACTAACTCTGCCCGTTTTTACGAAAGAAATAACGTAAAAGCAAAGTCTATAGCCTGCTTAAGTTTTAAAAATTTAGAACGGACAAATCCAATATTGCTCTGATTTGCATACGACTGACATCAAAGTCAAAATAATTCGTTGCCGTAGGAATTCGTGCAACTCAGACAGCTTTTTCCGAAGGAAATAACATGAGGTAAAGTCTATAGTCAGCTTAAGGTTTAAAAATTTGGTTCGGAAAGACCCAATATTGTTCTAATTTGCATAGGACTGACATCAACGTCGAAATAATTCGTTGCCGGAAGAATTCGTGCAACTCAGACCGCTTTTTCTGAAGGAAATAGCATCAAGTAAAGTTTATAGTTTGGTTAAGGTTTAAAAATTTGGTCAGCTTTAAGGTTAAAAATTCGGAACGGAAAAACCCAATATTATTCTAATTTGCATAGGACTGACATCAAAGTCAAAATAATTCGTTGTCGGAGGAATTCGTGCAACTCAGACTGTTTTTTCTGAAGGAAATAACATCAGGTAAAGTATATAGTCAGCTTACAGGAACAAGGTTAGTTTAAGTCATGTCTACATAGATGCTTTAACAATTTCAACATTTTGACATTTCCCAACATTGAAAAATTTAAGTAAATGCGAAGCGCTTTACGAAGGAAATAACATAAAAGCAAAGTCTATAGTCTGCTTAAGTTTTAAAAATTCGTAACGGACTAACCCAATATTGTTTTAATTTGCATACGACTGACATCAAAGTCAAAATAATTCGTTGGCGGGGGAATTCGTGCAACTCCGACCGTTTTTTCTACAGGAAATAACATCAAGTAAAGTCTATAGTTTGCTTAAATTCTAAAAATTCAGAACGGACAAGCCCAATATTGTTCTAATTTGCATACGACTGACATCAAAGTCAAAATAATTCGTTGCCGGAGGAACTCGTGCAACTCAGACAGCTTTTTCTGAAGGAAATAACATGAGGTAAAGTCTATAGCCAGCTTAAGTTCTAAAAATTCAGAACCTTGCGAACCTTTATAATAGATTGTTCTAATTTGCATACGACTGATATCAAAGTCAAAATAATTCGTTGCCGGAGGAATTCTTGAAACTCAGACCGTCTTTTCTGAAGGAAATAACATCAAGTAAAGTCTATAGTCTGCTTAAGTTCTAAAAATTCAGAACCTTGCGAACCTTTATAATAGATTGTTCTAATTTGCATACGACTGATATCAAAGTCAAAATAATTCGTTGCCGGAGGAATTCTTGCAACTCAGACCGTCTTTTCTGAAGGAAATAACATCAAGTAAAGTGTATAGTCTGCTTAAGTTTTAAAAATTCAGAAGGGAAAAACTCAATATTGTTCTAATTTGCATACGACTGACATCAAAGTCAAAATAATTCGTTGTCGGAGGAATTCATGCAACTCAGACAACTTTTTCTGAAGAAAATAACATGAGGTAAAGTCTATATCAGCTTAAAGTTTAAAAATTCTGTACGGAAAAACCCAATATTGTTCTAATTTGCATAGGACTGACATCAACGTTGAAATAATTCGTTGTCGGAGGAATTCGTGCAACTCGGACCGCTTTTTCTGAAGGAAATAACATCAAGTGAAGTTTATAGTCTGCTTAAGGTTTAAAAATTTGGCCAGCTTAAGGTTAAAAACTCGGAACGGAAAAATCCAATATTGTTCTAATTTGCATACAACTGACATCAAATTCAAAATAATTCGTTGCCGGAGGAATTCGTGCAGCTCAGACTGTTTTTTCTGAAGGAAATAACATCAGGTAAAGTCTATAGTCAGCTTAAGTAATAAAAATTGGGAACGGAAAACCCAATATTGTTATAATTTGCATAGGACTGACATCAACGTCGAAATAATTCGCTGCCGCAGGAATTCGTGCAAGAATTAAAGTGTGAAATGTAAATAAGAAAATCGTGCATTTAGATAAAACAGCAACATCCTTACTGGTAAAGGAAATGCCTGACAGGCAACAATCTATCCACTAAATATATATAAATAGTTCATGTTAACAACCAGATAACAAATAACTGCCGACCGACCGCGACCTTATATTTATATTGCTTTTGCGGAATTGCTGAATGATTTACATCCCGAGGATTTACATTAACAAGATGTAACCGCGTTGCCTGCACCAGGGAGAGAGGTCGTGGGAATACTCCGGTTCGTGGAATTGCAGATTGTCTATGCAAACAAAATGACGGAAAAAATAATAGCCGTCTAATTAGCCGCCCGTGCACTTGTCGTGCCGAATAATCAAACGGACAAATCTTCAAAACCATTGTAAGCCATTCCTCATAGATATCATCTCAACGATTCAAACTAGAATAGAAACTGCTCTTATCTGTAATTTATATGGACTCGATCTTTAACTTAATATTGCATTATAAATGATAGTAGATTTATAGACGCTTAAAGACATATTACCTTATTAATACATGGCTTTTAGTTTAACAGGCTAGGATTAAGGTTCGTAAACCTAGATTACATGTATACGAGTATGACGTGGAGTCTGTCTAGTGTTGCCTGTCTAGTCTTGTCTGTCTAGTCTTGTCTGTCTAGTCTTGTCTGTCTAGTCTTGTCTGTCTAGTCTTGTCTGTCTAGTCTTGTCTGTCTAGTCTTGTCTGTCAAGTCTTGTCTGTTTAGTCTTGTCTGTCTAGTCTTGTCTGTCTAGTCTTGTCTGTCTAGTCTTGTCTGTCTAGTCTTGTCTGTCTAGTCTTGTCTGTCTAGTCTTGTCTGTCTAGTCTTGTCTGTCTAGTCTTGTCTGTCTAGTCTTGTCTGTCTAGTCTTGTCTGTCAAGTCTTGTCTGTCTAGTCTTGTCTGTCTAGTCTTGTCTGTCTAGTCTTGTCTGTCTAGTCTTGTCTGTCTAGTCTTGTCTGTCTAGTCTTGTCTGTCTAGTCTTGTCTGTCTAGTCTTGTCTGTCTAGTCTTGTCTGTCTAGTCTTGTCTGTCTAGTCTTGTCTGTCTAGTCTTGTCTGTCTAGTCTTGTCTGTCTGCTCAGATCACTAGCCGGACTCAAAACTACCATTTCCTGCAAGCCCTACTTCAAAAAGTTTAAAATTCTTACCGTTCCTTGTATATATATCTGGGAAGCCGCTTGCCATATATACAAAAACCGACATACAATGAGCACTAACGAGGATAGTCATGGGTACAAAACTAGAAATTGCCAGAATCTTAGAACTGTGAAAAGCAACCTAACCATTTCAAAAGGAGCACCCAATCGTATCGGCATCCAGATCTTCAATCGTATACCTAGAGATATTAAAAATAAATCAAACTATATATCGTTCAGAAGCAGTCTAAAATTGTTCCTAATCGACAACTGTTTCTACAGCGTTAATGATTTTTTTGATAGTATATTATAGTTTCTCTTTAATTGTTTTTTTTTATTAATCTTATTTTTTATGCTTGTTTTATGTATATTCTATCTTGACTTGTCTCATATGTAACATTTACATCCTTAGAGAAATAAAATTGATTTTGATTTGATTTGATTTGTCTAGTCTTGTCTGTCTAGTCTTGTCTGTCTAGTCTTGTCTGTCTAGTCTTGTCTGTCTAGTCTTGTCTGTCTAGTCTTGTCTGTCTAGTCTTGTCTGTCTAGTCTTGTCTGTCTAGTCTTGTCTGTCTAGTCTTGTCTGTCTAGTCTTGTCTGTCTAGTCTTGTCTGTCTAGTCTTGTCTGTCTAGTCTTGTCTGTCTAGTCTTGTCTGTCTAGTCTTGTCTGTCTAGTCTTGTCTGTCTAGTCTTGTCTGTCTAGTCTTGTCTGTCTAGTCTTGTCTGTCTAGTCTTGTCTGTCTAGTCTTGTCTGTCTAGTCTTGTCTGTCTAGTCTTGTCTGTCTAGTCTTGTCTGTCTAGTCTTGTCTGTCTAATCTTGTCTGTCTAGTCTTGTCTGTCTAGTCTCGTCTGTCTAGTCTCGTCTGTCTAGTCTTGTCTGTCTAGTCTTGTCTGTCTAGTCTTGTCTGTCTAGTCTTGTCTGTCTAGTCTTGTCTGTCTAGTCTTGTCTGTCTAGTCTTGTCTGTCTAGTCTTGTCTGTCTAGTCCTGTCTGTCTAGTCTTGTCTGTCTAGTCTTGTCTGTCTAGTCTTGTCTGTCTAGTCTTGTCTGTCTAGTCTTGTCTGTCTAGTCTTGTCTGTCTAGTCTTGTCTGTCTAGTCTTGTCTGTCTAGTCTTGTCTGTCTAGTCTTGTCTGTCTAGTCTTGTCTGTCTAGTCTTGTCTGTCTAGTCTCGTCTGTCTAGTCTCGTCTGTCTAGTCTCGTCTGTCTAGTCTCGTCTGTCTAGTCTTGTCTGTCTAGTCTTGTCTGTCTAGTCTTGTCTGTCTAGTCTTGTCTGTCTAGTCTTGTCTGTCTAGTCTTGTCTCTCTAGTCTTGTCTGTCTAGTCTTGTCTGTCTAGTCTTGTCTGTCTAGTCTTGTCTGTCTAGTCTTGTCTGTCTAGTCTTGTCTGTCTAGTCTTGTCTGTCTAGTCTTGTCTGTCTAGTCTTGTCTGTCTAGTCTTGTCTGTCTAGTCTTGTCTGTCTAGTCTTGTCTGTCTAGTCTTGTCTGTCTAGTCTTGTCTGTCTAGTCTTGTCTGTCTAGTCTTGTCTGTCTAGTCTTGTCTGTCTAGTCTTGTCTGTCTAGTCTTGTCTGTCTAGTCTTGTCTGTCTAGTCTTGTCTGTCTAGTCTTGTCTGTCTAGTCTTGTCTGTCTAGTCTTGTCTGTCTAGTCTTGTCTGTCTAGTCTTGTCTGTCTAGTCTTGTCTGTCTAGTCTTGTCTGTCTAGTCTTGTCTGTCTAGTCTTGTCTGTCTAGTCTTGTCTGTCTAGTCTTGTCTGTCTAGTCTTGTCTGTCTAGTCTTGTCTGTCTAGTCTTGTCTGTCTAGTCTTGTCTGTCTAGTCTTGTCTGTCTAGTCTTGTCTGTCTAGTCTTGTCTGTCTAGTCTTGTCTGTCTAGTCTTGTCTGTCTAGTCTTGTCTGTCTAGTCTTGTCTGTCTAGTCTTGTCTGTCTAGTCTTGTCTGTCTAGTCTTGTCTGTCTAGTCTTGTCTGTCTAGTCTTGTCTGTCTAGTCTTGTCTGTCTAGTCTTGTCTGTCTAGTCTTGTCTGTCTAGTCTTGTCTGTCTAGTCTTGTCTGTCTAGTCTTGTCTGTCTAGTCTTGTCTGTCTAGTCTTGTCTGTCTAGTCTTGTCTGTCTAGTCTTGTCTGTCTAGTCTTGTCTGTCTAGTCTTGTCTGTCTAGTCTTGTCTGTCTAGTCTTGTCTGTCTAGTCTTGTCTGTCTAGTCTTGTCTGTCTAGTCTTGTCTGTCTAGTCTTGTCTGTCTAGTCTTGTCTGTCTAGTCTTGTCTGTCTAGTCTTGTCTGTCTAGTCTTGTCTGTCTAGTCTTGTCTGTCTAGTCTTGTCTGTCTAGTCTTGTCTGTCTAGTCTTGTCTGTCTAGTCTTGTCTGTCTAGTCTTGTCTGTCTAGTCTTGTCTGTCTAGTCTTGTCTGTCTAGTCTTGTCTGTCTAGTCTTGTCTGTCTAGTCTTGTCTGTCTAGTCTTGTCTGTCTAGTCTTGTCTGTCTAGTCTTGTCTGTCTAGTCTTGTCTGTCTAGTCTTGTCTGTCTAGTCTTGTCTGTCTAGTCTTGTCTGTCTAGTCTTGTCTGTCTAGTCTTGTCTGTCTAGTCTTGTCTGTCTAGTCTTGTCTGTCTAGTCTTGTCTGTCTAGTCTTGTCTGTCTAGTCTTGTCTGTCTAGTCTTGTCTGTCTAGTCTTGTCTGTCTAGTCTGTCTAGTCTTGTCTGTCTAGTCTTGTCTGTCTAGTCTTGTCTGTCTAGTCTTGTCTGTCTAGTGTGTCTAGTCTTGTCTGTCTAGTCTTGTCTGTCTAGTCTTGTCTGTCTAGTCTTGTCTGTCTAGTCTTGTCTGTCTAGTCTTGTCTGTCTAGTCTGTCTAGTCTTGTCTGTCTAGTCTTGTCTGTCTAGTCTTGTCTGTCTAGTCTTGTCTGTCTAGTCTTGTCTGTCTAGTCTTGTCTGTCTAGTCTTGTCTGTCTAGTCTTGTCTGTCTAGTCTTGTCTGTCTAGTCTTGTCTGTCTAGTCTTGTCTGTCTAGTCTTGTCTGTCTAGTCTTGTCTGTCTAGTCTTGTCTGTCTAGTCTTGTCTGTCTAGTCTTGTCTGTCTAGTCTTGTCTGTCTAGTCTTGTCTGTCTAGTCTTGTCTGTCTAGTCTGTCTAGTCTTGTCTGTCTAGTCTTGTCTGTCTAGTCTTGTCTGTCTAGTCTTGTCTGTCTAGTCTTGTCTGTCTAGTCTTGCCTGTCTAGTCTTGTCTGTCTAGTCTTGTCTGTCTAGTCTTGTCTGTCTAGTCTTGTCTGTATAGTCTTGTCTGTCTAGTCTTGTCTGTCTAGTCTTGTCTGTCTAGTCTTGTCTGTCTAGTCTTGTCTGTCTAGTCTTGTCTGTCTAGTCTTGTCTGTCTAGTCCTGTCTGTCTAGTCTTGTCTGTCCAGTCTTGTCTGTCTAGTCTTGTCTGTCTAGTGTTGTCTGTCTAGTCTTGCCTATCTAGTCTTGTCTGTATAGTCTTGTCTGCCTAGTCTTGTCTGTCTTGTATTGTCTGTCTAGTCTTGCCTGTCTAATCTTGTCTGTCTAGTCTTGTATCTTGTCTTCAAATTCAAGCAGTCATAGTTCGTTATTGGAAGAAGTTGGGACAAATATTTAAGAAACTGATTCAAATTCAAGCATAAATTAGTCAAGATTCCAAATCCAAGCATACATTAGTTTTATTGCTAACATAATTTATTTCTTGTACACACAATGTTTAATTATCATAAACTGGAATCTTGACAGCCAAGAAACTTGATTTTATAATGCAAATAATAAACGATTTTTATAATTCGTGTAAAGTAAATGGAATGGAATCTTTAAATTATAGTACTAGCTACACTATAAGTAATATATGGAATTGATTAAAATTACGGCTTTCATAACGTGCATTATTGTTTTTTCGTATAAAATGTATCGTAATAAATAAGAGTATAACTGAAGCTTTAATAACACAAATTACATATTCATAAAATCGTTTAAAAGCAGTTATAAATAAAGAATTTCTGCAGTGGGTGGGTGGTCAGAAGAATAACAGACTATAAAATCTTTCTGCGTAAAAAATTCCAGCTCAATTTACTCTGCACGCTTTCACATTCAATCAATCTTCTCAAACAAAATACGTATGGCCAAATGAAAACAAAAAAGAAACAATTTCTCTCATTGATTTCAATAAGACGTTTGCTTGGAATCGGGTCGTTATGATTTCGGTTCCGACAATGCTTCAGCTCAAGCTCTGCGAGAAATAATAATAACAAAAGTTGTTCGTTCGCCGCGAGGTCCACGACCTACTCGAAATAATCAACAATAAGAATGTCATCGCAATGCACCAAATGACCTTGTCGCTTGCTGAAAAAAAATCTACCAGGCCCAGTATTTTATATCGATGGAATATTCTTTTTTAAATTATTGACAAATTGGATGAAACAAAAATACGCAAATAAGCGTGATATTATAGAGAGAGCGTATATATACGCCTTTTGTATATATTGATAGACTTGTGAAGGTGTCATAACGCCCTCATAAATCCTGACAAATTAGATTTACAGATGGCACGATATTATGCAGTGAGCGTATATATACGCCTTTTGTATATATTGATAGACTAGTGAGAATAAAAATTTTATTATAGGAGACGTAACATTGTAAGTCGCCCTCCCAAATCGCCTATCCTTGAGGCGAAACCCCATATTTGGACATTATCTATTTTACTGTTACCTTACGTCAATATTAAACGTAAACGTACGTAATCTGACGTAAAATAAAAAATTCATTTCAAAATCATTTGGGGTTGGTTTTTCTTTTTATAATTTCATATAACTCTAAAATCATTAAAAGTTTGCTTACATAATGCTTGAACGCCCCGCTACCAGATTAGGATTCTCAGAGTAGAAGAACTAAATGGTATAGCAATAAAGAAAATGTATGTGGTCGATGTGTCTGTTGACGCGTTAATCTATTACCGTTTGCAGTGAAGTATGAAGTTTATCTACCCTGAAAATAGCAACAGTTTCGATTTGCAACAGAGGATAGTTTGAAACGGGAAGTTATAAATCATAGGAGATAAATCCGTGGAGGTTTAAAACGCGTATGAAGAAGGAAAAGGAAGGGAAATACAATCTGAATAAAAAGGACAAATATTAATGAAGAAATAAAAGCGAGATTGACCGGTCGTCGTTAGTTATGTGTGACTTTACGTTATGAAAGGACATAAACCTTTTTGCCCGCGCACTTCAAGTAGCTATTAATCGTGTCCTGACAATGGAGTATGAATAAGTTATCACGTTGTATCTACTTTCATGTTTTACGCCCTACTACTGCCGCGGGAAACCGCATTCAAATATATTAAGATTATTATAATTATTCTTTTGGTGCAATATTTTTTATACACCTTTATCAATTTTCTTGGACGTTCAATCCATTTACATATATCTTCTTGATAACAAATTATTCATTACATTGCATTTTATCTCGACCATATAATAACTCTTGCATCTTCAATTCACTCTCTCATCTTACACACATTTTCTATCTTGACTTGTCTATCCAGTATTATCTCTATTGTCCTTATGAGTTGACATTCCAGTCAGGCAAAGAGGATTACACATCAAAGACTAGATTGACAAAACTAGGCATACAAGACTAGAGAGATAAGACAGACAAGACTAGACAGACAAGACTAGACAAGACTAGACAGACAAGACTAGACAGACAAGACTAGACAGACAAGACTAGACAGACAAGACTAGACAGACAAGACTAGACAGACAAGACTAGACAGACAAGACTAGACAGACAAGACTAGACAGACAAGACTAGACAGACAAGACTAGACAGACAAGACTAGACAGACAAGACTAGACAGACAAGACTAGACAGACAAGACTAGACAGACAAGACTAGACAGACAAGACTAGACAGACAAGACTAGACAGACAAGACTAGACAGACAAGACTAGACAGACAAGACTAGACAGACAAGACTAGACAGACAAGACTAGACAGACAAGACTAGACAGACAAGACTAGACAGACAAGACTAGACAGACAAGACTAGACAGACAAGACTAGACAGACAAGACTAGACAGACAAGACTAGACAGACAAGACTAGACAGACAAGACTAGACAGACAAGACTAGACAGACAAGACTAGACAGACAAGACTAGACAGACAAGACTAGACAGACAAGACTAGACAGACAAGACTAGACAGACAAGACTAGACAGACAAGACTAGACAGACAAGACTAGACAGACAAGACTAGACAGACAAGACTAGACAGACAAGACTAGACAGACAAGACTAGACAGACAAGACTAGACAGACAAGACTAGACAGACAAGACTAGACAGACAAGACTAGACAGACAAGACTAGACAGACAAGACTAGACAGACAAGACTAGACAGACAAGACTAGACAGACAAGACTAGACAGACAAGACTAGACAGACAAGACTAGACAGACAAGACTAGACAGACAAGACTAGACAGACAAGACTAGACAGACAAGACTAGACAGACAAGACTAGACAGACAAGACTAGACAGACAAGACTAGACAGACAAGACTAGACAGACAAGACTAGACAGACAATACTAGACAGACAAGACTAGACAGACAAGACTAGACACACAAGACAAGTCTAGTCTAGACTAGACACACAAGACTAGACAGACAAGACTAGACAGACAAGACTAGACAGACAAGACTAAACAGACTTTTTTTTCGGGGAGTAGCTGTAGGATATACAGACAAGTAGTCACCATGAAACCAACCAGGCACCTCGTCAACGCTTTTCGCATGACTTCAGATTGTAGGTTGGGGCAGATGATTGTCTCTCATCTTTTTATATTGCCGATATTATTGTTTTTATTAGTGTATGGATCATATCCCAACTTACTTTGCTGTCCAGCATATGCCCTATAATTGTTTTTGGATTTAAGGGAGTACCCACGTTTTGAATAACTTTCTCTCAGTCACTCTCCCATCTGTAACACTCAAAAATTGTGTGGTCTACTGCGTCTATTTCACCACAGTATACACACGTGTTAGCAGCTGCCCTGGACTGCGTAGCACAGCTCCGCAAGAGACAGGTGTACCTCGGGGCCCACTACTCTAACGCGGAGGAGTTGCAGTTCTTGAATTCCACCCAGATCCTGGAATTCCTAAAGGAATCAGAACTAGAGGAGGCGCTCTAAATGGGTAAGTATACCAACGCATAGATGAGGAGGGTGGGGTACAATAGATCTATAAAGATCGCAGTACAAGTCGTCACCACCATATCTACAATCTATCAGCTGCGTTACCAATATGGTGCAAAAAGTGGAAACAACTGTGGCCGGATAGGAATTGTGTTAAGTGATAACTGTTCCATATGCTTATGTTTGCAATGAGAAGCCTAGTCCACTGGCCTTTCTCTGTATGTGCCTATCTTTGCTGCCACTCATTAGAGAGATTTTTTTTCTGGCTTTCTGTCTGGAACGTATGTTGTTGCCTGACTTGCTTATCTCTGCTTTTTCTTTCGCGTTCAGCTCGATCGGAGCCATGCCAGCGATTACTAGAGCTGCATCCCCGGACACCGTACAGTATGCTCTGCATATCCACAGAGAAATCTTACGCTGTACGTATGCCAGTTTCTGTTCATTTCTTCTGGTTTCCATTCTGCTTGCCCACACTGGAGCTCCATAGAGCATAACCGATTGTGCCACACTGCTCAATAGTCTTTGCGCTTTGCATAGCGCTTTGAACTTCTGGGTCCTCGCACGTTTGGCATTAGTTGTTCAATAGCACCCAGTGTTTTGAATCCTTTTTCTGCAGCCTCTGAGAGACGTACAGCGAAAGTAAGCCCTTTGTCAATTATAAGTCCTAAGTATTTTATCTGCTGTTTTGGGATAGTAGGGAAAGATGATGCGTTCTGGACCCTCCATCTCCACTTGTAGTGGACAAAAAATGTACCTCAAATGCACCGTTTGCAATTCAACTTTGACAAGAAGATAGCGACATATGAGAAAATATAATATACAACCAACAATTATAGTGGGAAGAAGAGGAGTCTAAATACTGAATACTCTACACCTCCAAGTAGATAAAGTTAAAGCCGCAGACAGTCAAATAATTTCTTTTAATAAAAAATATGCAATCAACAATCCCAAATAAGGCTAAAGTATGCAGGAGATCTACGATCACAGAAACACCTCCAAGCAACAGCAAAGCCGAACATCATCCAAGCTTGTGTCAGCTATATAATTGATGGTTCAGGTATTGATGTAGATAGCTTTATTAGTAAATTGAACATCTGCTGTACGAGAATCCGCATTATATCCGTCCACTTTCCGTCCACTTTAATCTACTTTTAATCACCGGGACCGGAAATGGAGGTGGAGGCTCAAGAACGCATCATCTTTCCCTACTTGGGATTATCTCTACTTCGCCCACTTTAAATTTTATGCGCAATAGTCTTCTTTGTCCAGTCAGCTGGACCGCTTCAGTTTTCTCAGGCGACAGTTTTAATTTTCTTCCAGTAATTCACTTGCTTACAATACCTATCGCCTGGTTGGCAGTTTGCCATATCGCGTGTTAATTTTTTGCGGTTACAACCAAAGCTAAATCGTCCGTAAATCCAATGAGTGTGGCACCCTCTGGCACTTTTAATCTCAGGATGTCGTCATATAGGACATTCCTTAATGTGGAACCCATTATTGAGCCCTGTGGAACTGACTTCCACTTCTACCGTCTTGTTTTGAGCTTGGAGTAACAGTTTTCGGCTTTGAAGCTTCTTAACATACGTTTTTAGCTTCTTAACATACGCAGCAGGTATGGAGCTATGCGTCTCCTTGTTAGTTCACCCATTATAAGTTCCCAGCTAGCAGTGTTGAAAGCATTTCGCACATCAAAAGTTATCAACACGCAGATTTTTCTGGTTCTTGATGTAGCTGCTCTTGCCTTCTCTACGATCTTAAGTACTGCATTTACTGCATCCGTCGTGGACCTGCCTTTTCTAAATCCATACTGTCTGTCGGATAATCGAATTCCGGGATCAAGTTCCTTTTGTAATCTTGCCAGTAAAAGTGCTTACAACAGTTTTCCAGCTACGTCTAGCCTATACGACGATGGTTGACCAATCGGCTTGTCTCCTTTCTTTAGAAGAACTAATCTTGCACGTTTCCACCTGTCCGGGAAATTTCCAGCAAGCAACAAACTGTTCATAACTTCGAGCATAAACGCGGATTCTTGCTGAGCGGTGGTCTTCACGACTTCAGGTGGCACGCCGTCCAGTCCTGGGGCTTTTCCGTTTCGTATGCAGTTCGTGGCATTTACTAGTTCCTCTTCCTTGAATGGTGGTACTTCGGTCACTTTGGGTTGGTTCCAGAAAAAGGGTTCTTGACGTCACTTAAAGGGTTCTTGACGTCACTTGAAGTGTTCTCTCCATCGTCATTTGAACCCCTGGGTGTTGCATTTTAAGCCTTTCTTGCCGGTTTGGAACGCGTCTCTCCATATATCCTCACAAAGTTTTCTCGAATGGTCTCTTTTTGCTTCTTCTTCTTCTTTCGAATAGGCCTACTTTAGACGACGCTTGTTCATACACTGTTGGGCTTTGATCTTTGCCCAGTATTGTCGCATCTTATGCCGGTGTAACTCCTATCTCTCTTCTGTCCAGGGGGTACCTTTCCTTCGAGGTTTTTGAAATGCCTGAAATCCATGGAAAACATTGCCATGTCATCTGCAACCAGTCCATCGTTCTTACGTCCCAGGCAGATACCACTCTGAGCACTCAAATTTATCAGTTCCTTGCACCATTCTCTTATAATCTATTTAAGGACACAGTTGAAGAGAAGTTGGGAAAGTCCATCTCCTTGTCTCACTCCAGTTTTTATTTCAAAGCTTTCTGAAATCTCGCCTCTCGAGGTCGATGAGTCTTGTGACATAATGGATACGGCACAAGTTGTTCTTTTGCCTCGCCATATATCATCAGTTGGTTCCAAAGAAGAACTCAAGAACTCAACTGGGATTAATGTCACAAGATGTAGAAAATACAGTGAACGAATGTCTGAATAAAAATCACATCGATTTTATTAAAATAGTGTCAATTGCAACAGATGGTGGGCAATAAAAAAGAATTTGTCACAATTTTAAAACAAAAAATTGATCATGACGTATTATCTTTCCATTGCATAATTCACAAGGAAGTACTTTGCCGACAAACATTTCCAGAAGATATGGGTAAAGTTATGGATGTGCTCAGGGTCGGAAGGGCCTGAGCGGGCGCCTCCCCATAAACCCAGGGCGCGGTACGGGATATTGCTAATTGTTCTGGATATAAAGGAATGATACCATAATTTACTGATATTTTTGACAGTTTTTATCAGCTATCGTCATTTTGGACAGTAATTAGCATTTTTTATAGTTATTATCAATTTTGACAGTTATTACAATGTTATTTGACAATTATAAACTATTTTACGATTTTTACCACTTTTGACAGATTGAAATTATAAATGTAGCTTTAATGATAATAATAACTGATTAGACAAATAAACTTAATTATCCAAAGATGCAAACAATGTTGTTGCCATTTATGACAAGTTTTGGCAATATAAGTTTTCGATGAACTTAACGTAACGGGAGGTGACGTATAACTTAAACAAGTTCTTTTATATGCGGCTGATTACGGCTGACTCGACGTATATATCAGAACTTCACGTAACGTAAAAGCAGCCAACGTTCAAACTTCGCTTCCCGTTACGTTAGCAGATTCACATGATTATTTGTGCCAATCAAAGCTCTCGATTCTTGCGCGCATGCAATCGAATTCAAGAGTGACATTGTTATTGTGTTGTGATTGGTGGTATTGTGTTGTGATTTATATTGTGCAATAGCCAGCAACTACAACAACAGAAAGAAAAGAAAATGTCGATGGACCTTTCACAAACATACCGTTAGTTAAATTCACGTCAAATCACTTTACGTCGCGTCCTGTTACGTTAAGTTCATCGTACACCCGGCATTAACCATCTAAAGTTCTGCATATAAAGGAATGATAATATAATTTACTGTCATTTTTGACAGTTATTATCAGCTATTATCATTTTTATAGTAATTGCCATTTTTAACAGTTATTAAATTTTTTGACAATTATGAACTACTTTACCGTTATTAACACTAAACAGATTACAATAATAAAAGTAGCGGCAGGCCCCGCAAGCCACAGACCTTCAGGGGGGTCGCGCAGGATAGGGCCCGGCTTGCAAACGCCACCTCACTCAAATTCAATTATGAAGAAAATTCAAAAATATAACATTATGAAAAAAATTATTCGTGGCTCTTCCGGTTAAAAATCATTTAAAAAAAAAAATTGGCTCTTAGGTTTATAGAGTTTGCCGACCCCTGGTCTAGACGGTCAAGGCTAAACATATAAGACTAGACAGACAAGACTAGACAAACAAGAATAGACAGACAAGACATTATAAGACAGACAAGACTAGACAAACAAGACTAGACAGACAATACATTATAAGACAGACAAGACTAGACAAATAAGAATAGACAGACAAGACATTATAAGACAGACAAGACTAGACAAACAACACTAGATAGACAAGACTAGACATACAAGACTAGAGAGACAATACTAGACAGGCAAAACTAGTCCGACAGGACTAGGCAGACAAGACTAGACAGACAAGACTAGACATACAAGACCAGACGCACAAGGCTAGACGGACAAGACTAGACAGACAAGACTAAACAGACAAGACTAGACAGACAAGACTAGACCGACAAGACTAGAGAGACAAGACTAGGCAGACACGACTAGGCAGACAAGACTAGATAGACAAGATTAGACAGACAAACGGGTCTAAAGAAGTTTTACTTCGAAAATTTCGAAATCTTTATAGATTCACGATTATATCTGCTTTCTAGACAAAGCAAAGAAATGGTCTATAATCTCTAATATGTATTAAACAAACAGTTTACCACCCAAAATGAATATTTTAATGATAATGATTAAAAAAAGAATCCCACTCATTTGTTAAAGTTTTAAAATAGTTGCTTCAATTAAAATGTCTATAATACATGGGCCATTAGGCTCCCTATTAGCAGTCCCATAATAAAACAGACAGCAAAACAACATTAATTGGCTCGGAAAAATATTTAGAATTTCAAGGGACAAATAAATACATTAAATATTTTCCATCTAAATGATCCAGAAAATAACAAATATTTTAAAATTTAATGAAAAATAGGCTATTAAAACGTTTCTACTTTAATAACACAAACTATTTATTTTATTACATTTATATTATCTATTTATCTCTCACTTTCTATTAAACAATTAAGATTGGAATGAAAACGGAACAGACTATAAAATATGTTAGCCAGACTTTATTTGGTCTGGGTAGTGAATAAGAGGCACAGTTGCGATCGCATGAAAAATTGCCTTTTTTGGCGGAGGTGTTCCTCATTTAAATGCGCGACAATTGTCTGCAATTTAAGAGCGGCGATGGCACGATTTGAATTTAAAACCGTTTTTGGTAAATGTAAACGTACCATTAATCTGCAAAGAAAACAAACAAGTAGGAAAGACGGAAGAGTTGGTTTAAGAGAAACACGTGCAGAAATAAGTAAGAAAAACGGAACAGTTGGTCTATAGTATATTTAAGAATGAGTTCAATAAGCGCGGTTTTGCAGCACGCGTTCATGTTTTCTAATGGACTAGTGCGAAAAACGCCTTATGAACGAGTTTTTCACAAGGCGAGCCATAACCGCACGCATATGATTGCTGTTATGAGTTCATTACAGAGGCAAAATAGAAAAATAATTTTCCGAGTTTCAATCAAGAAGAATTTTAAATAAGAGAATAAGAAAATATTTCTAGAAGACTAATTTTTGTGAATTATATAATCGTTTGATTGCTTATAAACACGATAAAACCGAGTAGATTGTAAATCAATAAAGTAAATCAGCTAGAATCAATCTTCAACGCGATTTTATAAAAATAACGGAATCAAACCATTACGCAACATCCACGATTGTGTAATAACTATTTTATTTTGGTATCGAGGGTGCAATAAACCGAGCGATTTTAACGTTCCGATGCTGTGTAGTAGTTCGTTTTATTGTGAGATATTTTTTATTTACGATACAATCAGAGAGGAAACTCGACTGGAATGTTTTCGCCCGCGGTGCATTAAGATGCAACCACCCCGGCATCGCGATCGGAGATTTCCACTGCCGATATTAAATTTATATAACGAGCCAAAAGGCACAATCACATTTTACACACTGGAAAATGCAATAACAAAGATAAGATTGAAATTAGGATACTCTCCTAACAAGGACAAATAAGCATAGATAAATAGGCGAACAAATCTACGCAGATAGATAGATGATTAGCGGGTAAGAAAAAATATTTATATTTTAGCGATTGTCAGGTTCAAAGAATATAAACAATATATGCCAATAATGGTTTTATATATAAATACATAAAGTTACACCGAATAAATAGATACGATAAGACGCACAGATCTGGCGCCTAACGGCTCGCGTACACCTAATCCGTCATCGGCCGTAGTGTGCTCGGGCGACGACGACCGAACGCGGACGATTGAATCAAACACTTGCGAAAGAAAGAGAGCGCGTACACAAACACGACCGTTATCGTCCGATGACGCCAGAAAACTTATGTACGCGCTCTCTTTCTTTTACAAGTGTTTGATTCAATCGTCCGAGTTCGGCCGTCGTCGTCCGAGTAAACTTCGGCCGATGACGGATTAGGTGTACGCGAGTCGTTAGACCACTCGGCCATTCTGAGATAAGATCCACAGATCTAGAGAGATAAGACCAAACAAAACATAGATAATCAAAGTATTAAAGCTAAGCAAGAAGAATGTAAGAGATGTAAGTGATATATTTCAATAAAGGTTTTATATATAGATACATGAGGTTATACCGGATAGATTGATATGTTAAGTCTCACAAATCTAGGGAGATAAGATTTGATGAAACATAGACTATCAAAGAATTAAAGCAAAGCAAGAAATATTAAGTTACATGGGTTAGATTGATACGATAAGTCCCACGAGTTTATGAAGATAAGACTAGACAGAACATAGGCAATAAAAGTATTGAAGGAAAGCAAATAAAAATAATAAACATTAATAATTTAGAACGAAAGATGTGTAGCGGACGTGTAATAATAGATATCAAATGCATCTTGATAACAATATTTCGTAACAATTTAAGCGTTAGCAAGATTACTAAAAATAGATAAAGGTCTCGAGGTTGTAATAATATTCAATTACATGGAGGATTTAGTTAAACTGTTCAGGGCTTGTTCTCGTTTTACAAGCTATCGAGTAATCTGAAAGACAGCGCCGTCGGAAATAATTACTCCGCACTCGTTTTACAGAATCGTTACGACATGGAAACTCCATTTATGAACTCGAAAAATAATAAACATTCGACGTTTTATTTAAACCGTGCGATAAAGCGGACATCAAAAGGAAACGTTGCGGACTGTGCGATGAATTGCGTCGAGGAATTCCAGTTAAAAAATGGGAAATACAAGATTTATTTTTTTTTATTTGTATTTGTTTGCTGTCGTTTCTGGAATTTAAAACCGCACGAAAAATGTTGATTAAAAGGAAACAACACGCATTTCTGTTAACTCGAGTGCAAAAACTTACGTGAGAAATTGGCAGCCAAGAATCACTCACCTGAAACAAGACAGAAAAATATTAATCAACAAAGAAAGATTTGCTTGGAAAATAGACTATGTCTAACTATTTCATGTTAAGTCTGTGCAGTGTAGAAGTCTGTTCATTGTTATTAATCAAACAAGTTTATCTAGTCTTATCTGTTTAGAATTATCTGTCCTCCTAGTAGAGAGGTTAGTATACCCGCCTGTTCGATTCCCCGTCGAGGAGACATTTTCAACCAGGGCGGTACCAACCGTCCGGGCTTTCCACCCTGAAGGAATGCGCAAAGCGCGATACCGAGTTGGTGCATATTAAAAAAGCCTCACACGCAGGCTGGTAAAGCTTCCCCCCTTCCCCCCTAAAAGTCCTGTCTCACTAACCCCCCTATTCCACTTTGCCTTTTAGTATGCGTCACCCCGGTATCGCATATTTCGCATTCATTCTGGGTGGGCAGCCCGGACGGTTTACTGAAAAACAGCCCTAGTTCTTGCCTCCCGACCATGAATCGAACCCGGGTCTCCCGCATTGCCAGGCGGTTATGTTGTCAATTACACTACCGAGGGGGACTGTCTAGTCCTGCCTAACGAGTCCTTTCTGTTCAGTTCTGTCTCTCTGATCCCATCTGACTACTACTGTCTGTCTAGTACTTCATGACTAGTTGTCTATGTCTAGTCCTGCCTGTCTGGTCCTGCCTGTATAGTCCTATCTGTCTAGTCTTGTCTGTGTCTATTTCTCTGATACCATCTGACTAATACTGTCAGTCTAGTACTTCCTGACTAGTTATGTATGTCTAGTCCTGCCTGTCTGGTCCTGCCAGTCTAGTCATGTCTGTCTAGTCTTGTCTGTATAGACTATACAGGCAAGACTAGACAGACAAGACTAGACAGACAAGACTAGACAGACAAGACTAGACAGACAAGACTAGACAGACAAAACTAGACTGACAAGACTAGACAGACAAGACTAGACAGACAAGACTAGACATACAAGACTAGACAGACAAGACTAGACAGACAAGATTAGACAGACAAGACTAGACAGACAAGACTAGACAGACAAGACTAGACAGACAAAACTAGGCAGACAAGACTAGACAGACAAGACTAGACAGACAAGACTAGACAGACAAGACTAGACAGACAAGACTAGACAGACAAGACTAGACAGACAAGACTAGACAGACAAGACTAGACAGACAAGACTAGACAGACAAGACTAGACAGACAAGACTAGACAGACAAGACTAGACAGACAAGACTAGACAGACAAGACTAGACAGACAAGACTAGACAGACAAGACTAGACAGACAAGACTAGACAGACAAGACTAGACAGACAAGACTAGACAGACAAGACTAGACAGACAAGACTAGACAGACAAGACTAGACAGACAAGACTAGACAGACAAGACTAGACAGACAAGACTAGACAGACAAGACTAGACAGACAAGACTAGACAGACAAGACTAGACAGACAAGACTAGACAGACAAGACTAGACAGACAAGACTAGACAGACAAGACTAGACAGACAAGACTAGACAGACAAGACTAGACAGACAAGACTAGACAGACAAGACTAGACAGACAAGACTAGACAGACAAGACTAGACAGACAAGACTAGACAGACAAGACTAGACAGACAAGACTAGACAGACAAGACTAGACAGACAAGACTAGACAGACAAGACTAGACAGACAAGACTAGACAGACAAGACTAGACAGACAAGACTAGACAGACAAGACTAGACAGACAAGACTAGACAGACAAGACTAGACAGACAAGACTAGACAGACAAGACTAGACAGACAAGACTAGACAGACAAGACTAGACAGACAAGACTAGACAGACAAGACTAGACAGACAAGACTAGACAGACAAGACTAGACAGACAAGACTAGACAGACAAGACTAGACAGACAAGACTAGACAGACAAGACTAGACAGACAAGACTAGACAGACAAGACTAGACAGACAAGACTAGACAGACAAGACTAGACAGACAAGACTAGACAGACAAGACTAGACAGACAAGACTAGACAGACAAGACTAGACAGACAAGACTAGACAGACAAGACTAGACAGACAAGACTAGACAGACAAGACTAGACAGACAAGACTAGACAGACAAGACTAGACAGACAAGACTAGACAGACAAGACTAGACAGACAAGACTAGACAGACAAGACTAGACAGACAAGACTAGACAGACAAGACTAGACAGACAAGACTAGACAGACAAGACTAGACAGACAAGACTAGACAGACAAGACTAGACAGACAAGACTAGACAGACAAGACTAGACAGACAAGACTAGACAGACAAGACTAGACAGACAAGACTAGACAGACAAGACTAGACAGACAAGACTAGACAGACAAGACTAGACAGACAAGACTAGACAGACAAGACTAGACAGACAAGACTAGACAGACAAGACTAGACAGACAAGACTAGACAGACAAGACTAGACAGACAAGACTAGACAGACAAGACTAGACAGACAAGACTAGACAGACAAGACTAGACAGACAAGGTCTAGTCTTATCTGTCTAGTCTTGTCTGTCTAGTTTTGTTTGCCTAGTCTTGGTTGTAGTCTTGTCTATCTAGTATATCCAGTCTAGTCTGTCTAGTCTTGTCTGTCTAGTCTTGCCTGTCTAGTCTTGTCTGTCTAGTCTGTCCAGTCTTGTCTGTCCAGTCTTGCCTGTCCCGACGTCTATCCAGACTTGTCTCTCCATACTTGTCGGCCCAATCTTATCTGTCTAGTCATGTCTGTTTAGTGTCTTCTGTCCAATCTTGTCTGTCCAGACTTATCTGCCCAGTCTTATCTGTCTAGTCTTTCTAGTCATGTCTGTTTAGTTTTGTCTGTAGAATATATTTAGCCTTGTCTGACCAGTCCTGCATATGTGATTTAGTTTCTTGAAATTGCATAGAAAATGCTAATGGCTTATTGTTACGTTTTACATTGATAAAAATCTTTCCTGGAACTAGTTAGGCATGATAATAACAGTAAAGGAAAAGAAACACGGCACTAAATGAATTATTGTACATGTAATGCATGGATGTTTCTCACATTACAGGAAGTTTTCTCGGAATCTAGCATTAAAAAACGTTTGTAGCCTTATTAGTCTCCAAACTCGCACGTAAGGCTGTCAATTAAGAACTGTTTTAGTATACTAAAGTCCTTTTTTAAAGATATTAGTATTGTTTACACATTAGTCTATAATTAGACAGATTAGTCTTAGTACTGTATAATCTTTTTTAACCCCAACACAAAAAAGGGTGTTAAGTTTGAAGTGTCTGTTTGTTCGTCTGTCCGTATTTGTGTAATCGTAGCTCCTAAACGAATGGACCGAATTGTATGCGTTTCTTTTTTTGAAAGACGACGTGATCGAGAAGGTTTTTAATAATTATTTTTTAATAATTTATGAAGATCTATTCATGCGTTTGATGACCAGCTCATTTCCTACTTGACAAAATTAATCTGCAACCAATTTGACACAAATGTTTGTCTATAGTCCATTTTTTTAAGAATGCAGTAACTAGAAACGTGATTTACACTATGATAAATGTTCAATTTAGTTACAAAATTTGGCGCTAAATTCAAATATAGTTATTTGAATATAAAATTACTAATTTAATTTTTAATTTAATGGTTTGATTGAATATCTTAATATTATTGAATAACTTATAAAATACAAACAAATAAATGGAGAAAAAAGCAAAAAAATCTGAATGAAACAAACAGATCAGATGACAATTGTGAATTGACATAGCAGCCATTGGCAACTAACAGCTGCAAATGTATGTGAAAAGAAAGAGAGAAAAGAGGTTGAGATGGAGAAGTAAATATCGTTCGTGTGAACTTCTCCTCGATTTAAGCCAATCAGAGAATAAGGCCAAATAAGCCCTATCTTCCTGGTACTGCATTCTTAAAAAAAATGAACTATAGTTCCATATATCCAAACTTGTGTATGAAAGCTGACGTGATCGAGAAGGTTGTTAGTAGAGATGCCACGAATATTCGATATTCGGCCTACTCGGTCAATTTTTTAATATTCGGTATTCGGCCGAATATTGCTAATTATTCGGCCGAATACCAAATATGAAATCATGAGAAAAAAAACACATATATTATTAAAAAATGATTCTGTTTTTACCAACCAAACATTACAATTTATTAATACTTAAAATTTATCAGAGGTAAAATGCACGTTAATTACTACCTGACGCAAGTCTCTTGTCCTATCTAGGCGAGCCGTTTTTAGCAGGTGGGCTGCCATGTGCGACACATGTGGTACACACCTTCTTTGATACTGACGACCAACTTAAATGACGTAAAAAGCTCCGTGAAGCCAGGTACTTTTTTTCCAGAACTCTTATTTTCGAGGTTCAGTATGTTATCCTATGAGTCAGTCTAACATTGTAGGGTAGGTTTAAGCCAATTTATTTGCGTGTACCAGTTCTGGTACACGTGGCCCCGGGAACTGATTTCACTGGAACATAATTCGATTCAAATTCAAATGTACCGTGCGCCACTGCAGTGGCTCACTTCGTTTGTTGTTGGTTTAGGGTGTGCCTCCATCTGGTATTCAATTTTTTTTGGCAATGCTCGTAAAAAACATGTGGCAGTTAACCTGTTAGATAAAAATCAATCTTATTTGTAATAGCACTTTTCTGTCTCCACATTTTCTGTAGGAACTTCCTTAAAACAATTCCAGAAACTGTCGTCTATTTCAATGGTTTTGTCATTTTCATTTATATGTATTTTCTGAGAAAAATCATTATCGGTTCTACAAGACCCATCACAACTCATTGCTCAGAGCTTGTAAAGGAATTTTTTGTTTTGATCTTTGTGTTTGAACTAATTCCAGAAAACTGGTTTTGAAACGAGGGTCAAGAAAAGTGGCAACCAAGTATTAGTCATTTTCATGCCGCGCACGCATTGCCGCATTCATTTATTGAAAGTTGCGCAGCTTACGCAAAAGCCGCGCCGAATATTCGGAGGCCGAATATTCGTCCAAGAGCCAAGAGGGCTCTTCGGCCAAGAGTGGGACCGGATATTCGGTATTCGCCAAAATCACTATTCGTGGCATATCTAGCTGTTAGCTATAATTGTGTCGTTCATTGTAAAAGTGTTGTAACTCCATGTTTCTAAAATTCTTATTTTTTGCTTAATGGTATCACATTTTGTTAAATCTTTCATTATACAAGTGAAGCAACTTCAATAGTTGCACTAAAATCCCATAAAAGGCGTTACTTGTTTTTGCAGGGAACTAAAACTCTAAATATTCATTATAAAAGTGAAGTAAGTCCATAGTCATTTTAATAGTGTCATTAATATATTTTTGTGTGTATAAGTGTTTTAATTGTTTATTTTGATGGATTTAGAGGATTTTAATGATTCCGGGTGGAAGGTGGAAAAACGACCGGCCCACTTGTACAATATTCGACAAGACCCACTCTATCCATCTAACGACTAGTTACTAACGCAAAGAAGAAAGATATTCTTGATTTTCTACCATACATTCCGCCAATTTACCACCATTACTACAAAAATCTGTCCATAGATATTCCAAATCCTTCAAGCACACTGAAAACTGGTGAGCGTTCATCTGATGACGAAATTACATATGATTGAAACACTATACACTATAACAGTGATGTAACTCAAAAAAAAAAAAGTTTAAGTTCATTTATTAAATTAGTTTTATTTTGATTTTCTACGTTTCTTCAAATTATTATATCTTTGATTTGTATTAAACAATAAAAAAGAGAAAACATTGAATGAATGCCTATATATTTTTTCCTACTCTTTAATTTGCAAAAAGCTCGCTATTTTAAAATTCAGTTTCAAGGAGATTAACTTTTACAATGAGCGACACAATTTATGAAGATCTGTTCAGGCGTTTGAGGATCATCAACTCATTTGCTACTTGGCAAAACCTAATCTTTTTTTGTAAACAATCCCCAATAAACAAGATTGATAATGATAAAGTATGTATTATAGGACCCACTCTGTGTATGCAAAGTACGTAAGTAACAAAACAACAATATCCAATCGTTTACTTTTCAGCGGACTTCACATAGCGGTCCCCCGACGAAGCGACGCTCATCATCAAAATATTAATAGGTACTTTTAATGAAGTTTTAGTAGTTTAGTGAAGTACTTTTAATGAAGACTGACAAGAAGAAGAAAAGGGCAAGAGAAACATTTTATTTTTTTCACTTTTTACAGTTGTTTGTGTCGGGGTTACTTAAAATTTATAATTTTATTTTATTTATTAAATATAAGTAATCTACGTAATTGATGCTTTTCTAGTGTACAAATAGTATGTTAATAACTTATTAACTGTTTTTCTTTCTATAAAATGTTTGAATTCTTTAGGTAACTTTTATAGTTTTTAATTTATGCGATTCGAGTGTCAAATTGTATTTTAAAGATTCGTCCGGACACATCTTGGACCAGCAATAAATGTATTTTTTTAAGATGGTTTAAAAAAACTTGTTGTTTCGTTCATTTCGTGTCTGGAATTAAAAAAAATAAACTAAACAAATATTTAATAGTTAATTAAATATCGGGATTGAAGTAGTGCACCAGTTGTAAGTCATTTTATTTTAGTTTCTGCTCTCGAAAGAATTTTACAGGTGGCTGTCGAAAGACTGGTTCTTGAATATGGCAATCCCACAACGGAACACAATCAAATTAAATGAATTTAAAAAAAAAAACGAAAAATAAATAACACGGTTGCGTATATCTAAATCGAGTTTTGTTAAGTTTGATTTATTTAAGATTAAATTAAACTGTAATAAACTAGCTAAACCATAAGTTGCATAATGATTTATATTATGGTAATCTGTGTAAAATTCTGCGTGTCTTGATATACGATATGTAAAAATCGAAGAGGTGGCGAAAATCGCGTTATTTTTAAAGATAATACGCGAATTTTGACATGTCGTGGATATAAAGGTCCGTCCACGACATGTCAAAATTCGCGATTGAATATTCATAGTTGAAATTTTCTTGTGCGCATGCGTCAATTTCCGCCATGTTATACATCAAAATTGCCCGAACTTTTTAACGTATAACTATATATGAGTCCGAAACTTTCATATTCCCGCCTTTCAAACTTGGCGGATGCGCATGCGCTTAACTAGCCGTAAAAAGGTCTATTGACACATACTACATCAAAAGTGGCGAAATTTTATATAAAACAAATAAATAATAGTATATTGTGCAACTAGGGCGGTAAGTTATCAATTGTCCACGAGAGCGAAATTGGGCTCATTCGCTCGAGAGGGCAATTGACAATACCGCAAGAGTTGCAGATCATATTTTTTATTACTCATGCGAGGGAACGTATCTTACAAGTTGGGGATCCAGGGGCCATAAAAAAATAGAATAAAATAATGAAGAATTTGCTTTTTCAATTGTCTACGGTGGTGTGGATTCTTCATAATAAGTCTCCGTTATATATCAACATAGAATTTACACTCATTTTAAAACGTTATCTTTTTTTTTAATTTTTTTAATTATTTAATTTTTATTTTGTAATGAAAAAAATTTTCTTCACGTCACTTTTTTAGTATTGAGGTTTCGATTGTGCTTATTTTATTTATTCAATTGTTTTTTTTTTTTAATGTTACTTAGCGATTTTTATTGAATATTTGCGTGCGTTACCCAAGTAATGTGGTAATAGAGCCAAAAAGAGCCATTTGTCGCACTAAAAAACGGACGCCAAGATAGTACTTATCCCGCATGAGTAATAAAATAATCTATTTTTGTTTTGGTGGAACGTAAGCCTGAAATTCAAACAACTGAACTGGCAGGTTAAGGGCATAAATATAGACGGCGAACACCTACATCAACTTCGTTTGGCTGACGACATAGTTAGAAAGTTTCGCTGACGACATAGTAAGAAATTCTGGAAGACCTAAAGCAAGTAGGACTGTATATTAACTACCACCTACCACAAAACACAGTTTGTGACAAACCTGGTGGCCAGGATGGCCAGCGGAAATAGAGCAAACGCACAAATATAAACATCTCGTTCACGAAATACAAATTTACAGAGACAACCAGACAGGTGAAGTCACTCGACGCATAGGGCTGGGATGAGCAGCTTTTGGCAAACTAAGACACACCCTTAAAGGCAAACTGCCTATGTGTCTGAAACGGAAAGTGTTCAACCAATGCGTGCTCCCAGTAATGACATACGGAGCGGAAACTCTGACCCTAACGAAGAAATCAATAAACAAACTGCAAGTAGCGCAAAGAGCAATGGAAAGATCGATGCTGGGAATCACTAAACGAGACAGAATGCCGAACACAACAATAAGAAACTGAACAAAAGTCGCCGATATTATCGAACTTATCACAAAATTCAAGTGGAGATGGGCTGGACACGTGGCTCGCACTAACGACAACCGATGGACAAAACGAATCCTGGAATGGAGACCCAGAGAGGACAAGAGAAGCAGAGGAAGACCACCCACCAGATGGACGGATGACGTTAAACGTGTGGCGGGAAATTGGATTAGCACCGCCCAAGATAGAAGACAGTGGAAACACCTGGAAGAGGCCTATGTTCAACGAGAAATAGCTGATGATGAATGAATGATGAAGCATGAAATTGCGATTATAAAAACGCACTAAAATATCGTACTTCCGGATTTTTGATCGAAACTTTTTCCAAAATAATCTAAATTGACTGAATCTTTTTCGAAAGCAACGTTTAAAGCTTCAATATAAGTATAAATATATTCACTTACACTAGTTTGAAAACCAAAACCTTTTCAAACTATCGTGTTTTCCATTTTATAATTGAAAAGAGCAAAGCTGCACTGATGAGAGATAGATCTCGAAACGCGCAGATGGCTAATCACTGTGGGTTAAATAGAAAGATATGATCTTAAAAACAAAGTTATTTATCTAGTTTCTCTTTTTTAGTGTCACGAAAGTGAACGGGGTCCTAGTGAATAACGCAAATATATGTTGTGTTCCAAGACGAGATTTGTTTTGTAGTCTTAATAAGTCTTAATAATTATTATAGAGCTTCGGAAAGGTTGAATATATTTATATATTCAAGCCGTGTTCCGCTTTAATAGGTTGGTATGACTATATCTATAATTAGTTTAGTTTCAACACTGTATTCACTTTTTCTAAATAAACGTATTCTAGATTCAACCTTTCCTGGCATGATCATGATCTTAAAAAAGACATGACATAACAAGACATGATCTTAAAAAACAATGTTATTTTTGGTTCTTGTTGAGTGCCACAAAAGTGGCTATATACTAACTGACAAATTTCACATGAGATTTATTTTTGGTAGTCCTGAAAAGACTCATTAGTTTTAGGAAAGGTTGAATATATTTATATATTCAGGTTGTGTTCCGACTTTATTCCGTTTTTAAGAGTATTCTAATTGAAAAGGAGATCAAAAGTATCCATGATACATGCAGTTGCGAAGAGAATAAACCTCTCAAATTGTCTATCAAACGATTCGATCGTTTTTTGAGACTCGACACTGATCTCGATTTTCTCGAGCACGCAGGCAGGATCCGCCCTTCAACTTGATTTTATCCGGCTCTCGTAACAATTATCAAATCTTATTAAACCTGGCCGAGTGTAGGCTTCATTTTCAAGGTTTCTTTAAGCGGCTTGAACTTTGAAATGTGCAACGGACACTTGCACCATCGCAATTATGGGACGTTATAGAAGATTTTAATATATTTATACTTTATGCAGAAAATGTGTTTTGATGATTATATGAGCCGGTTTCTTTGATATTGGTGTAAGTGTATTTTTTTAAATTTCAATTTCCCAAAATACACAAAATATACAATGTCCTATAGAGAAAATCCTATAGAGATAAGAACTTATCTTTACATAAGTCCGAAAAAAAAACACAAAAAGACAAAAAAGATACAAAAAGAGAAATTTAAATAAAATTAAAAACGGTACTTACGTATTAACACCACCATCGCTACATTTTTAAATGCCGCCAATCTACACCTAAAATTTTTATGATAAATCACAAAATAAAACATTTTATTTAAAATTAAAACATTTTTAAAACTCAAAATACTTTATTTTTTAACCCCGGTTAGATTAGGTTGCCCGACGCGAAGCGGACAGATAAAACGATCTCGCATACCGGCGCGAAATTTCCGTTGCCGCGACCGCTGCGATATCGCGGCAGACCGATTGATACAGCGACTTATGTACATGTTCAGAGCAACAAGCACCGAAATTCACGCTTGTTGGTCTGAACATGTACGCAAGCCGCCTTATCAATCGGTCTGCCGCGATATCGCAGCGGTGGCGGCAATGAAACTTTCGCGCCGGTCTGTGAGCACCTAAATCGAGACAACATACGCGCGGCAGCACGAACTCTCGATCCAATATATAGCGGTGGTGGCGTTAATACGTAAGTACTAAAAAAACTAAAAGCGACAAAAAAATAACATAAAAATAAAATAAAACACAATATATTCTTTTTCTCTCATGCACACCATCACACCAACAACAATTCCAAAATTTTCAGCAGAATTTTCCAACAGAAGGAATTCTCTTATCAGTGTTCTAATCTTTTTCTTAATAGTTTTATTTGAAAAAGTCAGGTTTTTCAAATCACGAGGTAACATGTTGTAGTATTTTATGGCTATGTAATAAGAACTGTTGTAATAAATAGGTAACATTACTGTTTTATTTCTAGATTTGCCAGAATAATTATTATATGATAAATGGCACTTTTCATAGTGGTATAGATATTTTATATGAGATATTTATGGTTTTGCAATTGATTAATTTGAAAAATATGGATATTTGTTATTATAATAGTTTTGTATTTTTTAAATGTGACTAAAAAATATTTATACTTTTAATGACTATTTATGACTACACCCCACACCTAAGTAAAAATCGTACATTTACAACATATCAACAACGGGATCTCAAAATCCAGAAAAATAACTCTTTTCTCTGTTATCTCTCATCAGTGCAGCTTTGCTTTATTGAATAATAATTTGTAAAACACTCACTTGAAACCCACATGGACGAGTCGGGGTTAGATATTTGAAATAAACACACAACAAACCAATTTCAACAAACAAACTTTTGCTGAAACAATCAAATTTCTTATAATGAATTTTTTATTAAATACTTCAATATAAACAATAAAACAAAACAATAAAAATACAACAATAAAAAAATATAATAAAAAGCATTATTTCAACAAACTTAATACAGCCTGAATATATAAATATATTCAATCTTTCCGGAGCTCTATAACGTTATTGAGTCTTTTTAGTACTACCGAAACAAATCTCATGTGAAATTTGTCAGTTATTGAATAGCTATATTTATATATTCAGGCTGTGTTCTAACTTTATTAAGCTTAGATGCTTATCTATATTAAGTAGTATGTGTTTACCAATTCTAAATTTACATTTAAATCAATAACCTGCAATAAGTTCATGTCTCTCTCACGAAATGTCAAATTAAAAATATCTAACCCCTACTAGTCCACGTGGGTTTCAATTGAGTGTTTTACAAATTATTATTCATAAAAGCAAAGCTGCACCGATGAGAGATAAATGAGAAAATTTTTAAATTTTAGCTATTAAATAACTGGCAAATTTCACATGAGATTTATATTGGTAGTCCTAAAAAGACTCAATAATGTTATGGAGCTCCGGAAAGGTTGAATATATTTATACATTCAGGCTGTGTTCCGACTTTATTAAGTTTATATGATTATCTAAAATACTTTATTTCAACATTTTGCATTGTCATCTGAACTCAACATGCGTTGAATGAGTCTCTTTCTTTTAAAATATTTATTTAAACAATAATTATTTTCATCAGAATTGCTTTCAGTATCAGATTTTAGGATTCTTTTATTGTTTATATTCATTGAAATGATTTAAACGAAGGAAGAATAATACACTATTAAAATTAATTAAAATGTAGAATGAGATGTATCAATATATGATTTTTTCCTGTAAATTCTCACCTGAATCAATGTCCGATTCTAAATTGCAATTTTCCATTTTAATAATTATATACAGCATAATCTTGATAATCCGACACATATGGCACCAGACAACCGCCGGATTATCAGGATTCAACATTTACATATCAGGATTTACATATTTGATGTACAATTCATATAACAAGAAAGAATAACATATTACAAGAAAGAATAAAATATGTATCTATATAGGTAAACATGTAAATACACAAACATGTGTGCTAACTTAGAACAGATAGTAAGACAATTGTAGAGTGAAGTTAGCTGGGTCAGAATCGTCAATCGAGTTTTCAGAGTTAAAAGCAGGTTGTGTTGGCCAGACCTATTTCCAAGAACACTGGATGGTGTTGTTTTTATCCGGCGCCAGGGAGCGTAAAGAAAAGATACGTTTTTGAGCGCCGGATTACTCAACCTGCCGGATTATCAAAAAAAATATTGTAATATGCACACTTAGTACCAACTTAATACTTAATAGTTTTAAACGTAATAATACGTCTCACCCCCTTCAAAATAAGTGATCAAATACGACACATTACTATATTTCATACAGTGACTTTATATTCTACAATATTTTTTTTAAATTTTTTTTCGGAGAAAAACCGAAACTCCGGGAAACTATAGAAATGTTTATGTCATTTATAATGTTGCCACACATATAAAATGCAATAAAGAATTTATGTAGTACAATTTTTAACTAAATAGTAGTGTGCCTTTGAGGAAAGTGGACCTACATCATTTTCAAAGTAATTATATAACTTCATTAACTTCGAAAATTTGTAATGAAAAGCAATGCAAATTTTTACAGATTTTTTTGGAAAAAGCTTATAATAAAAATAATGTATTCATTTTTATCAACATTTTGGCAAAATGGACTTACACCGCTTTTAAAGAAAACGGCTCATATAACGAAATCTATTACCGTTTTAATTCATATTCTCCTAGCGTCCTTAACCTTTATCGGACGAATGTTACATATATGTAACATTTAAAATACGTTACTTAATACGTAAAATACGTTTACTATCGATCATAAAATCAGTACGATAAAGGTTAAATGACATCAGTCCTCAAGTCAAAGGTTTTTCGCTATAATACTAAAAAAAATCGATATTTGTATAGACTATGATCTATAATAGATCATAAAACTTATTTAATTTCAAATTATTTTTCTGAAATCCGAGAGAATCCGGTGAATTAAAAAAAACATGAGATTTTGGTGTGAAATTTTTTCAGTGTAAAAAAAGATTCGTGATATGTGGCAATGTCCAAAATGCTCTAAAAAAGTTCAGGGCCACGAAAGTGGACTGAGTAAATAACTTACAATTTTCACATGAGATTTGTTTTGGTAGTCATAAAAAGACTCAATAAAATTATAGAGCTCCGGATGGGTTGAATATATTTATATATCCAAGCTGTGTTCCGACTTTATAAAGTTATATGATTATCTATAAAGTAATACCAATAGTAATGTAGTACCATAGTCAAAAATGATCAGTAAGGTATGCCATTTCACAATAAATAGACTAGGGATGTTGCTAATATTCGCATCCGCAATTGCGGAGCTTCCGCATGGATTTGGACATCTGTATCCGCACCCGCAACAATCATCCCGGAACTACAAGCAATTCAAGACAGACTCAATCAACCTCATCTCAAAGTGTTCCAAGATTGTATAACGCGGTAGAACAGTACATTTTACAAGTTCGAGCGAACTTGTTTGATGAAGCCACACAGGAACTAAGCAGCTCCTATGCCCTTATTTCATCTGTAATTCCAATAATTCAAATGGTTGAAAAAAAAAGTTGATATCTGTTTAACAACAACAATACAAGATTTTGATTCAATTCGACAGGTCGTCACGATTCTGAAAAGTGAACTTTCAACAAAGTTTTCCAATTTGTTAGAGAACAATTTATATATCATTGTCACATAGTTAGACCAAGTTTTTTTTACACCAGTGACTGAGGAAAGAGCTAAAGAAGATTTTTATGTTGAGACTGAGCAATAATGAAAATAACGGTTCTTTTAATTCTGTAGGGGCTAATAGAATGAGAATGACAGATTCCTCTGAAAAAGGCACGAACAACTAGGACCAGGTTTGGTCAGAAAGCCATCCTTAAAGGGCGGTCTTGCTATGATGTTCTTCTTCTTCTTTAATCCATAGCCGGCGCATGGAGAGGTGGTCGACCTCGTAGCCAGTACGCTGCTGTTGGTGCCGCTAGATTCCGTGCTCCATTCACTATACGCTTCCATGCTAATCGATCAGTTGCAACGGTTCTTGCCTCAGCTGTTGTTATTCGCTGGTTTTTTAAATCGTTCTCTACGTGTTTCAACCATGTGGTCTTCGGTGCTTGTTTTTGTGTTCTCCAATCAAGAGGTCGTTTTTTCCATAGGAGTTTGTGCGGTACTCGATTGTCGCCCATCCTACAGATGTGGCCGAACCATCGTAATCGGCGTTTTTGAATTTCCTCAACAATCGGTGTCTGTTGGTCGCACCTTTCTCTGATTGTCTCATTTCGGAGGTGGTTGAGGAGTGAGACGCAGAGAATCTGTCTCAGGCATCGCATTTGGAAGGCCTCGAGCTTGTTAAGGTCTGGTTTGAGTAATGTCCATGTTTCCGATCCATAAAGAAGAATTGGGAGGATCAGCGTCCGGTATAGGCGTATTTTGGTTTTGATGGTAATATTCGTCCGCTTCCATATGCACCACTTGAGTGAAGCAAACGTTGCTGTTGCCTGGCCTATCCGGCTGTGAACCTCGGCTGTCGAAGCTACTTTCTTCTCCACAACCAGTGATCCCAAATATTTGAACTGTGGTACCTGCTCGATTGTGGTTCCATCGAGGTAAACTCTGGCTTCAGATCCATCCGTTGTAAGCACTTTGGTCTTATCCGCATTGATTCTCAGTCCGTATGACTGGGCAATGCGGGAAATGTCATACAAGGTGTCTGTTGCTTCGGCATCTGTGTTGGCGAAAACCGCACTGTCATCGGCGAACATCAGATCGGTTAGGAAGTTTTTGTCATCATATCGAACTCCGCGTCGCCCATCAAACGCTTTTCGCATAATCGTGTCGATCACAATGTTAAAAAGGAGCGGCGAGGCCACGTCTCCTTGCCGGACTCCGGTCCGAATCGGGAATTCCTCAGACATGTCGTTTCGGATACGAACATTGCTGGTTGAGCCGTCGTACGATGCTTGAAGAAGTTGAATGATTTTCAGTGGCACGTGTTCGATCTTCAGGGCTTCCCACAAGCTTGTCCAATCGATGCAATCAAAAGCAGATTTGAAATCGATGAAGACGATGACAGTTCGTTTGCCACATCGAATTCTTTCTTCCATTAGCTGACGGAGAGCAAATATCTGATCGATGCATCCTCGATGTGGTCGAAATCCAGCTTGTTCTTCCCGGCTTGTTTGCTCTCGATGTTTCTGTAGTCTTGATTGTATGATTTTCATAAATACTTTGCCGACGATCGAGAGGAGGCTAATACCACGGTAATTCTTGCATTCCCGACTGTCGCCTTTCTTCAAAATAGGCACAACAATCGCTTTCTTCCACACGGATGGAACACAATCTGAATGCCATATATGCACTGTGAGAACGTGAAGTTGATGTAATAAGACGTCTCCCCCGGCTTTGATCATTTCGGCAGTTACTTGATCTCCTCCCGGCGCTTTACCATTTTTCAGGGATTTTATTGCCGTCTTCACCTCATTGATTGTTGGTTCAGTATCGGGAAACTGATTTATCGGCTGCTCAATAATCGGCAGTTCGGGTGCTGGACCTACTGGCGGATTGTGGTTGTACAGCTGATGAAAGAATTCTCTCCACCGCTGTAGACGTTCCTGAGGAGAGGTCACGAAAGTTCCATCCAATTTTTTGATATTGTCATTTGTTGATGTTGTTTTGCCACTTAACCGTCGGATTGTCTGGTACAGCGTCCGGTACTCATGCCTTGACGCTGCTTCTTCCATGTCAGCCGCGATGTTATTCCAGTAAGCTTCCCGTTCCAATTTCATTTTCTGTCGAACTTCTTTGTTCAATCGTCGGTATTGTTTGAAATCGACGTGTTTCATTTGCTTCCGCTGGTCGACTAGATTGAGACAGTCGTCCGAGATCCATTGCTGCGTCCGTCGACGGATGGGCGGACACAGCTCCGTTGCACACCCCACAATAGACTCAGAAAGTTGTTTTTCTTCTATGTTGATATCGACTGGTATCGTGAGTGCTGCAAATTTGTTGGATAATGCGATTTGAAATTTTCGGCTGGTTTCAGGGTCTCGCAGACAGGCCCAGTTCCTCTTGGCTGATGGTGGTGCCTTTTTCTTTGCTCTTTGTAATTTCAATTGTAGTTTCACTCGGACAAGATAATGGTCTGATCCACAGTCGGGTCCACGCATCGCACGTACATCTTTGAGCGTCGATCGGAATCTGGTGTTGACCAAAATGTAGTCCAACATCGCCGAATCGTTGCCGGATGGATTTCGCCACGTGAGTTGATGTTTGAGGGGGTGACGAAAGATGCTGTTGCCGATGATCAAGTTGTTTGACGCTGCAAATGATAAGAGGCGTAATCCGTTGTCATTTATTTCCCCGTATCCGAATTTTCCCATCGTTTCTTCCCAACCGGTTCGATCTGCACCCGTATGTGCATTAAAGTCGCCCATAAGTACGATTAATTCGGTTTGGGGTATTGTATCCAGTGTGTGTTGAAACTGGGCATAAAATTCATCCTTGTTTGTGTCCGGGCTGGTCTCAGTTGGGGCGTAGACGGATACGATATGGGTCTTAATCGTTCCATCAATAGTGATAACCGCCAGGCGCTCGGATATCGGTTGGAATGCGATAACACTGGCAGAGGCCCGTCGATCAACCATAAAGCCAACGCCCGCTTCTCGTTTGTCGCCACCAGAATAGAATAGCGTCATCGTCTCGTCGATTGATGGTGGGTCAACCTTCATTGTCCCAGATCCTGTGAGCCGCAGTTCTGATAATGCACAGATCGATATTTTGCATTTCAATAATTCCTTGACGATAATTTCCTTTTGACCAACGTGATGTCCCGTTCGCACATTCCATGCGGCGATTCGTATTTCTGATTTCGGTGTGATTAACCTGAGTCTTTGGCCAGTAGTGACCACTTCTCACCAGCATCCCTGGTTCCCAAAGCTGGCGCATCGGCTGCCCCGGATGCGGTAGCATTAATTCGTAAGTGGTTAAGTCGTGTATCCATGCGGTTTCTTGCCTAGTTTCTTCGGTTTCCCGATTCTGGTCGGCGCGGCAGGCCGACCACCCTCCTCCTTTCACACCCTGGGCTTGGGACCAGACGACGGCGGAGACGACGGTGTATTCGGTCGAAAAAGGAGGGAGAGCAAAAAATACGTTTATGTCACTTTGACATAAAACAATACAATGATGTTGGATTCATCAAGTGAAGCTGAGAGTCAAGAAACACCAGAAAATGGTAATGCTGAAGCTGTGCTAAAAAAGGAATTAACCGTATTAAATAAGGGAAGAAGAGAATCCAATATAGAAGAGAATCCTCTTAAATGGAGGAGCTTTCATCGACAATAATTCAAACTAATATCACTAATAGGACGAAGATTTTTATCGACACCACCAGCCAATGTTTCTAGCGAACAATTGTTCAGTAGCGCGGGTTTAATTTATGAACCTCTGCCTAACAGACTTGACTCCGAAAAGGCGGCAATATTACTTTTTATTAAATATTATGGTCCAATTTTTAACTTTAATTACTAATAACTTGATAAATATATTAAAAATTACTATTTTATTGTTTTATTTCTCCACCCATATAGTTTCATATAAAATAACTTAAGATCCGCATCCGCATCCGCGGATGTGAGCCTTCAAATATCCGCATCCGCATCCGTGGATGTGTAAAAATCTGCAACCGCAACATCCCTAGAATAGACTAACAAACGAACAACGCTTGCAAATCATTAAATTTTATTATCAAAATTGGTGCTGTGTGAGAAATGTGTTTCGTAAATTACTTCCTTTTTGTGGTCGTCATAATCGACCCACCGAACAGGCTATTCAAGCTGTTGTGACCAAATTTCGCACCAGTTTCACTTTATTGGACATTATTCCACCAAGCAGTATGCGAAGAGTGCGTACCAAGGAAAATATTGGTGCTGTATCGGCCAGTGACAATGAAGATCGCAATATGTCAATTCGTCGCCGTTGTCAAAATTTGGGCTTGTGTTATTCGACCACCTGAAAGATTTTACGTAAGAACCTCGGTATGAAACCATACAAAATACAATTGCTATAAGAACTGAATCTAGATGAAGTAGCACAACGTCATTTGTTTGGTGAATGTGTCTTAGGAAAATTGGACGAAGATCCATCCATCTATCGAAAAATTGTCTTCGGCGACGATGCTCATTTTTGGCTCAATGGGTACGTCAACAAACACAATTGCCAAATTTGGTGTGAAGAGCAGCCAGAGGCAGTTCAAGAACTGCTAATGCACATTGAAAGATGCACTGTTTGGTGCGTTTTGTGGGCCGGCGGCATCATTGGACCGTACTTCTTCAAGAACGATGATCGCAACGTTGCAGTCAATGGAGCAAGGTACCGGGCAATGATTACGGCCTTTTTTTGTCCAAAATGGAAGAATTGGACTTGATTGACATGTGGTTTCAGCAAGACGGAGCCACATGCCACTCGGCACGCGATTCCACGAACCTATTGAGAGGCCAGTTTGGTGAGCAATAAATCACGTTTTGGAGCAGTCCATTGGCCTCCAAATTCATGCGATTTGACTCCACTAGACTATTTTTTGTAGGGATACGTGAAGTCTCTCGTGTACAGGGCCAAGCCAACCACAATTGTAGCACTGGAAGACAACATTACAGCTGCCATTGGTGAGATACCAAAATTGGAGCTCAAGGATGGATCAACTGCGGCGTAGCCGCGGGCAACATTTACATGAAATAATCTTTAAAAAGTAAATGCAGGCATTCATTTATCCGCCCAAATAAATATTTCATTCACTTTTGCAAATTCTCTGTTTTTTTTCAATTTTCAAAACTCAAACTTTAAAAAATCACCCATTATTTACAAAATATTTCCGAAAATATCTTCTACAGTGCATCAACAATTATCTTAATTATATTATAATATAATAATTGCAATTGATTTTGTAAATGTGATATTGCTAATTGCATAAAAAATAGACTACTAGTGTTTTTTTTTCAACTTCTCTGTTTTTTTCAATTTTCAAAACCCAAACGTTTAAAAAACCACCCATTATTTACAAAATATTTCCGAAAATATCTTCTAAAGTGCACCAACAATTATCTTAATTATATTATAATATAAAATGACAAAAATTGGTCTTGACCATTCCCGTTACTTGCTTTGACGCAGCGAACGGCTCACACCACGCATCTTGAGCGGGGTGTGCCAAAGAGTAACAGAAGATATCCGTGTAATTCCAGCTACTGACAGATTTGAAGATATCGTAGTGATAATCTCCTACTTTCAATTAGAATATATAATTGCAATTGATTTTGTAAACGTGATATTTCTGATTACATAAAAAATAGGCTAGTAGCCATTTTAACAGCTTTAAGATTCACAGTCAAGATATATGTATCTTCCTAAGTGCGCCAAACAAAACCTTGAATTTATGATTTTCCCTTACATTATATCTCTGTACGGTTAAAAGCTTTTTTCTTTCTTTCCCGTGTTTCTGGAGGGAACTTAATCCACAAAAGCTTCAGAATATGCAAAGGTTCATTATCTTTATAGCGCCATTTCCGAGAAATTATGCCTATATTGGCGTCTTACCGATCTCACCTCCACTATAACATCTTTTATACCTGATAACAAACTGCAAAAACTTTGATATTTATTGCACCATATATTTTTAAACTCTGATAAGAGGGCACTAAATACCAAATTAAGATTAATAGTCAGACAACAATTTAAACCAACCACTGAATTAATTTGTAATTAATATAATAATTAGTTATGTTTTAGATTTGTCTAAAAATAGTATATTAAATGACAACTTCAGCAAGCGCGATTTTACAGCACGCCTCCAAGTTTGGAAAACGACGAGCGTAGCGAGTTTTCTAATGGACAAGTGCTGAAAAACGCACGAAAAACGAACGAGTTTTCTATACATTGGTATACATAGAGAAAATTGTATCGCACTCGGCGAGCCATAACCACACGCATATGAGTGCTGTTATGAGTCCATTACCGGCGCAAACTATAAAAAAAACTTAACAGTTGTTGTCTTGTTTATTTTTTGACTGGATTTAAACAATTATATTTAAAACAAAAAACTTAAAATTTGTTGCGTCGTTCATTTTTTGCCTGGAATTAAATAAATAAATAAAAAAACGGAATAACTAATTAAATATAGGGTTGGAATTGAAGTAGTGCACCTGTTGTAAGTTATTTTATTTTAGTTTCTGCTCTCGAAAGAATTTTACAGGCGGCAGTCGAGAGACTGGTTTTTGAATATGGCAATCCCAAATCGGAACACAATCAAATTAAATAAATGAAAAATAAATAACACGGTAGCGTATATTTAAATCGAGTTTTGTTAAGTTTGATTTATTTTAGATTAAATTAAACTGTAATAAACCAGCTATAGCCCGCGGCTTCGCTCGCGTGGATTTTTATATCAGTCAAATTAATTCAGGTAAGCTAAGTTTAACAAATATTGATTATCTTGGGAGTAATATGAAGACAAATATTAAGATAGACCGTAAGTAAGATTTGAAAATTGTGGACAAGTTGAAATAAAATTAAAATTTGACCAATTTATTTTCTCATGAATTTTTCGAATGGATTTTATTCAAAACTTACACACTTATTACTTAATCAAGTTAAAAATATTCATAAGTTTGAATACAATCGAGTGGTGCGTTTCAAAGTTATTGCTTGTTGCCGACAAAATATCTAAATGTCGAGGACGTTTTCGAACAGTTTGCCTATTCAAGTAACTATAATGAATTTAGCGCCAAATTTAGTAACTAGATTGAACATTTGTCATAGTGTAAATCAGGTTTCTAGTTACTGCATTCTTTCAAAAATGGACTATAATTTTATTGTTCAAAACAATGTTAATAAACTATACTTAAACAAAATTTTAAGATTTCTTTAAGCTTTCAGAGAATCTAGATTTCATTCCGCTACTTTTATTCCTTTTGAACGTATTGCTGTAAACATAACAACGGGTTTTTGGGTGGTTGAAATTTGTTTAATTTTTTAAGATTTCCTGACTTATTGTAAACTAAATTGCATAATGATTTATATTAGCGTAATCTGTGTAAAATTCTGCGTGTTTTGATATACAATATGTAAAAATCGAAGAGGAGTCGAAATATAGTAGTATAGCTCCATCGAAATCGCGAAATTTGACATATCATGGATGTTGACATATAATACATCCGAACATGCGAAATGTTGTATCGAACAAACAAGTAATAATCTTTTCCTGTTTTTGTAAAACGTAAGTCTGAAATTAGAGATTTTAAATACGCGCAAAATGACGTACTTTCGGTTTTTGTCCGAAACTTTTTCCAAAATAATCTAAATTGACTGAAACTCTTTCAAAATTATTCTAAATTAAATGCCGATGAAAACTATGTATGATGATACCCTTCTTCTATATACCCTTCTTCGAAATCGCGAATTTTGACATTATGTCAAATTTTGTTATGGATATTGACATATAATACATCAAAACACGAACATTTTGTACAAAAAAATACAACTAATAATCTTTTTCTGTTTTGGTGAGCCTGAAAAAACGTAAGCCTGAAATTGCGATTATAAAAACGGGCAAAATAACGTAAGGGAGGTAGGGGAGAGATGGGCACTTATTCACATAATAGGTAATACAAAAGCTTTTTCAATATATATATTTATAATATATTTCAAAATATGTATTGCCTAGTTCAAGGGCACCATAAATTTGGCAAGATTGTTTGCAAATAACAGTCTACAAATTATAATCAGTCTCAAAGTTACAAAAGACTTTCTGAAACATGTCAATTGTGCCCAGTGCTACCAATGGTAGGGAGGTTCAGGCACCCCCTGTGGGAGGTATGGGCATGATGTTTAAAACATCCAATATCCATGATATAAACAAAAAAAAAGTTAAATAAACTTAAACAGTGTATAAATCACAAACATAATCAACAAAGTTAATTTTTGCAAGTTGCAAGTTTGATCAGGGATATCATATTTATCAGCAGTTGTTTTTATCTTACCGCCTTTTGCCACTTCTTCCATGGCACTTAATATTATGTGTTTTGGAATTTCGCGTCGCTTACCCTTATTTTTATACGCGAACGACATTTTTCTGCAATTTCAATTAATTTGAACATTTTAATTAAATCAGGTCATTAAAGATGGGAGCATTGGGCAAGCCCAAACCTCCCTCAAAATATCTGTCCATTGCTCTCTCTGCATACTTTTTCAACTTAACTCTGTCATGAAGTTTTTTTGTTAGATATTTTGGCGTGACTTACGGGTTAATTTATACGTTAGTAAATATACAATAGAAAGAAAATAAAACAAATCTTATACCTTTCGCTGGTTTTTCATTTATTAACTACGAAACCGCAACAAAATATTTACATTGACGAGCATCTAATCTTATAAAGCGTTTGAACGCGACAATTGAACGAAATCTCAAATAGTATATGGATAAACAGAGTTACTAGTGAACAAAATAAACTACAACCTAAAGATAAAATAAAAACTACAATTAAATTGGAATTACGAGGGGGTGCCCATGTCTCCCGACTGCCCATCACTCCCCTATCTCCCCTACTTCCGGAATTTTGCCCGAATTTTTTCCAAAATAATCGAAACTGTCTGAATCTTTTTCTAAAGTATTCTAATTGAAACGCAGATTAAAACTATGTATAATACTTGTCGTTGCGAAGAGATTAAACTTCTCAAATTGTCTAAAAAACTAATCAATTTTTGAGAGACTCGAAACTGTTATCTCGATTTTCTCGAGCGCCGCAGGCTGGATCTGCTCTTCAACTTGATTTTATCCGGCCCTCATAACAATTAAATCGTATGCCGAGTGTATAAACATTGTCTTCGAGGTTTCTTTAAGCGGCTTGAGCTTTTAAATGTGCAACAACACTTACTTATTGTTATTACCACAGTCATGGGATATTATAGAAGATTAATCCCAGTTTACAACACAATCAACTATCTGTTTATGAACTTCCTAATCTAGATGATAAGATACAATTGGTAAAACTATCCCACGTTATAGATCAAATTTAAAACAAGCGGAACACAGCCTGAATATATAAATATAATTAACCTTTCCGGAGCTCTATAACAATTACTGAGTCTTTTTAGGACAACTTTCTAGATTTCTAGATTTATACTTCCACACGTAGCGTAAGATAGCATTATGAATAGGCATAATCAATCACCTACAATAGAACTGTATATGTAGTCTAGACTGTATATGGAGTAATCAAACCATTTACATTTCTATTTTCAAACTACCAGATCTGCAATCGATATGCTTTCTTGATGGGTTAACCTAACCGTTGGAATTTGATATATAGTAACAAGTAGAAGGTAATCCCGGTGATGCGCGAGAAAAGTAAATTAAAAAAAATGCAGTGGGGCGGCTGAACTGATGCTCGCTTCACTATTCACCCCATCAGGCCAACCGTACAAGAGATTTCTACATAGTGTATTACATTCTATATCTCACTTCAATGTTTCAATTTGAATTCAATATTAACCCTTTCAGTGCCATGTCAATTATAAGGAATAACACAGCGCCAGTATTTATAAAAATAACGGTAGTTATGCAACCCCTTTCATATAGATAAGTCACCTATTGATCAAAAGTTACTGAACAAATAAGTGGGCAAAAAACATGTTTTTTTGTAAAAATTAAAAAAAATATTTATAGATTGTTTAACGACGCGAAATCGAACACAACTGATTTTCAAAAGGTTTCGGAAAAGTATTTTCTAAAAATAAATTCACCCATCTGCCGTCTCCGAGGTCGGCTGGGCGAATTTTTCAAGCTTTTTCACCCATAACTCGGACAGTTTTCGTCGCACAGACGTGGTTCCGGTGTTGGTGTGTCCGGAACGTCGCCACACGTCCGACTGTCACCTCACTTATCGATATTTTTGCTTAAATTTTTTCGAAAGTGCGAAAAACTCACTTTTTATTGCAAAAAAAATCATTTTTGGTCGCCTAAACTACGCGTTCCGGAAGTCTTAACGAAAATCGACGTACGTGGGTTCGTTCGTCTATTCTTTCGTTTCAAGAATCGGATGCAGCGACTTTTTCAGACCACGGAGGCCGTTTTAGTCGGAGGACCCGGATTCGCAGAAAAATGTGATTAACGTCGCCGACAAAAGTCGCGCAAGGACGAGAGTGGTGTCGGAGGACGCGCCTCGAAATTTTCTACCCGAATCCTTGGGTGAATGGCCTTTTCCTGGCCATCTTCGCCGTGACTTTCGTAAGTCGTAAATTTTGTAAAGCAAACTATTTGGGTCCGTGTGGGGAAGCGTTCGGCCTGAATCGCCAGGTCACGACGGAATCGCAAATTTCGATCAATTGTGGCGTTTCCCGAATTCCATCTGGGGGACCGCACCACGTGGGTTTTTGAAAATGTCAAACTCGGCTTTTTTTATGCCGTCGAAGGCGGCAGACCTTCGGTACTTTAACCGTGCGTTTTCGATGCTTTAACTGAGAAAGTCCGTCCGCACGTTGTGCATCCCCAGCTTTCGTCCTCCGTCCAGCCGCGTCCCTCCAGAGGATCGAAAATCGAGGTTTTTGCGAAAACGGCCCGACGAAAGTGGCGGCAGCGGTGCAAATGAGATTGTACATTTTTCTGGTGTACAGCCCCGTTGAGCGGTGCCATTTTCGCGACTCAACTCCTCCAGGATCGGACGCACCAGACCGGAACCTAAAATCACGATTTTTTTACCTTCGTGGCGCATTTTTCGTCGGATTTCAAAAATTCTTTGTACCGTTCACCTGGTGCAAGAGAAAATGCAACTTTTTATTTGCCAAAAAATCGCCGAAAAATCACTTCCACGGACAGGGCGTCCTTATACACTAGGGCACATAGGCACACTTATTTAAAGGGCTCCAGATCGCCGATTGGGTTCGTTCTCTTCAGAACACTTACCCGTAACTATTCCGGCAAGAATTTTGAAAATGCAACGACTCTTTAAACTGCCACAGATTCGCAAAAATCTGTGGCAGTTTAAAGAGAAAAATGCGCAAAAGGTGAAAAAAAAACCAGAGGTGTTTTGCGGTGGTACCTAGAACGTCCGAACCAATTGACGGATCGGAACAGGACCGGCGAAGTTCGATCGGGCATAGAACTTATTAGTTTGTTTGGGAGTTTAATCCCGGTTCCGTTGAATATGAAGACAAAAACGACGTTTTTTTGACGTCCAGGAAAACTCGCACAGAATCACCAACTTAAGCTCCGCGATTCCCGCAGAGAATTGAACGTTTAATCTTTTACTGCAAGCGGCATCGCGCTGCGACGTTTGCAACCATCGCGACGCCCGCCCAAACTCGCCCTATAGCAAGAAACTAATCGCGAAAGTAAAACGTCTATATTTTTGTAGCCCCCCGCTAAATTGTAGAATGGTCTTTTGGGTTTTCGCAATAAAAATTGTACGTCGCGGAATCGCGTCGCGACGCCCACTTATAACTGTTAATCTACACAGAGAAAAACTTGAATGTCAATTTGAGGCATCAGGATGTAGCGTTTTTGACATTCCAAGTTGAGCGGCACGTGGGCCCCGCCGAGACGCGCATTTTGGTACCGGCGCCGCGTCATTGCGACCACGGAGTCGCCCCCACAGTTCGCAACGTATCGGCTTCCGTTCGCCGGAAGGTGCGGTCGATCTAACCGCTGCAGTCTCGCCGTTTCTGGGTTCAGCGACTCGAAACTGCGCACGTTCGAATCGGAACGGATTTTGAACGCTATCTTTTAAAACGCTTTTTAAAACTTTTTTTACATTTGCTCCCCTCACCGCGTCCCCGAATCCGACTTTTTTCCCCGATCCCCGATGCCGCCCGCTGCCACGTGTATTTTGGTACCACTCTCGGCTTCCTGCGTCGCTCCCTTCGCCCGGTTCGTCCAAAAATGCCGAAAAAAAATCCGCAACCGCCTCTTTGGCCGACAATTTGCGAGTTCGTCGGTCACCGACGAGAATTTGCGTTCGCATCGCGCATGATAGATGCGGCAATCTAAAAAACCGATCCGCACTTCAGTAGGGCCCCCCGATCTGGAAATATCTTCATAAATGTGCAGGGTGCACTGTAAAAGTGGAAAAATCCGCGGCGGATTTTTCGGCGCAGTACTTTGGAATGAACCTTTGGCTTTGCGGCAGTGTAACCAGCGCATCGTGGCGCCAAATTAAGGAGTACAAAGACGTGGAGATTTCTCGCCTTTTTTTCAACACGCCCGCAAACCACCAAGACGTGGTCTATCCAGAAAACTGGCACCTTCACCGTGTAGACTGTTCTTTTTTCTATCCGGAATGCGAGTTATGCCGTTCCGCGGCCTGTCTGCGTGGGGCGAATTTTTCAAAAAAACCTCTAAAGAATCATATGTCGGGACTATTTAGACATTTTTCGACAAATTTTTTGAAATTTCTTAAACTGCAAAGCGTTTTATCACCAGATGGCGCTGGTAAAAAAAGAAACCCCGGGTTACATCGCGCGGGACGGCGCTGTATAAATTTAGGGGCCCGGGTCACATCTCCCGGAATGGCGGTGAAAGGGTTAATATGTCTTTTCTACATCTTTTGATTGGATTTTTGCAAATGGTAATTTTCACATCTCTAACATCTCCAGTTTTTTTAGATCTAGGTATCCCAAATCAAACCCAAGTCAAACCCAAATTTTTAGCCTCCTTAAACGGATTTTCAAAACACGTGTCTCTTTGTTTTTAACCCTTCGCGCGGTAGGTTGGGTGTAGTACACCCAGACCTGGATAAATTGGTCGATATTTTAAAGAGTAATCGTTATAACAGGCTGTAAATCTCAGTAATGGATATTTTACGATCAGATTATAGAAACAATACCCCATGAACGATTCCTCATACCTGGAAGAGGATAAAAATACGATCACCCCCGAAAAACAAACTAGTCATGGTAAGACAGTCATGGTAATATGTCGTACGAAGAAAATCAAAATTGAGTCTTTCAGACGAAGCCGAGGTTTCTTCTGGCGATTCTGATAGTGAAATCGATATCGATAATGTTAGTCAAAGAAACTCCTTCTCTCGAAGGAGAAGAGTTGGAGGAAAATGAGAGCCCATTCTTCCCCAACAAATGTCTTGTTATCACATTTGTTGGGGAAGAATGGGGCAAAGTGGTCTTGCCACAGTAAAAAACGGGCGCCAAGATAGTACTTATCCCTATTATGACTAATAAAAAAAAATTAACCTACCACTCGCCGGGTTAAAAACGAATCTTTCTAATTTTCTGTAAGAGTCTATTACAGACTTCAGAACACGTTAAAACTTCCCAGATCGTTCCCAATACACCTTTTCATAGTTTTTCATTTTCGAAATTTTTTTGTACGCATGTGTCAATTTCCGCCATGTTATACGTCAGAAAGTGCCCGAACTTTTTGATGTATAACTAGTGAAAATAACAAAATGTGCTCAAAACTTTCATATTCCTGCCTTTCAAACTTCACGAATGCGCTTAACTAACCGTAAAAATGTCTATTAGGATCATATTTACTGGGCAATTGAATTAATATGTATTTCAAAGGATACTCTTCGTCATTATTATCTTCCTTGTGCGGTTTTGCTGCTACATAAGTTCTATTCGGCATTCTTAAAAAAAAAAATACATGTTTCACATGCATTCCAAACTTGATCATCTTTATCTTCAAATATTTTAGCAATCTCTTGCAGAAATTCTCTAGCAGATAATTCATCTGCATTCAAAAGATGATAGAGGCTGTGGTGGCCTAGTAGTTAGCATGTTGTAAATATTTAAATTGAATTTTGCTAGCCGCTTCCTTTCGCGAGATGACTCAATAAAATTGACAAAATCGAGCAAAATGTGTTTTAGGGGTTATTAGAGGTTGCCAATGCAATGAGGTCTGTAGGACAGTAAGACATAGGTAATTATGCAGGACCTGTATGTAGTATAAAAACAACTAACAAACTGAAAAATTGCATGTAGTAGAATTTGGCATCGGGGTGGCAGTATCGCCCAGCTTTGCACCTGATCTTAGGGCCCTACATGTCCGCATCGAAACACCTATCCAACCCTTCTAGGGGGTCCAAAACAACCTTCCGATGGAATAGGCTTCAAAAAGTTTCCTTGTCGCGCTCTTCTGCAAAATCGGTTCGAAAAGGTCCCATTTTTGGCTATTTCACACAAATCACAAACTTTACACTAAATTTCCAAACTAACAAGAGTAGCCAAAAAGATAAAACGACACATTCTAAAGGAAAGTTATAGAGAGACACTATGTGCAAAGTATCACGACTGTATCTTAACTAAAGCCATAGCTGTAGAAAACTAAACTTTACATTTTTTCTGAACTGTAAAATTTTTGACCAACTTTGAACCAATTTACACTTTTTGAACAGCGCGCTACCACGCCATAGGTCCCGGTTCGAATCCGGGAACACAAATATGGAAAAATAAGCCACCGTTCTCGTGTGTGTGTCTCTGGCAAAGCCATCACAGTAAAAATCTGGCTCGAAAACCTCCCCTAATAGATTTTCGCCAATCACGTTAAAACTATAAGGGCTCCACCAAAACTTGTGTAAGATTAAAGGCCGATTCTCATATACGCGACACTCAGCTACGCGACGTCACGCAAATAATGATTACATTCTTTTAAATGGGCACGTTCTCACTATGGCTACGCGACGTGCCCATTTAAAACAATGTAATCATTATTTGACAGGCGATGTCGCACGACGTCGCGTAGCTGAATGTCGCGCATTTGGGTATCGACCTTCAGACTCCAAACTACAAGCGTAGGCAGAGGGAGGCAGATCCAGGTCCTACTTAAGGTAGGCGTCCACATCGTACCGTATCGGACGCATCGCATCAAACGGATTATTTTTTTGCAGTGCGTCCACAGTATCGGCAGCGATCGGATTTGCCGACGCAACAACTAGCAAATACTAATCCGTATGACGTCATCGGCACGCATCGCAAAGATAGGCGTCCATAGTTCCGCATCGTACGTATCGCATCAAACGGATTATTTTTTGACAATGTTTCCACAGTCTCGGCAGCGATCGGATTTGCCGACGCAACTACCAGCAAATATCATATTCCGTATGACGTTATCGGCACTCATCGTATAAGTTGTCCCTCGGAGCATCGGCGCAACAGTGGACGCACTTGTATTGCTTTCTATGGAAAGAATACTGCGATCCGCTTGATGCGATGCGTCCGATAAGTACGATGCGAAACTGTGGACGCCTACCTTAAAAGTTGCCCGTCGGAACGTCGGCTTCGGCATTGCCGACGGGTAGATTCGTGCGATCCGTACGATGCAGAACAGTGGACGCACTTGTATTACTTTCTTCTCACTTGTAGAATACTGCGATCCTTTTGATGCGATGCGTCCGATACGTACGATGCGAAACTGTGGACGCCTACCTTAAAAGTTGCCCGTCGAAGCATCGTCTGCGGCCGACGGGTAGATTCGTGCGATCCGTACGATGCGGAACAATGGACGCACTTGTATTACTTTCTATAGAAAGAATACTGCGATCCGATTGATGCGATGCGTCCGATACGTACGATGCGGAACTGTGGACGCCTACCTTTAAGACTGTAGCACTAGTGAAATGAAGGATTCAAAAGATGGCCATTAAGAACAACAACAAATCAAATAGAAAGTATTGCTTTGTTTTTAATTCCAGACAAAAAATAAACAAGACGACTAATATTAAGTTTTTTGAAAATACAACTATGTAACTACATATATTTTAGAATTTATGAGATTAATCAAACGTAATTATGTAATGCCATGAAATTTGTAACGAAATCATATCATGTAATTTACATGCGTTGCGTAACGGGAATAATCCCGAATTCCCACACGTGCGTATAGAGCAAACCGCAAACCTATGTTTCTAATTAATCTTCACATCGGATCAAACTCGGGATGATGATGATCCTCCATGCCAACGTCTTTTACATGGAAATTGCGAATTCCATGTAACGTGTGTTAGAGTAATTATTCCGTCCAGAATTAATTATTCTACTTGGAAATTACCTGTGTATAATTACACGTCTCAAATAGTCTCAAAACCTCGTTGATTAATCGACGCCACTAATTTATATTTAGCGCAGACTGATGGTCATTACTAGTTTATTTAATAACAAAAGCAAAAGTATTTTAATTAAATAATCAAATTACAGTTTTGTGTACCTTGCCCATCAATTTATATCTGTATTATCATCCTAGTATTGCATAGTGCGATATAGTTTGATCTGTCTTGCTGATGTTTGTCTAGTCTGATGTTTGTTTAGACTGATGCTTGTCTAGATCGGTCTATCTACTTTTATTAGCCTAGTATCAACTGTGTAAGCTTGGACTGACAAGACTAGATAGGAAATTGTCGTGTACAGATAGGAGAAGATCATTCAGGCAAGTATATATAGCTAAGAGTAGTTAGAGTAACTAGACTAACTAGAATATGGCTAAGACAAGCTGAAATAAATTGCAAGGGTAAGACCACCCGGAGAGTGCTAGAACGACAAGCCTAGACGGGGAAGACTAGATGTAAAACAGGGGATAGACCAGATTGGGTTAACAAAACAAGAAGTACAAATCTTGTTTGCCAAGTCTTTGTCAATTAGTATCGCCTGTCTAGTCTTGCATGCCCATAGGTAATTAATAGACCTTTTCATAGTTGAAATTGTTTTGTGCACATGTGTCAATTTCAGCCATGTTTTGTCCGAACTTTTTGACGTATAACCTTATTATTTGCCCGAAACTTTCATATTCCCGCCTTTCAAATTTGGCGGATGCGCATACGCTTAACTAACCTTAAAAAGGCCTATTATATTTTTTTAAATAAAAATATTTGAATAAAAATGAGTATATTGTGTAATATGTTACGAGATAAAAAATAGAACGTGTTATTGTTATTTTTGCGGGGAAATGTGTTTTAATGTAATACATTTCTAGGCAGGAAATGTATCTCTTCCTGTTTACATTTCAATTGAAATCCGTTATCATTTACAATGCGCGGCCGACAATGAAATATAGAACAGGTGGAACAGACTATTAACGGCAATCATTTGGAATGTATGGAATATTTTTAGCCGATTGCGAAATATTTGTCATCACCACAAAAGTTTGCTATTTTAATTTAAAAAATTTATAATTTTAGAAAAGCTTGAAAACAGGTATAAAATTATTTGATTGCTCCATTAATAAACGGCTTACTTACAACAAATATTACTTAAAATTACATTGTGGTAATTTTCGCGAATGCAAACTGGTTTGTTGTAAGGAAATTAGTGTAAATGCAAGAAGTTGTTGCTTGTACGAATACACAGGTGGTGAGTAATTTCCCTTGATTTATACATGCACGATTAGTTTTAATTTAAGACTCTGTTAAGTATTTCCGAGATTGCAGTTGAAACATTATAATAATTGTGAAATCCATTAACGGGCGTAAATCATTTTTATTGCAAACAGAGTAGATAGGAGACGATAAACCGCAACAAGAGACACGTTAAAGGTGCAAGATATTTAAAATGATAAATGTTTAAAGTTATTATTAGAAACTAACTAAATTAATAGTTTAAATATATTTAAGTATAGTATTTATCCACGAACAAAAATTTAAATTATTGGAGTATTTAAGAATAATAAAAATAATAATTTTATTTGTTACTGGAGTATGGCCTCCGCCATAGGCGCCGATTTAATAAAGGCGCCAAAGAGAAGGTTTCGGAAGAATATGTTCATTATATATTCGAGATAGGAATAATATAACAACACAAAGAAACTTTTATAGTTATAGTAATGTAGTATTTATGATTTGTAATTTTCGAACAAACATTTAAAAAATAAACCAACATTTTTATTGTTATTAAAATATATAAAAGGCGTCATTTTTATTCTTGGCCATAGGCGTCGAAAATCCTAGTTAGAGCACGTAGAGGTGGCTATTATGTTTTACGAATTACTTCATGGTTTAAATAAATATTTAAATGATTAATTAGATATTTATTTCATGATTTAATTAAATATGTATTTGATGGTTTAATTAAATATTTATTTAAATTATTTACTTTACATTTTATTGATAAAGAAAAACGTGAAATATATATAAAACCAAAATAGCATAATTTCCACTGTTTCAATTATTACAATGCAAATTGTAGTCGCATTTCTTTTTGTAGACTACTTTGCGGAACATTAGCATTGCCCCTGGTCTACATATCATCTTACCCATGCAACGAAAAATCTACATTCTCCATTGTGGAACAAATAAAATATATTCATGTAAGGAAAACCGTAATCCCGTTAGATCTCACAGGCAAGTATTTACACTACGATTTGCGTTTACTCGAAACGTTATTTACAGCATGCATGTTAATTGCCTGAATATTTCAATAGGTTAAATAAACTGTTATTTTTTTACAACAAATCATTGCAAATATTTTGAAAATGCTACAATCGAAATACAACGAAATGTAAAATTTGTAAGTGTAAACTAGTTGTCGACAATTTCGACACTAGGTTACGATAGAAGACAGAAGGCTAAGTACACACGATTTTATTAGCAAAGATTCAATGATAAACTGGAAACAATGGACAACTGGAACAACAATATTTAGCCTACAATAATAAGACTTGAGAAAGTCAATTAAAAAAGAGTAACAAGTAAAAATGAGTTACGTAAGCAGAATATAGACTTAAATATTCGAGTTACTCCCAAATTGCGCCCAAAGAAGTTTTACTTCAAATACTCACACGAAAGAGAAGAAAGGTAATATAAGGGAAGGTAGATAATATAAGAGAATATAGATAATATAAGAGAAGATTGATAATATAAGAGAATATTAATAATATAAGAGAGAATAGATAATATACGAGAAGATAGATAATATAAGAGAAGATAGAATGAGTAACAAGTAAAAATGAGCTCGTAAGCAGAATATAGACTTAAATATTCGAGTTACTCCCAAATCGTGCCTAAAGAAGTTTTACTTCAAATACAAACATGAAAGAGAAGATAAATAATATAAGGGATAATAGATAATATTAGAGAAAATAGATAATATATGAGAAGATTGATAATATAAGAGAAGATTGATAATATAAGAGAGGACAGATAATATACGAGAAGATAGATAATATAAGAGTAGATAGAAAATATAAGGGAAGATACATAATATAAGAGAAACGGGCAGGACTTTGTGGTCGATAGCCCTTTCTATAATGTATAAAGTATACAATAAATATATTCTCCCTCCCTCTATAAGAGAAGATAGATAATATAAGAAAAGATAGATAATATAAGAGAAGATAGATAATATAAGAGAAGATAGATAATAAGGGAATATCGAGGGGTCATCCACTCGCCGAAATATTGAATATGTATTCGCAATTATCCTGATTTTTTTTGGTAATTCGAGGTACTCGAAGAAATTACTAGCGTAATAATGTCACGTAATTATCTTAATTCTTTGGTAATGCAAAGTACTCGGAGAAATCTCAAGCGTAATGGGTAATAATGTCAGATATTTTTTTAAATTCTTAGGTACTGCAAAGTAATGTCACGTAAAGGAGGGGAATTTTAAATAATTTCTTCTAATGCCCTAAGCTAGGTACACACGGTATAGAAAACTAGCGTAACTATTTTATATTGCGTAATGTCAAAATTATTTATTACTTTACATTTCTGTACTTCTCATTTCTGTTTCCTGTTTTTGAAGAAATATATTTTTTCTACTGATATATGTGAAAATGGCATTTTTCCACGGCTAGAGATGAAAATATTTTCTCATCTAGAGATTGAGCATTTTAAATTTATGATTTTCTCGATTAAAACACTAAATTAACCAAATTTGCATGGACTTTCTTATTAATTACATCAATTTCAATGGAATATTTTATGTACAAAAGTTAAACGAGCCTGAAACTATTTAATAAACCTAAATAAAATTAGGACATTTGACTTGACAAGAATCACCTTCGATTAGAATGCAACAATATTACCATGCAAACGAACAAATCAACGATTAAATTTGTATTGACAGTTCCGATAGTTCGCGTCGAATTGATTTTATTAGTCGAATTATGGATTCTGCAACCGAATATCAGTAGAAAAAATTGCATTTACTACTCGAGATGAAAGCGTTTTCTTGGTTCGGTGTGATTGCTAACTCGCTGGCGTTCGTGAGCAAATTCTCACCTCACCAAAAAAACGCCACTTTGATCTCTCGTTGTAAAATATACTATCTTGCGGCAGGATTGCCATTGTCTTTAAGAGCTTCCTCGGGAGCTTCCCCAGTAAGATTTTAGTAGAAGCTCACTGTCCTGTAATATAGATGTAATGCGAATATAATGTGGACGTAATTCAGGGAATGCAAGAGTAATGCAAGGAATCCAAGAGTACTTTGTGTAATGTAGTGTAATACTTACGTACTGCTAAGGAATGCAAACTAATGTACAGTAATGCATCTAAATATTAACATGTATTGCAAGAGTGGATGACCCCTCGGGGAATATAGATAATATAAAAGGAGATAGATAATATTACTTAATTTACATTGAAATTTGTAGAAATATGATTTCATCCAAAATATAAATTTCGTTAAATGTTCAATAAATGAATCTATTGACCTGTTTTCGTCAATTTTGCAGAATCCAATTATTTTTTGTACTGAATATTTTGTTTTCCAATTAGTATTTCATCCAATTATTTTATAACGCCGTATCAAGTATATCATCAAATCAAAATCATCACACTGTAGAGCGTCTGTTTAGAATATTATTTGTAACCTAATTTAATTAACTCAAATATTAAAAATATGGGGATAGTTGACCTGTTACGGCACGTTTAGACCCCCCGTGCACTAGGCAGCCTGGCTGCGCAGCCAGACTACCGACAGCCAGTCTTATGCTAAGCGAACATCAAAACTGATTTTGTCGGACGATGGCGGACAGAACTACCTGGACGAGTAACTCGGACGGGTATGTGCTTACGTATGTGCCACTGCAACAGTGTTACCACTTGTGCCGACATTGGACGTTGCCGGTATTCTGTAGTTTTATATCCATTTCATTTTTCGAAACATCTCGATTATTATAATTTTTTGAATGTTTATCCCACAGGGTTTATTATTTTTCAATATCCATAGTCGTATAGGTGGATAACAACAAAATTTAACTATAAATACATTCAATTTGCACGGTAGACGCCAGCAGACTGGCGATAAATCCCAACAAGTTCGGATCATCGTGATGATGGGCAGTTTTGGGGCGTCATCGGAAGATGACAGTCCTGTTTGTGTACGCGCTCTCTTTCTTTTTTAAGTGTTTGATTCAATCGCCGTCGTCGTCCGAGCAAACTTCGGCCGATGACGGATTAGGTGTACGCGAGCCATAACACATGACGGCATATGGACGCCTGCGCACTAGGCAACTACGAATTCCGGGCTGCAGCAGCCATTGGAACACAGTGGTCTGTGGTCTGTTAGAAAAGTATCCGACCTTACTTTTTATTTTGAAAACCTGATGGATTTGAATCAAGCGCGCTTGCATTAGACGAACTTGAACCTTCGTGCGCATGCGTGATTTTTTCCCCGCCTGTAGATAGCGTCAATTACTGTCGAGCAGTGTTCGAGTGCCGTAGTGTGTAGTGCTCTCGTCGGTTTTTCAATGCAAGTAAAATGACGGAACGACTGGAGCAGCGCTACTGCATCAAATTTTGCCAGAAACTGGGCGACAACCAGGTGGAAACCATTCGCAAGATTCAGACGGCTTTCGGTGACGATGCTATGGGCATCACACAGATTATGGAGTGGTACAACCGGTATAAAGACGGTCGCACATCGGTGGAAAGCGAGCCACGCTCTGGTCGGCCATCAACATACCGAAATGATCATGTCATTGCCAAAATGAACGCTGTCGTGGTGCGGGACCGTCGTGTGACTATTCGAGAAATTGTAAACATCAGGAAATTGGCGACACCATCACGACAATGCTCCAGCCCATTCCTCGCACTTGGTTCACATTTTTTTGGCGAAAAACCAGACTCCTCTGGTTCGACAGGCTCCTTACTCTCCTGATACGCCCCCTGCGACTTCTGGCTATTCCACAAAGTCAAGAGGCATTTGAAAGGAACGCGATTTCAGACAAGAGAGAACACTATGTCTATAACGACAGCCGAGCTAAAGTCGATTCCGAAAGAGGCCTTTTCGGAATGCTTTTAACAATGGTGGCACCGCTGGGAGAAGTGCGTGGAGTTCCAAGGAGACTACTTTGAGGGTGATTAGGTTTCCAACGCTCCAGGTATGCCAGTTTTTTTCTTACCGGCTAAAGGTCGGATACTTTTCTAACAGATCACGTATGTGACTGCCGTCAGTCTCCGGTCAGTGCAGCTACTGTCAGTAAGTACCAGTGCGCTCCGTACTACCCCTACCGCCAAAACGCCGCACCCCCATACGCACACCACAACAGCAGAGGGAGGAGCCACCCTCACAGAAGCAAATAAAAGGAGCCCTACCGCCTCGGAAGATAAAAAACAAAAAAAAACCTATCCACTACCTTGGCTAAAAAGGAAATTTCATTTCAAACAAAAACCGTCCCCCCCACCCCGGCAGGGACACTTATTCAAAATGCAATGCAAAAAAAAATCGGAAGCCTCACTAATTTGAAACTTTCCGCACCCTTCTGAGGTCAGATCGTTTGCAAGCAAGAGAGGGAGAGAGAAGTCTCCGCTCTTTAACTTGAAACCTTCTGCACCCTTGTGAGGATATAACTTTTGCAAGCACTAGAGTAGTTTCAACTTTCAAACTCGAAACCTTCCGCACCCTTGTGAGGTCAGATCGTTTGAAAGCCTAATAGACTCTGCTCGCCAGCCCCCTAGTACGCCGAGCCTCAGCAAATCGCCGTTGTTGCCCTCTACGAGGAACCGCCGACTCCAGAAGAAAGTCGCGCCTGCCCTACGAGGAGCAAGACCGGACGCCGTGAAAACCCCCCTTCGCCGATATCGTTGTTATTATTTCTACTCTTCTGCATATATGTGTATATCTGTCTAAATTAAATAAACTCTGTTTGACTCCGAGCTAGCCACATCACCCGCCCCTACAACGTCGAATTTTATACGTCGATTTCCTGCTTAAATATTTTGGTCGCCGCAGCCTGGCTGCCCAGCGCGCAGGAAGCCTTACACTGGCACACATGTATGACAACTTGTGTAAGAAACAAGTGTGAGGTGGCACTAAGAAGTGTGCGCATACGTCATGGAATAAGTTGGTAAATGTGTGACTGCTTCAATAAGTTCATAAACAAGTCAAATTGTATTAATTGATTTAAAGATTATATTAATAATATAAACTATTCGGGCCACTTTTCTTGGTCTAATTGGTTTTGGGCCTCTATCCAAAGGAGGGCGACAGGTGTCCCGACCTGGGTCGAGACCGCGCTAAATTAGCATAAATCACGCCGCGATTTGAGATAAGTAAGAGTGTTTTGAGCGTTCGGCGAGTCCACGAAGTCTGACCTCAGCCATGTTGGCCACGCTCGCGTTTGTTAAATCTTTAATCTTTATCGGGTGGTTCGATCACCACATGGAAGGCAACATCGGTTTTTCTTCCGTCCGGAACAATTTGATTTAAGTGTTTCCATGCGTCTATATTTCCCAGCTTATATTATTTCTTCCTATTTCCTCCCTTAAATAGGAGACGGAAGGACGTTCCACGGAGCGGGTCAGAGACGGTTGCAGCCGATGAATGTTAAAATTGAGCAACAATAATGATAAATAACTTTAAAATGAAAATAAAATATTTTTTATCATTGAATATTTTTTGTGTTGCATGTAAAAAGAAATTAATTACATGAACTCCGGTGTAAGGCTAGTTAGAATGAACCGGAAATTCCATTGTTGACTATCATTACAAGGCCCATTTATTTGTCCAGGAACTGTTTAGTTTACACAAATTACGAAATAATTACTCAAATCAATTGCTCAACATCCAATTTCGGTTCCAATTATTTAGCCGTATCAACAACATATTTTATAATAGATTTCGCTAATTTATTAAAAAGCAAATAATTCGGCACAAATATTTGTGATAATTACATACTTCCAAGTTTGTATAATCTAATAATAATCATATACAATTTCGTTGTGGTTGACTTGTGAATATAAAATTTTTGTTAATTCGTTTTATATTTTGTGTCACTAATAGTTATTTACATTAGAGTGTGGAAACGTTGATTTTACAATGCAACAGCTCGTTTGGGGAACGAGCCCGAAGGGCAAGTTCCCCATTTGCTGGAGCATTGTAAATTCATTTCCGCACGAAATTTGTATATCACGTATATTTGTATTGCAAGATTTTTTGGCCGACAATTATTATTTAAGAAACAAATAGATTTAGATTTAATTACAATATTGGAAATTATTTAATTTAATGTTGGTACTCACAAACTTTGACATTTTTACAAATTCAAATTAATTAGGTACATAATATGTCATTTTTCCGCATGTCAGACGCACAGTAAAATTTAAAAAATCACTTATTTTCTACATTATCGTGAGAAATATGGTGTAAAGTAGCGTTTTCTAAATTAGATTTTATTGTCTTATACTTAATTTATTTTATTTCGTAAGTGTCCCTGAAAGGCATTGTACCGCATTGTAGCCGTACTTTGCAACATTGCGTGTAAAAATCTAGTATCGCTGGACGTATACACGATGTCAAAGCTGCTTTACAATTCAGGAAGCCAAAAAATAATGTTTGAATCGCCCAAATATTAGATCCCTTACTATATAGTAATAATCGACCCCTTGCTGTATAGCAATAATCAACCCTTTGCTATATAGTAATAATACCTCTTGTTATATAGTAAAAATCCACCGCTTGCTTTATAATCCTATGAGAAATAGAATCTATAGGAAGTGCCAAACATTAGATATTTACAATATACTGTCAGAGTTTACATTTTTAACAACTTATTAAAATAGAACATAGCTTGAATATATAAATATATTCAACCTTTCCGTAGCTCTATAATATTTACATGGCACTCAAATTAACTTTCATGGCACTCAAAAAGTGGACTGAATTCTATTAAATAACAGACAAATAATATCTGTTGTGTTTCAAAATGAGATATGCTTTGTAGCTTTAAAAAGGCTTAATAATATTATAGATCTACGGAAAGGTTGAATATATTTTTATATTCAAGCTATGTTCTGATATAATAAATTGGTATGATTGTATCTATAATTAGTTCAGTTTCACCTCTATATTCAATTTACATTTTTAGTATATAGTATAAATTCTTCGAGGTTGTAGATTGTGTCGAGGTTGTAGAGAGTATGGCCCTTTGTTGTTATCGTAATTTTTAGGGTTCCGTACCGAAAACGGAACCCTTATAGGATCACTTTGTTGTCCGTCTGTCTGTCTGTCAAGACCATTTTTCTCAGGGACGCGAAGAGGTAACAAGTTGAAATTTGTATCAAATACTCGGGTCTGCGGTCTCTTTCAGCTGTGAAAAAATCAAACTTGTAAGTCAACGCGATCAAAAGATATGACCGTTTATGTCGCATATTTTGCGATTTCACAGGGGAATCAAAACCTATAGGGTACTTCCCGTTGACCAAGAATCATGAAATTTGGCAAGAAGCGGTGTCTTACAGCACATGTAAAGGGAAAAATCTGAAAACCGTAAATATGTAGTTTAATTAGAAGAAATATGCGAATTTACTATTAGAAACTTATGAAAATACACTAATGTTGTCGTAGTGGTATTGTGAGGCTCCAGAAGCATATGGGTTGCATACAGTTAGGTCCTCCCCGGTTAGGTCCGAAGGTTAAAAAGTATATGTTGGCACCAAGCTGTTTATTCGGAATTTTCTTTGTTTATATTCGTTATGCATTTCATCACGTACGCTCTTTAAACATAATATATACAGGGTATTTATTATGTCTAAATTTTGCATGTTTATAGCCGACATGCGACATACTCAAGTCTCGTAACATCCTGTATATATTATATTTCATCTAATTTTTCTTTATAATCTACATAGGTTTTTTTAAACATACCTATACTTAAATCACGTACGCCCTATATTTTTTGGTAGTCAATTGCCCAAAAGCTGTCAATGGAACGATAAGAGTATCGAAATAGATCTAGAAATAGTTATTATTTTAGTTTATATTAGATCTAGAAATAGTTAGATTTTAGACTTAATATAAGTTAGTGAATAAGTGTAATACTAAAATAAAGTTTTATTTTTATAAGTTTAAAAATATTCGCGTTATTTAAAAAAAATACCCTGTATACCTTTATACAGGGTATATAGGTATACAGGCAAAATTGAGCAGTAAATACAAATAGTGAAGTTCCAGAACCCCTAAACACTCATAGTGAATGGGGGATGTATTGTAATAAAATATAGGGTAGAATTCCATCGTACGACAGCGACATCTTGAGGTTATGCTTGCAGCGGTACTTAGATGATCGTGATTTCAGGAGGACCACTTGTCAAGTTAACTGAATGTGCTTGCTACGTCCTCCACAAAAAAATATACCTTACTTACAAGTTTGTACGGAACCCCCGGTGCGCGAGTCACAACTCGCACTTGGCCGGTTTTTTTTAATAGGATTTTTCCTCTGTTATGCTGATTGGTAGTTTGTTATAAATGATTACGCCCTGGTAGTTTGGACCATTGCTACAGAGTGTTAGGTTTCTTTTGGGAATGTATAGTTGGTGTTTAATAGACATTTTCATATTTGAAATTTTTTTGTGCGCATGTGTCAATTTCAGCCATGTTATAATACATCCACAATATAACACAATAATGAAAAGTTCGAGCACTTTTTGACGTATAACTAAATATATGCCCGCAACTTTCATATTCCCTTTCTGCCTATACTGCCTTTCAAACTTGGCGAGTGCGCATGCGCTTAACTAACCGTAAAAAGGTCTATTCTTGCGACGTATTGCTGTTCATCCAGATGTTTCTGGAAGGTGTGCTTCTATTTATGTATGTAACATGTCTTCTTCTTATGACGCCCTCTCCTTTCGAAGGCTGGCGATCCACATAGCTAACATTGTTCTGGACACATCAGCTAGAAAGATTTCAATGGAAGTGCACCCAAACCATCTTCTGAGGTCTTTCAACCAGGAGTTCTGACGTCTATTTATGGATGTAACATGTTGGTTCTAGAATATGCAAGTGTTAGGTTTTTTTTGGGCCTGTATAGTAGGTGTATAATTCTTGCGTCGTATTGATGTTTATCCAGATGCTTCTGGAAGGTGTGCTTCTATTTATGTATGTAACATGTCTTCTTCTTATGACACTCTCTCCTTTCGAAGGTTGGCGATCCACATAGCTAACATTGTTTTGGACACAGCAGCTCGAAAGATTTCAATGGAAGTGCACCCAAAGCATCTTCCGAGGTCTTTCAACCAGGAGTTACCAACAGATCTTTTCCCTTAAATGTAACATTTAAGTTCTAGAAAACAACTTGTGACTGTGAGAATACCCAGCTTCTTGAAATAGGGTCTACAGGTGTCAGTGATCTTAATACCCATTAGGGTTCTGATAATTTTCTTCTGCACTATAAAGATGGATTCAATTTGTGAGGAGCATTCCCAAAGCAGAATACCCTATGAAATTATCGTTTGGATCTACGCAAAGTAGAATGTAAGGAGATAATCAATTTTTAGAAATCGTCATAGGTACCTTATTTGAAACAGCTTCCTATGTAGTTTGGAGCAGATATATTGTATGCTGGTATTTTATTCAAGGTGTTCCTCTAAACAAATTCCCAGGATTTCGTCAACTAATGACTCGTTTAATTTCGTCCTTATTTCTTTCAGCTGGATGTCTATGGGGTAGTTACTACGTGCTGTATAGAATATTACGTATTCTGTTTTATTTCTGTTGAGATAGAGACTGTTGAGTTGTTGAACCATGAACCATTTGTTGAGTGTATGTTCGCACGCAATGGGTTATTGGAAGCATTTTTCATTCGGAGGTGATAAAACTAGCGTCATCAGCATATAAGGTGCTGTGTTGATCTCCGATGTAGCTAAACAGGTCTGCAGTGTAAAGTGGGAATAGATTCGGAGCCATCCGGGACACCCATTTTTACACAACTGAAGTCGGACTGGCCAGATATCGATCCGAATTTGACTTTCACGAATTGTTTCCTATTTGTGAGAAAATATGTGACCCGTCTAGCAGATCTAGCTCTTATTCCGTAAATATAAATTTTGTTAAGGACTTGCCTGTGCGACACATCGTCGAAGGCTTTCGATAAGTGGCAGAAGATACCAATCGAACGATTTCTTTCATCTATAATTTCGTTATAGAAATCGGTTACAGCGGTTTTTGTATAGCGGTTGTAGGTAACAGGTACAACAGGTAACCTAAGGTAGAATTTTTCCACAAAGGACAACATTCTAATCCGCATGCAATATTCTAATATCTTTGCAAGAATCGATATTAGGGCTATGGAGCGATAGTTATTTGCTTGCGGCTTATCTCCATTTGTATATATTATTATTGCGGTTTTTTTAATTTCTGGGAAGATTTCATTATCGAAGGAGGCGTTAACATGTCTGTTAATGGATGTACCAGTACATATCTGAATTCTATGAGAATGACGGTAGGCAGTGAGCCACAAGTATTGTATTTCTTAGTGACTCCATGACAAGCCAAAGTAATGCTGGGATCTTTTAACCAGAAAAGAACAATAGCTTGCCTGGAAAACTAAACAGGAAAAACTTAGAATTCTGAAAGGAATCCTGACGGGACACTGTAGAGTGTAGAGTGTTGAGGTAGAAAACACCTCAAGGCCATAGGCCTAGAGGAAGATGACAGATGCAGATTCTGTGGCTCAGCAGAGGAGACCCCCATACATCTGCTCAAAGACTGCGGAGCACTGCTCCGCAAGAGATAAGTATCTTGGGGGCCACTGCTTGAACGCAGAGGAGTTGCAGATCTTGAATCCCACCCAAATCCTGGGAATCCTAAAGGAATCAGGATTAAAGGAGACGCTCTAAATGGGTAAGTATACCAACGATTAGAGAAAGAGGATGAAGCACAATAGATCTATGAAGGTCGGAGTACAAGCCACGTACAATCTACATCTAGTGACTAATAACGTGGCCGCATAATCTAATAACGTGGCCGACAAAAGTCGCGCAGCGACTAGAGTGTTGTCGGAGGACGCGTCTCGAAGTCTTCTACCGGAATTCTTTCGTGAATTTCATTTTCCCCGGGCATCTTCGCCGTGATCTCCGTAAAAGTGGAAATTTTTATAATTAAACTTTTGTAACCAAATTTTTGAGGTCCGTGTGGCGATGCGTTCGGCCTGAAGCTCCAAGTCACGACGCAATGGCAAATTTCGATCAATTCTGAGACAAGTGACGGGTGACGTTTCCCATAATTAGTCGTCGCGGAATCGCGTCTCGACGTCCACTTATAACTGTTAATCTCCACAGAGAAAATTGAATGTCGATTTGGGGCATTTTCAGGATGTCGCGTTTTTGAAATTCCAAGTTGACCGGTACGTGGGCCCCGCCGAGACGCGCATATTGGTACCGGCGCCGCGTCGCACAGTGGTCGGAAATACCAAAAGTGCTGGTCAAAAGTGGAAAAAAATATTTTTTTTCTAGAGACTTTTAATGGTTGGAATAGTTGCAGTGGTACATCCAGTACGTATTATGACCATTAGCGGTATTCTAGTATGTATTATAATCGTGAACCCGGTACGCGTCTGTCCTTCCGCATTATTCTGCTCGTTGCTCGTCGTAAGTAACATGAAGTTCAAACGGCTGTAGAATCGGGAAATGGGAAGAACGAATTTGGATTGTGAAAAATGGATTCTTCTCTAGATAGTAACAATTTGAATGTGTTTCTCGAAATTATTATTAACGATGTATGATATAGTAAATAATTACTTAAGATAGTGTTATTTTTCTTGATGACGTTTTGGTAAATATAGCAATAAGTCAAAACCCTCGTCGACCCGGGCTCTTAAACCAAATTCAAATTGTTGCTCAGACATTTATTCAGAACATATCCAAAAATTAACTGCGCATGGCTGCGCGTTCGGTTTCGGTTATAATTTTTATGCGATGATGCACTTTCTGCAGTTTTTCGTAATTTTTGCGTATGAAATATTTTTATAATAAATATGAAGGAACCGTCCAAATATCGTGATTGGTCTCCTTGCATTTTTGAGGTCGCTGATCACGAAACTGAATTCAAAATTTCGAAATTCAAAATGGCGGACGCAATATGGCGGATAATTTTTCGAAAAAAGCATTTAATTTTGTTGAAAGTCGAGATTTAGTGGCTGTAAATGTCACCGATCACGGAACTGAAATCAAAAATTCGAAATTCAAAATGGCGGCCAATAGAAGGCGGATAATTTTGAAACCTGACCGCTGCAGTTTCACCGATTCCGGCTTTGCGGCAGTGTAATCGGCGCCGAGTTTGTGAAAGGATTATAGAGGAGCGCTATTTTCCGCTTTTGATCAATAGGTGATCAATGCAAAGGGGTTGCATGACAACCGGCATTTTATTAAATACTAGCGCTGTGTGTTATTCCTTAAAATTAATATGGCTGTGAAAGGGTTAAGTATTTACTTTTCAGTATTTGATATTGTTTTTGGAGCGTGAACATATCCCTTAGTTTGCTAGCTAACCGTTTCACCTTCTTCGTAATCCAAGAATTGCTTGTCTGTTTAGTCTTATCTGTATAATCTTGCCTATCTTGTCTTGCCTGAATAATGTCTTATCTGTCTATTATTGTTGGAATAGACCTTTTTACGGTAAGTTAAGCGCATGCGCATCCGCCAAATTTGAAAGGCGGGAATATGAAAGTTTCGGGCACATTTACTGGTTATACGTCAAAAAGTTTCCTGTTCGGGCACTTTTTAACGTATAACATGGCGGAATTTGACACATGCGCACAAAAAAAATTCAACTATGAAAAGGTCTATTACAGTCATTTCGCAAAAAAAAAAATTGCAGAGAATGTTTGAATACAGAAGATATCTGCGGATAAATCTCCAGTGAAACAAAACTGAAACAAAATCTTTGACCCGAAGCTAAAATTAAAATCCCACAAATTTTATTTATCTTGGTCATTATCGCACATAGTGGGCGTATAATTAGTGCACGATTAGCATTCCGATTTTTTTTCTTTGAAAGGAAAACCTCGAGCCATAAAGATTCGATCGATAGGATAGATTAAAAAGCGCACCTAGTCTGGACCTGTTACTGATCATTTATTATTAGTAAATAGTATAAATCACTTATTTAATTATCTACGCCGTAAAAATCTAGGGGATTTAAAATTAACAGATTAGATAGAAACAAATCTTTTCGATAAATTTATCTCTGTAATATATTATGACACGGAAACTATTTGAGATTTACTTTTTTATAGCATAGAACAGTTCATACAAAACCAAATCGAAAATGATGTTACTGAACTATGAACTCAAATATTTTCTGTACTTTTGTTCTTAATAGATATCGAATAACGCGAAATGTTATATAGTACTAACTAGTCAAGCTTTTATTATGTGATTGGCCATCTGCAGACGCGTTTTGAGACTACGAGAGATAAATCTCTCTATTTGGTATAGTCTTAATAGCAAATAGAGAGATTTATCTCTAATTTTATTTGATTATGTGATTGCTAATCACATAATCTAAATAGAAAGAAATGATCTTAAAAACGACATCATTTATCTAGTACAGTATAATCGCTTGTCGACCAGATTATCCGGATTATCAGGATTCAACGAAAACAATAAAAATTGTATGTTCTTCTTCTTCTGGGTAGCACTATAACTCTAGGTGGATCTTGGCTGCGTTAACGATTTGCCTCCATCGGTCCCGGTGCAACATGGCCTCCTTCCAGTCATATACCTGCATAGCCTGTAGATCTTTTAAAATGTTGTCCTTCCATCTAATTCTCGGCCGCCCCAGCGGTCCCTTTCTTGCTGGGTTTCCTTCCCATTATTTTGATCAGTCGGTCGTCAGGTGCTATTTGGACATGTCCAGCCCATCTCAGACGTTGAGATTTTATTGATTTGACTATATCCGGTTTTTGGTATAGGTCCTGCAGTTCTGCATTCGTCCTTATGCGATATTGCTCCGTGTTTGGATCCTTGTCGAGGCCAAATATTCTTCTCAGTATCTTCCTTTCAGCCCGCTTTAGTAAAGCTCATTGTGTTTCGTAAGCGCCCAGGTCTCACAGCCATAACAGATGATCGGTTTGATTACAGCCTGGTACACCCTCAGCTTTGATACTCTGGACACCGTTTTGGATTGCATGAGGGTTCGCATGGCAAAGAAACACCTATTGCCACTGTGTATTCGTGTTTTTTAATCTCTTCGTTGCTGTCGTTGTCTGAGCATATCGTGGCTCCAGGGTACTTAAACTGTCTGACACATTCGAAGTTATAGGTGTCCAACGTTATGTTCTGACCGATTATGTCCCTGGTTGGTTGTCGGGCAATGTGCATGTATTTGGTTTTTTTCCTCGTTGATGTTGAGGCCCATTTTCTTACATTCCTTCTCTATTTTCCCGAAGCTTTTCTTAACTTCGACAGCGCTTCTTCCGACCGCGTCAATGTCGTCCGCGAAAGCCAGGAACATCTGTAGCCCTTGGTTAGTAAATACTTCCATGGTGACGTTCGTCTTCTTGATAGCCATATCTGGGACTATGTTAAAGAGTAGAGGCGACAGTCCATCTCGCTGTCTCATTCCACTCATGACCGAAAATTCCTCTGTTATATGGTTTCCTACTTTAACGCGACATCTGGTATTGTTTATACATAACTTTGTGAAAGTGATGATTTTCTGTGGTATACCTATATTTGCCATGGCTATCCAGACACTGTCGCGTCTAATGATGTCGTAAGCTTGTCTGAAGTCCATGAACAGCTGGTGTACGTCTTTATTGAATTCCCAAAGTTTCTCCAGTACTTGTCGGGTTGTGGATATCTGGTCTACTGTTGACCTCTTTGGTCTGAATCCACACTGATAGTGGCCAATTTGTCCCTCCGCATACGGTGATATGCGTCTCAATAGCACATTGGAGAGTATCTTGTATGCTGCGTTCAGTAGCGATATTCCCCTGTAGGTGATACATTTCATGCGGTCTCCCTTCTTATGTATGGGGATGATAGTACTCATTCGTCTGGCAAGGCTTCCAATTTCCATATGGCTAGTACTAGTTTATGTAGATCTTTGGGGAGTTGTGTTCCTCCATATTTTAGGCATTCTGCTGGTATTGTGTCGCATCCAGGGGTTTTGTTATTTTTGAGTTTGTTGATTACCACTATTATTTCTTGGAAGCTTGGCCTCTACGTCTATTTCCGCTGTCTGGTATGTTGTGGACTCTGCTATTACGCCGTTATCTGCATTAAGAAGGTTGTTGAAATACTCTTTCCATGTTTTAATTCTTTCCGACGTGTCGGTTATTAGTTCGTCCCCATCGCTTATTAGGATACTGCTTGTTATGGGTTTATATCCTTTCTTCATCCGCAATATTTCTTGAAAGAATCCCCTACTATTGTTGCTTTTATCTTCCTCCTCTAGTTGCTGTTATCATCCTCCTCTAGTTGTACTTTATTCTGGGCCGCTCTTTTCTTGTTCCTTATAAGTTTCCTTGCCTCCTTTCTGCATGTTTTAAATTTGTCTATGTTGGCGTTATTATTGTCTTGTAACATGTGTAATCTGGCTTTATTTTTTGTGTTTTGGATTTGTTCGCATTCCGCATCATACCATTCTTTCTTCTTTGTCCTGCTTTTCTTTCCCAGTGTTTTCTTCGTGACCGCCACTATAGTTGATTTGAGGGTGCCCCAGGATGTTTCTGTCTTCTATTTCAGGGGTGTTTCGTTGTAGTTGGTTTTCCATTTCGGTTTGGTACTTTGTTCGTATTTCAGCGTTTCCAAGTGTGCTTACTTCCCACCTTTTGTATTTTTGACTTGCTGTTCTTTTGTTTTTATGCTCTTGATTCTCAGGCGAATTTTTGTCTGTACTAGGAAATGATCTAAGTCCGCGTCAGCACCCCTTCGGCTTCTCACATCCATGACATGTTTTGTATACCTAGCGTTGACCAGCACATGGTCTATTTGGTATCGCGTTGTGTGGTCATTCGAGACCCACGTCTCTGTGTATATTTTTGTGTTCGAACATCGTTGATACAACCATTAAATTGTTGGTCGCTGCTAGTCCTGCCAATCGTTGGCCGTTGTCATTTGAAATATCGTGGAGGCTGTGGTTTCCGATATGCGGCCTGAGTGCAGGTTGTCTACCCAATTTGGCGTTGAAGTCCCCTAGTAGGATGAGCATATCTTGTTTTGGTATAGTGCTAATCGTATCCTCTAGCTGATCGTAGAAGGAGTCTTTGTCAGTCTCATCTCTTTCTTCTGTCGGGGCATGGGCTGATATTAATGAATAGTTTTGCCATTTTCCTTTCATCCTAAGATAGCAGATTCGCTCACTTATTGGCTTGAATGATATTATCTTTCCCACCAACCGCTCTCTTACTGCGAAGCCTGTATCGAATTCATTTCGCCCGTCTTGGTTGCCGCTATAGAATATTACTGATTGACTGATATTGACTAATTGACTGATTCCCGTTGTTGGGCCACCGGATTTCCTGTACTTGCGTGATGTCGATGTTATATTTCTCTATATGTTCTATGGCTCTCTTTGCTGCCCCTGGTCTAAACCAGCTAAACACATTCCAGGTTCCAATAATCATATTCCTTGGTCGTTGCTTGAGTCGTATCGTAAAAATTTTATGTACAAGTTGTTATTTCAGATCAGTCATTTCAGAAAGAATAAAATATGTATCTATAAAGGTAAACGTGTACATACACGAATATATGTACGAATTTAGAACAGGTAGTAAGACAATTGTACAGTGAAGTTAGCTTGGTCAGAATCGTCAATCAAGTTTTCAGAGTTAAAAGCAGGGTGTGTTGACCCTGAAAAAAAGACACGTGTTTCCCTAGAGCGTCGGATTACTGAACGTGTCGAATTAACCAAACGCCGGATTATCAAGAATATACTGTACTTGTTAGTGACATTAAAGTGTACTGAGTCTAGTAATAACATGCGAATGTCTGTTGTATAATTCAATATAAATATAAGTAGTTTCAACATGGGATTTGTTTTTTAGGGGGTTGGGGTCAACGGGTCGCCTTACTAGTGCGCACACTACCACTCGGCACGGGTCTGGTGGTGTTTGTTTGTAGATTTTCACCTCCCTGCACGCGTAACAAAAGTCTTGTCCGTCTTTTGGAAATAACTTTCGATGAGGTTCTGGAGACCTCATATTTCAGGTTGATTCTTTGTTTGATAAAAAAGGCAACAATTTAGTCTGTCTAGTTTGTATCTAATCTGTCTAGTATATATAGTGGCCAATGTTCCTGTTTAGCTGCGCGGGTGCGCGGATGTGCAGTAGTTTTCGTGAAATTTTAAAATCTGCGCAGACGTTGATTTTGTCTTCGAAATTGGGGAAATTTCGGGAGAAAAAAGATTAATTAATATATTAAGTATATAAATAGATTATTTAAAAAGACATATTATTCAAAAACAGCATAGAGAAGCTGTTAATAAACCACAAATATTGAAAAAATGTTAATGGAAACACCTGAAGAACGTCACGGAAAAAGAGAAAAACAAGAACGGTCAAAATCTGATTTTGAGAAAGTTAATGTATTAATCTAAAATATAATATTGGCTATACGTATTAACTGAATAACGAATACGTATCAATGAATTCCGTTCCTAAGATCCATAAGCATATGGAAGGAAAAATTAAGTTGCCACAAAATTGGCGAAATCAAAATTGTGCTTTTGAATTCACCGAATGTATAAATAATATCTTGGAAAAAAATGTTTTTAAATAAATGAAAATTCAACCTTCCATGCATTAAAAATTTGGATTGTTCAAAACATTCGTCAATACGTTAACTTTGTTACTAACCCATTCATAATTTTCCAATCTTGCTGTTCTTTACAATATTATGGGTACCTTCAAAGCATCCAGTGCGGATGGCAAACAGTTTCAGGGATCAGTAACAGGGATTTTCAGTCATGAAATCCATTAAAAGGAAATATCGCAACAGACAGCAATATGAATACCTAGGTCAAGGAATCCCAGTTTTTCCTGGGCGGGCCAATTTCGTATTTATCAAATTTCAGGCGGGCCAAAAACTTATTACCTTGTATTTACAAATTTAAGTCATTCATAACGCCAAATGAGTCTACTAGAAATGTCAAGTCGCATAACCAGTTAATATTTTACAATGAGGCAACGATTTTTTCCAGTTAAAAACTTTGTAATTTCTTTTCTTAAACCAAAAAACCCTTTTTATGTTTGTCCTCTTGAAAGTCACCGAACTTTTGAAAAATATATAACGTCCCCAAATGGAAACTCAGTTTCTTCTAAGAGAATTTTAAATTGGCGGTGATTGACAGCACGTTTTTTTTGATAATTACGAAAATTAACTGTATTAATAACATTATTCATAACAATATTCAATTTTAACACTTGAGCTATAAGATTTTTCTGGTGAATATTACAATGATAATGATGTAATTTATCGGTATACTCTGACAATACCGATAAATATTACATCATCAATACATCATATTTCAACTCGTTTTTCAAAAAATGTATTAACCCTTATTTGCGGCCTTAGGATCTTTGCGGATCTTAGATGGAGCATCATCGTCTCTAGTTACTCCTACTAAATTGTTCCAATTAATATTGTTCGAATCAAAAGCATGCTCCACCGCGGAAAATATATCACATCCCCTTGTACGGAATTTTTAAGCTTCCCATTGACAATAACTTCAAAAATCATAAAATTTTAGTAAACTCCACGAATAAATATTAAGAGTTGTGCCGAATCGCATATATCGGTACTTTCGTCCAAAGCAATGGAAAAAGCAGTAAACGATTTTAAAATTTCTTGTAACTGAAATTGATTGTAAAACATCCTCATCAATATCTTTTATTTTACGAAAAGTGGTCATTATCGAGCAACAAATATCATTGAATAAAGACTTTTTATCTGGGCACAATATGTCGACAACTTTTAACATAAAATTAAAAAAAATCTTCTAAAAATGGTTTACTATGTTTGGCAATTTCTTGCGCAATAACATAGCTAGCCATAACGGAGAATTCATTTTGTTTAACCAGATTTTTCAATATCAATTTCTGACCACTGAAGGACTTTCTTAGTTCGTAGTGTCGTTCTGTATCTATCTATATCTGTGGCAAACATTATTTTACCGTTATGAAAAGTTTACTTAAAGGGATGAAAAATCGCACCCACATTTTACTGTATTGTTATTCGTAATATTTTATTATCTACTTTACTGTAAATTAATTTTTTTAATAAAAATATAAATCATGGCATTGACATCGCGAGCCACAACCACAAGGCTCGCGGGCCGCATTTTGCCCGCGGGCCGCACTATGGGAATCCCTGACCTAGGTGATCTAATGAGAAAATTACATTTATCAAATGGTCAAATAATTAAAACCGAGTTTAAAAACAATTAGTACGAAAGACAAAAGACAACAAAATAATAAATTTTCATTGGAAATATTCAAAAAACAGTGGACCAAACCTGATGACCATTGATGACCAAAGCAGATGATATAGATCTTGTCAGTAAAACAACCATTAAAACCAAAGTTGTTTGGAAAAATAGAAAAGGAGGCAGACATAGTAGGATTACGTATTAATGAAGACAAAACAAAATATATGTATAACTCCCGGAGACAGGGAAGAGATCGACTAGCGCAAAACATAACCATTTGCAATCTACGGCACCTAAAATTTCGAACGGGTCTCAGAATTCAAATACCTCGACGCAATCATCACAGCAGACAACATGTATAAAGAAATGAAGGCCCGCATACAGAGCGGTAATAGATGCTATTATGCACTAAGAGAACTGTTACAATCGAGAATAATGTCGCGAGCCTCTAAACTAAAATTGTACAATGCTACTATAAGACTGGTAGTCACATACAGATGTGAATCCTGGACAATAACTAAAGCAAACGAAGAAACCCTGCGAAGGTTCGAGCGAAAAATACTAAGAAAAATATATGGACCAACCCAGGATCCGAGGTCAGGGCAATATCGAATAAGAACAAACGCGGAGTTAGAACAATTGTACCAGGGAGATATTGTGAGAGAAGCAAAGTCATAAAGATTGAGATGGGCAGGTTTGTTTTTCATACATATGCAGAGCACCGGTTGACATAATGCTGAAAATAGCGTGGCAGGAGGCACCGACGAGCAGAAGACCATCGGGAAGACCTAGAATGAGATGGATAGACAATGTTCTATCGGATATGCGGAAGGTGGGCATCGAAAATGAACAGGAAGCAATGCTAGATAGAAGTCGTTGGAGGCAAATTGTGCTTGCAGCCAAGACCCACTTAGGGTTGTAATGCTACTTTAAGAAGGAGATGAAGAATATACAAAACTATTATTTTGCTATTTTATATTGTGGTTTGAATAAATGAAAGCATAAAAAAATTGCGCAATTTATTTTTAGTTTAATTTTGTTTACTCACACTCGACTTTGGACCGCGAAGCACTAACAAAAATTAGAGGGAACACTGATAGTGACTCAAGTCTTTTTAATCTGTCTATTCTAATATTGTTCATTTACCTTTCTCAGTCTATCTTTGCAGATAATAAAACCAATTATTGTCTAGTTTCGTTTACAATTGTATAATTAAACAATCATTGTATACCTACTGCAATCAAACTAACTGATGAATTTAACAAGGTAACTTTTAAACTAAATAAATATTATTGTACAGAATGCTCTTGTTGTTTTTTTTAAATGAATCTTACAAGAAATACAAAACCGTTTTCCTCAGATCTGCTCGTTCTTTATGTTCGGATAAAGAAAGGCATCTGCTTCAAGCAACCCAAAGTTCTGTAATCTGATTGTACGGAAAGTCACGACAGCCTTTACGATAATTTCTTTGAACAAGGAAACTACAAATACTGACACACATGTCTTGCATTATTATATTTAACTCTTCTCAAACAACTTGTCTTCTCATATATTACATTTAACTGCTTAGACTAGTTTTGGGAGATTAGTTAATATAATATTATTATATTTAGCTATAAAGACTAGTCAAGTCTAAATTATAAACAAATTATTTATTTATTTCTCATCAGTGCAGCTTTGCTTGATGAGAGATAAATCTCGGAACGCGTCTGCTGATGGCTATTCACTTAATCTAACTAGAAAGATATGATCTTAAAAACAATGTTATTGCGCTAGTAATAACATGCAAATAGCTGTTGTATAATTCAATATCCTGCGTGGTATTAGCCAGGGAAGTAGTTGTTTCAACATGGGATTTTTATCTTAATAAGACTTAATATTATAGAGCTACGAACAGGTTGAATATATTTATATATTCAGGTTAAATTTCGCCTTTAATAGGTTTTTTCCAATTTTTAGATCTGTGTTAGCTAAAGATTCCATCAATGTATGTATAAATTTGTTTTCTATCCGATTCTAGCTCAAATGAGTGAATTTTTTAGTTTATTGTGTCGTCATCTTTACGAGTTGAGTAATTTGTTATTGTCACTAATAAAATCTAGGATTTAACATAACAGTGAATATTGAACTTTGAACAATAAAATATTCGCGTCGTAAATAAGATCTAAACTGCATAAAAACTTGTTTTTATGGAACACATGAAAACTTTAATGGTTGAATGTTGCACATAAACGTAGAATGTGCGAACTATTAAACCGAAAATATTGTTAATATCGAAACGAAAACAATATCACATTTTATTGGTAACGTAAAGACAATATTAATCAAAATTATTTAGTTTTACACTAAAGGGTGTCAAATTAAGAATGTCCCGTTTTTACTTAATAAACACACAAAAAGTTGAATATAGTGGCGAAACTAAACTAATTATAGATACAATCATACCAACTTATTAAAGCGGAACATATAAATAGCTTGAATATATAAATATATTTAACCTTTCCATAGCTCTATAATATAATTAAGTACAGTACAATCTTGATAATCGGCGGTAGGTTAATCAGTAATCCGGCGCTCTGGGGAAACACATGTCTTTTCTTTCCGCTATATAATCCTCGCGCACAGCTGAAACGCACACCCTTAAACTCTGAAAACATGATTCGCGATTCTGACCAAGCTAACTCTTCCCTACAATTGTCTTCGGAATTTTTACAAGAGTTTTGTTACGCTGACATAGCTGGGCTTCAAGGCACAAGCGAAGAAAATTTTCATTCCTTTTCTGATGAAGAAATCCTCAACCTAATTTGTTCCACGGATGACGATGAAGCTAACGATGACTTGAATGTTTGAACTCGGCGAACTGTAGCACACGGTGCAGCGTTAGGTGCAGCGTTATTAATCCTGATAATCCGGATTTTTTTTGATAATCCGGCGGTTCTCTGGTCCCATATGTGTCGGATTATCAAAATTATACTGTATTTCTAAGACTACAAAACAAAACTCATGTTGAAACAACAGACATTTGTCTGTTATTCGCTTGGGTTAAATAGAGAGATGTGATCTTAAAAACAATGGTATACAATCTAGTTCTTATTTTAGTGTCATGAAAGTGGACTGAGTACTAAAGACAAATATATGTTGTGTTTCAACATGAGATGTTTTGTAGTCTTAAAAAGGCCTAATAATATTATAGAGCTACGGAAAGGTTGAATACATTTATATCTTCAAGCTATGTTCTGCTTTACTAAGTTGGTATGATGGTATGTATCTAAAATTAGTTTAGTTTCCTTACATTCAACTTCTTTTTGTGTTTATTAAGTAAAAACAGGACATTCTTAATTTGACACCCTTTAATATAAAACTAAATAATTTTTATTAATTTTGACTTGTCGTTACCAATAAAATGTGATATGTGGTTTGTTTGTGAATGTTCCGCTTTAATAAGTTGGTACAAAAAGAAGTAATAAAAAAGTACATAAATAAATAAAAAAATAACTTATTTGCCGTAATTTTAAATACCTAATGTCAGAGTATTTTTTAAATATTAATTGTTAATTTAGGATTATTTTATAAAAGGATTTGACACAAAAAATGATTTTCCTTGGAAATAAATTTCTCATAACCACACGCACATGCGACAAACCTACTAATTAAAACAAAACAAACATGGAATATCTCTATTTACGTTTTGAAATTCTTGGAAGTGATTTCGGTTAGGTAAAGCCTTTCAACCGACCATCAAACATTTTTTTTATTCGTTCCATTATAATAATTCTCGATTCGCGGCTCTTTTATTGCACTCCTCATCCTGTCCACAGACTCGTGATTTCGTTCAGCTTGACCGTCCAAGCGGATATATTACATATTTTTCTATTGTATTTCGGTCACAACCAGACACTCTAATTGTAATTACGTTGCTCGACTCACAAAAGGATATATAATTGGACGGTGATCCTGTTATAATAATTCCTCACAAGAATCCAAACATTAAAAAAGTTAGTGGTTAAGATCCCTTTTTACTTTGTTTAAACAATTAAATTACAAAAAACAGTAAACTAAATAAAAGCGTAAATCCTATACACCCTTAAAAAATGTCTCACAAGATTGACAAAATTACATGCAAAATAATAAGAATGATAAGTTATGGAACAATTGATTCGTTTGGTCATTATATACAATGTCCGGGTATTATATTAAAGTTAAACATTATTCGATGCAGTTATAAATTTTAAATAATTTACGAATGAGCATAAAGGCCGGTCCAGACGCTCCGTCCTGCACAACCTTTTGTCTGCGCAGATCAACACGTTGCAGATAAAACGTTGCGTGTAGATAGGAAAACTGTGCAGTTTCGAAAACAGCGCGGATACGGTACAGTTACAGCGATAACTGAGGTAAAGAGCATAGATATCCATGAACTATGCAGACGGCGCATCTAGACGGTAGCTCCATTTTCCGATTCATTTTAGTAGTACCTCCTCCACGACGATTACACTAAAACTGCGAAATATACAGATATATCTGCACCGTGTAGACATTCTACAAATTGAAACGTTTTCATTACGTCTTAAGACTGCGCAGACAAAAGGTTGTGCAAAACGGAGCGTCTGGACCGGCCTTGTTACTAGCAACCGTTTCAGGTGCTATAGAAATATTTTCAAAATGCAGTCGAACTTTCATAACTCAAACTTCTGTAACTCCAATTTTTCTAAAACTCGAATATTTTTAGAAATTCATACGTTTAGATAGCATTTTACATAAGCATAACTCGAATTTTCCTTAACTCGAATTTTTCCATAACTCGTAGTAAAAATTTGTACAATGGTAAAATTTTACATACAAAATAATCTCTATAACTCCAATTTTTTAACCGCCGCGTATTTACCAAAATTTATGATTGCGGATATTGCCTACCAGAAACCGTCGATAGTGTAATCCTCGGGCACATTAACAAACATCTTATTTTTCATATTTTATGATCACCAAAAACTCGAATAAAGCAAAACTAAGAATTTACCAGCGGGTGTGCTTTAGGAAGATTACGACAGGATATTATCCTCCCGAGAATCGGTATTCCAAAAAGAGACGATATAATCGAAGATCACCCACAAGGTGCTATAAATTATGGAAAACAACCTTTTAAAAAAACTTTTTAAAAAAATTATATATTAATTAAAATTATTTATAATTAATTATAATTATATAACATCATATTAATAATCTATACATATTTCTTTTTAGTTTTTTGTTTATAAATATATACATATGTATTTACCTTGAATAAATTTTGTATAGTGTATTTTACTCATTTTATATTTATGTATTTCTATAACTCCAATTTTCTATAACTTGAATTTTTTTCATGAACTATGGCAATTCAACTTAGGGAAGTTCGACGGTATCAGTCTGTCTAGTCTTGTCTGTCTTTACCTCTTCCCAGTTCCTAGAGATAATGAACGACTGCCTGAGAAGTCTGGGAGTCTTAGCAAAGAAGTGAAAAATATCACAGCTAGTTGAGCCTAAGAAGTCAAAAAAATGATATTACCAAATACTGATTCATATGCTTACAGGATATAATGGACAAAGTACTAGAACACCTTTGGTTAAAAAGAATCAACAGAGAAAGGGAAGAAAAGCTGGAAAGAAACCAGTATGGTTTTTGAGCGGGCAAATCGACGATAGACAATGAGGAAATCGATGATAGGCAATGAGAAGAGTCGAGTAGATTATTTACTCCGCACATAACCGCGCTTAGCGCCACCCGTGGCCAAAAAGACGACTTCGTCTCCAATAATAGTGAATAAAAACAACTGTCAAAAACAAATAGTAGTTTATGATACAAGTGTGTGAAGAAGGGCTTTTGTGCATGAGTTGCGAAGTTTAAAGCACGAGCTGAAGACGAATGGTTTAATCGCAATTAGCGCACAAAAGCACTAGTATGTTAAAATACTGTTAAATCTACAAAAAAATATTGTTTCTTACCGATGATATTGTAAAAATCTTAATTTTGACAGACAACATATTTCAAATCACTGACACAATAAAGTTAGAATGTGCGCTGGACATGATGAACATCCGTGGATTGATTTTGTGGATTGACACATGATTTTCTCCACGGAAATAAATTGCTAGTAAAAACGCACAGTTACGGGAACACTATTTGGTCGTTATCGATGAGAAGGGAAAAATGGTTCCTTCTAGGCCCTCCACCGGCACTAACCTTGACTCTTCCGGTTTCGATTTTGAATTTTCCCGCCTGCGTCAAATTTTTAATTTTCCCGCCTGCGTCAAATTTTGATTTTCTCGCCCGCACTGACTTTTGAATTTTCCCGCGCACAGTGCAGGAACAGGAAATTGGGCGGCCGGTTGTATGAAACGAGATGTGGAAAACCGTGAATGCGGGAGACCCGGGTTCGAATCCTGGTCGGGGAGACAACAACTAGGGTTTTTTCAACCCGGACGGTTTTCACTAACCGTCCGGGCTGCCCACCCTGAATGAATGCAAAATATGCGATACCGGGGTGGTGCAAAACTAAAAGTCAAGGTGGAATAGGGGGTTTGGTGAGAGCTTCCCCCGAACCACTTTAAAAAATATGTGGGAAACCGGAAGTGGGAAACCGGAAACGACAGTCAAAACTGGAAGTCGAAACCTGGAAGTGGAAACGGAAGGCGAAACCAGACCCTACACCCAGCGTGGGGTTACATAGACCTCACACGTGGGACTACATAGACCACACACCCAGCCTGGGGTTACATAGACCTCGCACGAGGGGCTACATAGACCTCACACCCTCATCTGTGGAAAAGCGGAAACTCCCCTTCTTCTTCTTCCTCCTTTTTGTAAGGCATCCGCCTTGTTCTCTAATTTCTTAGAGTTGTAGCTGGGATGATGAATTCCAGCTTTCATACCAACGTATGGATCCCTTGCAATTTTCGGCAATCTGTTGTCATCCATCCGTTCAACATGATCTCTCCATTCGCGACGTCGTTTCCATGTATCATAGAAATTTACATCATGAAAACCGGAAACGGAAGACGAAACCAGAAGTTGATACGTAAGTCGAAACCGGAAGCGTCGAGGTCAATGGAGGTGGAGGGCCTAGAAGGAGCCATCTTTCTCTACTTCGATGTAATCTAGGTTAACCTAGATTTAATCTCGACTTGATCTCGATTATAGATAGGTTATGTTACATTAGAGCCAGATAAATCCAGAGTGAGAGGCCAAGACTTTTAATATACGTCAGAAAATGTATTTTCACTACGTCTATGTTTTGTGTTTAGTGACGCGAGTTGTTGCCATAGTAACAGTAAGCAAAAATTGTTTAATAATGAAACTCACGATTGCACACATCCATCCTTCACATACAATAATGTATTTATTAATGTGTTGGTTTATGTGTGTATTTTATTAATGTGTTGGTCATTTTGGTGTGTGAGTAAATAAAAAATAATTAATTTAATAATATATACACTATCTCGTATTTCACGCTGTCATAACCTTTGAACGGCTTACCACAGAGACTTCTAGTCTTCGCCAATCGATTCAGCGTCCCAAAATTAGTTTGAAAACGTATATAACATTTCTTGAGAAGCTTTCGATTAAGAAATACCATCGACACGGGAGGTCAATACCGCGGAAACGATGAAATCCGAGAAAATCGATTTTGCTAAAATCGTTATTTTTTTAGTTACAGCAAAATTTGAAAAAGTTTCTGAAAGCATTTTTCCTGCTGATTACAAATATACAAATTATATTTCGCTAGCTCTTTCTGTTCAGTATCGCCTGCTAAAATTGAGTAAAATCTTATAAAATTTCGGCGCTCGAGTAGAGATCTTGGAAAGTAATGAATTTCCCACGGATAATTTGAGTGTGTTAAGGCGAAAATGATCTTCTAAAAACGATGCCGCAATCAGTTCTTGATTATCTGCAACCGTTTCTGAGATATTGGCTTATCAAATCAAGAATCGTAAAATTTCTCTTAGAAATTTCTCGATACATAATTGAATCGTTCCGAACAATTTACACCTCTGCTTGTTCGTCTTGTGAAGTAGTTTCTGTAAGTCGAAAATGGTTTCGTTACTATTTGCAGTTCTTGAGAAAATTGAAAAAAACCGAAAAACTACATTTTTTTCGACCAAAACGATGATTTTTTTTTTTTTTTAATATTTCGTGATATTTTTTTTTTTTTTTTGTCACCCGAAGGAATTCGAAGTGCTGAAAACGATTTTCGAGTTTATTTAGCTCGAGAGTTACACATAAGCAAAATATAGCCTATATTTTGACCTTGAATTCATTCTCAATGTATGTATGTACTTTATTAGTTTATGAAAAATAATAAAACACTTTTTTATTTTGCAAAATACATCATATATAGACGCAAAATACGTAAATATATAGAAATAAATGCTAAATAATGACGTAAATGTTCATAAAAGTGAAGTTCTTAAAAGTGTCACCTTTGGCGCTTGTGCTGTTGCGTTCGGAACTGATAGAAGACACGAGAAAAGACAGTTACAAACGTAGGAAGTATAGCTTACTAATCACCCTAGATATCGAAAACGCTTTTAACAGCGAAAACTGGAAAGGGATATTAAGTGAACTCGAAAAAAAGTACAACCATACCTAGGAAAATTATAGCAAGTTATCTCGCGGACAGGTACATCAAAATTGGAGATAAAAGTATGATGAAAGTATCATGTGGGGTGCCACAAGGGTCCGTCCTGGCACCAAGGCTATGGAACATATTCTATTATTAACAGCATAAGATATTTTATTAATACAGATATTTTCATCTATTAACAGCATATTAAAGACTGAAATGCCAATTAGATAGTTTAGCCCTGCGTGAAGTTTGATATAGTCATTCCATCTTGTTAATGGGCGTGTCCCGCATTTCGTTTAGGAGTCCATTGCCTCCGCGCTCCATCTGTTTATACCTGTGGCCACATGTCTGGCACTGGTGATAAGAGATCGCAAAGTAGAAAGGATAAGAGAAAGGTCAATACAAGCAACAAAATCCTAAGGAAGAGAACTAAAGGCAAAGAATCTAAAAGTTTCACTGCATAAGACAGAAATCGTCATCATATAAGGGAAGAAAACTAAAAAATATTAATGTAGTAATAGAACGATTAGAAATAAACTGCAAGGAATAAGCAAAATATTTAGGAATAACTTAAGGGAGAAGACTTGAAGCGGACAGTCAGATAAACAGAATATTTGGTAGCTGCGCTAGGTTAATCTAATATAAGAAGGAGGCCACACGATGCGTTAACGGTGCGGCACTGCACCGCAAATAATTCGAGCTATAGGGCAGGGGTGGTCTGCCATTTTTTTTCGAAGAAAAAAAACGGTAAATGAGTACATTATCTTAATTTATTTTTGTACAGTAATTGTGTAATTCAGCTTCTGAACTGCTAATAGCAATTGTGCTTGCTATTTTTTAGCCCTTAAAATTGTATTATAAAGTCAATAACAACGAAAATCAATAACATCTACTTGAAACTTTAAAATTTCACATAATTTTCTAACCATTTCTTCACCTTCTGGCAATGGCGACATAATTTTATCTAATGGCCAGGTAGAAGGATCTAATATCTCGAAGAGCTGCACAAATTTTTCATAGTTATCAGTATCATTGTTCTCATTCTTATCATAATTATCCACACTATTATGCCACACGATTATATTTGGACACATTTCAGTTAATTTTGTGGCTACTCCAGATTTTCTTCTTAACATTGTCGATGCACCATGTGAACAGAATTCTATGAGATTTCTTTGTAAATAATTTTTATCAAACCCATTTTACTTACGCACCTGATGTGTGTAGTGTGTTGCGCACATGATATGTTTGCGAGGGTGTGGCATATCGGCGCGATGTGCATATTTTGCATAAACATACTATTAAAATGGCTTATTTTTTTGGTTTTAGGGGTAATTTAACAAGCGGCTCGCCGAGTTTCAAAATTTTAACAACCGGCTCGCGCTAACCTCACCGAGCCGGCTCCAACCCAGCCCTGCTATAGGGTGCCACACGGGTGGTGCGGCACCGCAGTCCAACGCTGCTTACGAACGTCAATGACTCAACTTATTTTTAAAATCATCGTGTGTTTCATCCCACAATGCAGGCCTTTCTTGTACTAAAGATATAAGGAAATCAATATCAATATTATCGGTACTCAGCGTAAGAAAGATAAATATTAATATTTATAAAATAAACAATACTGCGGTGGCGGTACGATGCACTCCGGCGCCACAGAGCATCGCCCCTCCCCGCCTCGTCTCGAATGTCACAAGCGCGGCGCGCTTACGGTGCGACGCCGCACGGCGGCCCAACGCATCGTGTGACATTGCATAGTGATTTATACGTATGATGCCGTTGCGGCACCACTCCGGCATAAATAACGCATCGTGTGGCCTCGCCCTAAGGGGTTCAAAGTCAAGTGAACGCAAGCTACTGAATTCGGTCGTAAGCTCGATAACACTGCATGCAGCACCAATCTGGAGAAAAGAGATGACCACAGCAAAATGATGTTAAATTTGCAACGTAAGATGACAATAAGAATAGCCAGCTCATTCAACAGAAGCTTTACAGGTAATAGCCGGGTTCATACCCATAGATATTCTAACAGAGAAAAATGATAAGAACTACAGCCATGGAAATGGGGGAAGAAAACATGAGATAAGACTGGAGTCGGAAGATAAAGGAGTACCTACGGATACAGGAAAAGCTACAATAAAAAAGGAAAAAAGAAAGAAAAAAGTGGACAAAGAGGTTTGAACCATGGATTAACAGAAAGTCTGGAGAATTGAGTTACTTCCTGACACAGGTCCTGAGTGGTCATGGGTGTTTTGGAGAATACCTATATGGATTAAAACTAAAGCTACGTACACACGGTATAGAAAACTAGCGTATAGTCCTGCTATAATTTGCATCAGACTATAGCTGCGTGAACGCCTAGTATAGTCCAAAACTATTCGTATAGTTGAACTATATAGTCAAACTATAGGACTATACGCTAGTTTTCTATATAGTGTGTACGTAGCTGAAGAGACAGTAATCAATACATGTACTGCCAACAGACAGATACCGCACAACACAATATATTTTACTGAGATAGGTGATCAAATAATTGAATGTTTACAGAGGCAAAGAAGTTAATGCTAACAACATAATTGAAGTTGTATTACAATCAGCGGAAACTGGAATACATAAAAGCAATGATTGACGACATTATGAAAACTAAAACTGATGATGAGAGAACAGAAACGGTAGACTAAAGGCAAAACGCAGAATAACTAGATAGACCAGTGGTTCTCAAACTTTTTTTTGCCGCGGCACCCTTGTCGAGCTGAAAAAATCTCGCGGCACCCTTGGGGTCGTCCATTAATCACGTGATGTTTTTTAACAACTTTTTAAAGTTTGTCATGTTCATCTTTCCAAAGCGAACCGTTTTTGCAAATTTTTTTTTTTTTTGCAAACTTCTTACTGCGTTCTCCATTTAACCCATGTAAATTGAAAATCGAAATTCAGAGAAGGGTACTCCTTAGAAGATAAAATTTTTGCATTTTTTATGTTTTACTTTTGTGACTAAATCGAACGATTTTACAAAATTTGCAAAGAATATTTATTTGTAGACACAGACAAACTACATACGGAGATCCCGGTCGTCATTTTATATTTTGAGGCGTTGCGTTGGTGAGCAAAAAAAATCAAAAAACTTTTGAAGCAAAAATAATTCGCCACGCAGCCCCCATTGGGGACGGAGCATTCAAATTCGGTAAGCGGGTACTTCTGGTAGATACCCATATTCAGTAAAAATTTCATTGAAATCTATGAAGGATTAATAGATTTTTTCGCTATTTTTGAATATTTTTATATTTTCGAGTTCGGTTTTGGTTGGAATTCGCGGTTGTTAAAAAGAATATTTTAGTAAGTTTCACACTACGTGGAACAATAAAATTTTACACATTTGTTGAGAAAGGATCATTCTATCAAATCCCCTTGTGTATTTTGCAAAATATTTGATCTGGCGGCAACCGCCGCCCCTCAAATTCAAAGCGGCCCAGAAGGCAAGATATTTAAATAACTATATTTTGAAAAATGCAACAGATACATTAAAAAATCTTTCAGTTTTAAATAGCGCACACGTTTGTCTATTGAAATTGACATTGCACTTTTTGCAAACCTCCAACCGCGTTCTCCAGTTAAACCCATGTAAATTAAGAAACGAAATTCAATGTGGTATTTTTTACTTTTGTGACTAAACCGAAGGATCCAAATTAGGATAATGGCAAGGACCGTTGGTTTAACCTAGGTTAGATTAGATTGCCCACCGCGAAGCCGCAGATAAATCATGACCAAATACGCGCGGCAGCGCGAACTCTCGATCCAATATAGGACAATGTGGCAAGGACCGTTGGTTTAAGCCAGGTTTAGGTTAAACCCGGGATTAGGTTGGCGAAGCGACAGATAAATCAAGATATCACATACGCGCGAACTCCAAATCCAAAATGAGGTCAATGTGGCAATATACATGTTTTATCTAAATATTACTCTACCGCCTTCGTTCATTCGCACAAAATTGCGCGTTATTAAAAAAAGAACAGGATTTGAATGTAATATTCTTTCAAAAACTCTATTGCTATGCAACGCTTTCTATAGCAATTCCATGTGCATAGTCTGGCAGCACATTTACAATTCACTATAGTCTACCACATGCGGCAGCAGGTGACGATGAAAGCGACAATGGCGTGCACCTTTAAATTTTCCTGGTATCAGAATCCTTAGATTGCCATGAAACCATGTGGCTCTTTCAGCGTCACCAGTGGCGTGCATCACCTTTCCGTTTCAAAGATCCAGATTTTAGCCAATTGTGCATAATTCTACAATAAAAATAGGAACTCAAATTCGTTTACTTCCTCATGTATTTTTCTATATACATTTTTTACATATCTTGAATATTGCTGCGGCACTCCAGGCATACGGTCGCGGCACCCCATGGTGCCGCGGCATCCAGTTTGAGAACCTCCGAGATAGACGATAATTCCAAAACATACAAGTAACGCCTTACAGTTCGTAGCTATGCCCAGGTGATCCGGAACTGGTTAAAACTATGGCAGCAATAGGAGAAACACTGAGTACAGGATACTCGTCAGGAATAACCTGGGTCTTAGGAAAATATTTATATTAATAGTTTTGTCTGTCTAGCCCTGTCTGTTTAGTTTTGTCGATCTTGTCTTGTCTGCCTAGTCTGGTCTGTCTAGTCTTAGCAGCTATAATTTTTTTAGAATATCAGTGTAATATTAAACATATTTCAGGACATAAATGCATGTAATCAAATTATGTGTCATAAATTTATAATAAAACTAATCAATGTACAACAAAATTTGTAAATGTAATAATAAAAACTGAATACATAAATAAGAATAATTTAATATCGGCAAAATGTAAAGATACTATAAAGGCAGAATATTAATGATTTCCTTAGATAGTAAGAGGTTTTAAAATGTTTTCTGTGGAGAGATAAAATTTATGTGTCGCCGAGTTTCCATTTGAAAAGAATAAAATTCTAGCGGTCTCATTACCTTTCTTTTCCACCCGCGAGCTACAAAGATAAATGTCACACAAAGAAGAAGAAAAAGAAAAAAAACTATAGAGAGCTCGATAAATTCAACTGATTTAAAGCAAACCGTTTGCAGGGAGCAGAGGCAGGACATCCAATTGAAACTTACAATCCGGTTCATTTAGCTGTCTGCCTCCTCTAATATAACGCTGTTTAATCACCAATATTAACCGGAACTAATTAAAATTAAATCCAATCCCAACAAATAGATCCAACAAATTCTATTACCCCTTTGTTAAATTTTATTATACTTTTCAATTCAAGATAAATTTAATATTTTTTAGAATCCGGTTCATTTAAGTATCTGTACGCTCTAATCACTATTATAATCACTAGTAATAACCGGAACTTATTAACATTAAATCCAATCCATTCAAATTTTATTTCAACTACTAATAAATTCTATAACTTTGTTATATATACATGTAAATGAATATCGATGCACAGTGGTTCAAAAAACCAAATTAGGTGGACAAAAACAACCCTTTAATTCGTGGAATATAATTATCACAATTCACAGAAAACACTTAGGTAACGACAATTCCAGATTTTTTTCCTAATTACTTCTTAATGACAAGCCATAAAATAGTATATTTTACAGCAAGAGATGAAAGACTTTTTTTTGATGAGGTGGGAGTTTGCTGACAAGCGCCAGCGAGTTAGCATGTTGGTTTGGTCGTTTCCATGGTAACATATTGCATTCTCATAGAAGTTGATACTTTTCAAGTCAAATTTCTAATTATATTTCGGTTTTTTTAATAGTCTCAGGCTTGTTTTACGTTTGTACACAAAATATTTAATTGAAATTGATGTAATTAATAAGAAAGTCCATGCAAATTTGGTTAGTTTAGTGTTTTAATCGAGAAAATCATAAATGTAAAATTCTCATTTTCGTCTCTAGATGTAAAAATATTTCCATCTCTAGAATGAAAAATGTCACTTTCATGTAGGTTAAGCCGTGGAAAAAAAAATGCCATTTTCACATATATCAGTAGAAAAAATATGTTTCTCATTCATTCAGTAACATTTGTGCATCTTACCATTTAATTTTATTGTGTGTTTTCAAAAAAATCTGTCCTATTTGTGCATTATAGAGATTGAAGTTGAAGGTAAGCACTATATTTTAAGCATATTTTTATTCATTAAATGTAATATAAACCATTTTTTTAACATTGTTTCTTAAAATACTCAGATTTTTGCCAATTTTTCAATTTGCCAGAAAAAAAGTCACATAGCCCCTCATCGCCCCCCTCTAGAATTAATGTATAATATAGTTGCATTTATCTACTTTATAATGATATAAAACGGGCTTGCGACGATTTGCGACATAAATTATTTTTAATTTTTTTCCAGATGTAGTATTCGCCATACCGAAAATTGATTCATTTGAAAAATGGCTGAAACATGGAAATGAAGCTTTGTTTCGATTTATTAGTACAAGAGAGGATATTAGGGATACAAATGAACAATCTTTAAAGAATATGGTCATCATTTCGCGATTTTCGCCCAAAACTCTTGAAAAGTGGAGGAGCTGTGCAAGGAACAGAGAGCGGTTTCTACAGAAGCACTCGGAGTGGCTAATGGGTTCAAACATGTCTATTGGCAAAATGTTGCCAACTACTTCTAAAGAACGCTTACCAGGGAGGTCTATGAAAGAGTTCTCGGAATCAAACCTTAAAACAAAACGAAAACGGGTTGATGATCTTATCCGGACCAGAAGTACTAGTGAGCTAACCTACGCTGCTGAGGTATCAACGCGATCAAAACGCGTCAGGTAGTAGAGACATGGCAAAAGAGATAGAAATTGTGACGAACAAACCAATGCAGAGAAAGGAACTTAAAAACAGTTGTGCATCAAATAAGCCAAGGGCTATGACCAGTAACGAAGCTTTAGCGTACTAGGTTGAAAGTAAATCAACAAGTAATGCCTACAAGCAGACTCGTAAGTGGAGCATTAAACTTGGGCATAAGGTATTTCCTTACATCTGACCATGTAATATCAAGATTAAAGGCCTATTCTCATATACGCGACACTCAGCTACGCGACATCACGCGATAACGCCTGTCAAATAATAACTACATTGTTTTAAATAGGCACGTTCTCACTATGGCTACGCAACGTATCCATTTAAAACCATGTAATCATTATTTGACAGGCGATGTCGCACGACGTCGCGTAGCTGAGTGTCGAGCATATGGGAATCGACCTTAAGAGATGTCTCGCGAAAAAAGGCTTCAACATTCCCTTGTGAAGTCCTAGATTTACTAATACCCCCTAGTAATACTAATGTAATGGAAAAGACAGAGTAAATGCAAATAGTTCAGAAATTACTGATAATCATGATCCTGATCATGACTATTCAGCAGCATATTCATCTGAAAAAAGTGATGAAGACAACTAATATGTAGCTTTACATAAATAGATATTTTTTTTAAATATTTCATTTAGTTTTTTTGTTTTTAGGGTTCCGTACCGAACGGTTCCGTCCGTCCGTCTGTCTGTCAAGACCATTTTTCTCAGGAACCCGTAGAGGTAACAAGTTGAAATTTGTATCAAATACTCGGGTCTGCGGTCTCTTTCAGCTGTGAAAAAATCAAACTTGTAAGTCAACGCGATCAAAATATATGACCGTTTATGTCGCATATTTTGCGATTTCACAAGGGAATCAAAACCTATAGGGTACTTCCCGTTGACCTAGAATCATGAAATTTGGCAAGAAGCGGTGTCTTACAGCACATGTAAAGGGAAACATCTGAAAACCGTAAATATGTAGTTTAATTACAAGAAAAATGCGAATTTACTATTAGAAACTTATGAAAATACACTAATGTGTAGCGTGGTATTGTCAGGCACCAGAAGCATATGGGTTGCATACAGTTAGGTCCTCCTCGGCTAGGTCCCGCCGAGGAGGCATCTGGTTCAGATTTAAAACTTAAGCAAGTAATCAAATAACTTTAATTTCTAATTTTAGTAACACTGCTAGGAACTAACCACAATAAAATTGCAGCTACACTATAATAATTGTAGTATACGTTTTGGATACACACCCTGGTAGATGTTATGCTTAAATCAGCACAATACTGGACATACACGGAGAACATGACAAGAGAGATTATTACACAAAAAGAACGAATAACGGCGGATGCAGAGGCAAAATTGAGCAGTAAAAACAAATAGTGGAGTTCCAGAACCCATAAACACTCATAGTGAATGGGGGATGTATGGTAATAAAATATAGGGTAGAATTCCATCGTACGACAGCGACATCTTGAGGTTATGCTTGCAGCGGTACTAAGATGGTCGTGATTTCAGGAGGGTCACTTGTCAAGTTAACTTAATGTGCTTGCTACGTCCTCCACAAAAAAAAGATACCTTATTTACAAGTTTATACGGAACCCTCGGTGCGCGAGTCACAACTCGCACTTGGTCGATTTTTTTTTCTTAAGGTATCCGTTCTCTCTGAGAGCGTAGGCAACTTCTCGCGCATACTTGTGGAACGCATCATCCACTAATATACAGGACCTAGCAGTTTAGACTAGACCTAGGTTCCGAACGGCACTATTTGAGAGGTTTTTACTAGGCAGAATTACTCGTGGTAGTTTGCTCTTGCTTTCCACGAGGTGGCCACAATATAGTTCCGTGAAACATGTTCGCGGTTTGTTGTTGCGGGGATTCAACCCGGGATCTCATGTATAGCTAGCGGATACGTTCACCACTACACCACTGACCACTTTGTATTTTTACAAATGCTTAATTATCGTTACTGTAAAATTTAAATAAATATATTTAAGTATGTTCCTACTTGTTTATGTTAAAAACCATGAAAATGAATGCAATTTACGGTCAGAACGATGCATATTAACACAATTTTGATCTGAAAACGCACGAAAATAATTTTGTCCAGCTAAAAGTGCTACGCGAACCATTGTGCGATGATCAAAAAATTAATTGTTTTGGTTCATATTTAATGGCTTTTTTCTTGATTTCAACATTATGAAGAGCTGCTGATTTTTTAATGTAATTGATTCTAATATCCAAGTACCCTCTGAGTAGTTTGACGTTTCAGTTTGTTAAACTTAAAAAGATGCCCGTGTTCGTCATCGTGCACAATAGCATCATCGAAGTGATTTTGAAAGGGCTCGCATTATTGGTATGCGAGAAGCGAGTTTTTCGGTTCGTGCTGTTGCTAAAAGAGTAGGCTGTAGTGTATCGGTGATAGTACGCTGCTGGTCTAGATGGTCCGAAGCTGGGGAGATCCGACGTAGACTTGGATCAGAACGTCCAAGAAGCACCACCGAGCGTGAAGATCGAGCTCTTCGTCTTACAACTTTAAGGGACTAAATGTCCAAAGAGTATCCGTAGCTACTATTTACAGAAGAATCCGCAGTTTTGGTATAAGATCCTACCGTCCATAGTTGTGTCTACCTCTTACTCCGCAGCATCGCAAAGCAAGACTTGATTGTTGCAGAGTAAAGACAACATTGGACCCATGAATAGATTAACATTATCTTGAGCGATAAGTCTCTGTTCTATTTATGGGCTCATGATGGTGGCAGAAGCGTTAGACGTCGACGCGATGAACGCATTTTACAATTTGCTAAAGAAATACAGTCCTTACACAGGGAGTTCTGGTTTCTGGGACGATAGCGTATGGTAGTCGGTCCTTTCTAGTTTTTTTAGAAGAAAGTCTTAACGCGATTCGGTATATTGACAACATTTTACAGCCAGTGTTAGTGCCCTATATCAGTGGCGCGCAAACTTTTTTCATGGGCGACCCCACATTTTGTGTTAAATTTTGTCGCGACCCCCGGATCGACAGTACTCGTTTTTATTGTTAACGTAGGTAACATTAAATTCTTTCTGTAATTTGTATTTACAGGGTGTTTTTAAAGGAGAGTAGGTGACGTCATTGATTAAAATACAGCCTTTTTAAAATTGCGCAGCAAACTTATAAACCATCATAAAACTACTATAAAAGTTGTGACACCATAAAATGAATCACATGTATGCACAGATATTAGTGAAGTCAAGTATTAGAATGAAGAGGAATATTATTATTTAGAAATTAAAATTTGATTTGACTCATCGACACCCTTTTAAAAACACCATGTATGTTTCTGCCTTATTAGAAGTTTGAATACAACACATAATTTTAGGAAACAATGCTTTTATTTGTACATATAAGTATAAATATTTTTATAAAGAAAAATATTTTTTTATTACTCATGCGTTAAAAGTATTATCTGGCGCACGTTTCTTAGTACGAGAAATGCCACAATTTTGTTGGGTAACGCACGCAAATATTCAATATCGCTAGGTTACATTAAAAAAAAAAAAAAATCAAGACCTAAATATTAAAAAGTGACGTGAAAGTGACTGAATATTTTTCCATTACAAAATAAAAATTAAAGAAAACGTTTTAAAATGATGGTGATATGTATGGTGATACCGGACCCTGAGGATAGTTCTTATGACGAATCCACACCACCGGAGACAATTGAAAAAGCAAATTCTTCATTTTTCATTCTATCTTTTTTGGATGGTACCTGGATCTCAAACTTGTAAGATACATCCCCTCGCATGTGTAATAAAAAATATTGTTTGTAACACGGGAGGTATTGTCAATTGCCCTTTCGAGCGAATGTGTGAGCCCAATTTATTGAAAACCGCAATTTTTGGCAAATTTTGTCTCGTGAGGATCATCTGACTTCGGTATGTAGTAATAATATGTCATAAACAGAACACCTATCTCATTACAGAGTATTTAAAAGATATTAGATCGGGGATCCCCAACCTTTTAGCACTCAAGAGCACATCTTAGAAAGCCGGTAGGGCGGCGGGCATCTTAATCTCTTCAAGAAGTTCTCATGTGATACATGGGATTTTAGGAAAATGTCGTTTTGAAGGTTCAAAATTTCGACCTCCAGTTCTTCTCCTTCGGTCTTCGACCACCAGTCCTTACTTGAATACGTTCTGCAATATATGCTGCTATTTTGGTTACGTTTACTTGCGGCGGGCACACGTAAAACGGTCGGTGGGCGCCACGGTGCCCGCGGGCATAGGGTTAGGGACCACTGGTTTACACCGTTGCATTTAATATAATAATTGCAGTAATGACTATATCTTGTGCAATTTTTATCAATATCTTTTGCAACTACAGCTTCCCTATGTATCATGCAATTGTTGATTACTATATGGGGAGTAATTTTCTTTATTAACCCTCTTAGTCCTTTATTACCATCAGTACATGCAACACAGTGAGTACGCTCATTTTCCTCAAAATATCTATTAACAATTTCAAATATTTTCTCTCCGTTTGTCCTTCCTTCTAACTTTTTACAACATAAAAAATCTTCCGATATCTCTTCTTCAAAAACGTATCTCAAATAAACAATTAATTGCGACATTTTAGTAATGTCAGTAGTTTCGTCAAGTTGTAGAGTAAACACAGGATAGTTTTGGATTTTTCTATTTTGCGTCTGTAATGGACTCACAACAGCACTCATATGCGTGCGGTTATAGCTCGCCGAGTGCTGTTATGAGTTAATTTTTTCAAGGTTGGCACTCAAATTCAGAGCTGTCAGTGTCAAATTTTCGGCGAGACAGTTTTGAGGTTATGTGATGTGTGGAAATCACGAATACACAAATTTAATTAATTAATGGTAATAAACGAGATGGTAAATTCTATTTGCATGGCAAGGTCTTTCTAATTATTTGAATTTGTGATTCAGAATTGACTCGTGATAAAATCAATTCCTAAATAACATATGTGGATCTCGTTAATGTAATTTATAAATATACTTTATAAATATTTCCCAAAGGCGCCAAAAACATTTCTACGGCTCTGATTAGGTATTAAAATAGACAATTGTTTTCGTAAGAAATGTAGTTCTATTTTTTAAAATAAAAATTTAATTTTACTGGTAAATACATTTTTTATTTGAATTAGGCGACCCCGAAAATTTCTCTCGCGAACCCCCGAGGAGTCGCGACCCACGGTATGCGCACCACTGCCCTATATAATGCCTTGCAGAACTTCATTTTTCAGCAAGATAACGCTCGCCCTCACACAGCGGCTATTACAAGACAAAAGTTTTTTGATAGTGCCGAAATCAATCTGTTACCTTTGCTATCTCGTTCTCCAGATCTATCGCCGATAGAATATTTTTGGGATATGATAGGTGTTAAATCAACTTTCAATAAAACAACTTTCAACAAATGAATACAAATGAATAATAGTCCAGTCATTTAAGCTAAAATTAAGTAAGAATCTCGGAATTCGAGATACCCAGCTGTAAGTCTGTAAATACTTGTATATTGACACCCTAAAAGTTGTCTCAAAACCTACATATGGTAGGTTTTTACTACCATATGTAGGTTTTGAGACAACTTTTAGTGTGTCAATATACAAGTATTTACAGACTTACAGCTGGGTATCTCTAATTCCGAGGTGAACTTACTATAATGACTAGACTATAATGTTTTGGGTCTCCACGATTTCAAAAGCGCTCATTAACACGTCAACATTTTTGTTCATCGATGCAGTTCATTTACTGAATCAAATTTTGTAAATTTCATTAAAATCGTCCCATAAATACTTGTGTGTGTGGTGTTCTGTTTTTTAAGGCAGTAAAATAAATTCTCCGATTTCCTAAAAATATTGTATTTGGCACTAAACTCGGTTTTCACTTCGCAATTGTGGAAAAAATCCTACTGTTTCACCTATTATTTTTTCATAACTATATAAATATATTGTTTCCGGACAATTTTAGTGCAAATCTAAGTAAATTAAAGTTGATTTCGAGATTTTTCTTGACGCAATCCAAATAAAATATTTATATAGACGTTTTTATCGTTATCAATTATGGAGGAACAATTTCAAAACTCGTTCAACGTCAAGGATTTCAATATTTAACGCAGCCTGTGATAGGAATTTGGTTATGAAAGAAACTTGAGTCGTGCCTGCCCGAAACTTGGGTAATCAATATTTTCCAGCGAAACAAATCTCGTTGATGAGGACGATCGTCGAGCGTCACTACTTGAAATTGTGTCCTTAATTAAAAAGCTTACCTTTTCAAAATCTTAAGATAAAGTTTATCCAGCATAATTGGAAGAACAGTGGAGAACAGAGAGCAAGATTGTTTAGAATAATTGAAAGCGATTTAAATATTCTTCAGTAGACAACACAGCGGATACGTTCCGAGTAATAGGAAATCGTGTTATACCAGACAAATTATCACACCATTTTATGCGAGTACAATGTTGCTAAATCTTTCTAAATCGTGGTGCATACAAGTGAAATTTAGTGAGAGATTCTCCAAAACCGCTATTTAGTATTGTCTGTGCAGCCTTGTAAGTGTAGGCTTACCTTGTCGTCTTGTCTGTCTAGTCTTTTTTCCTCGGTAGTGTAGTTGACAACATACCCGCTTGACAAGCGGGAGACCGGCAGAGGTATTTTCAACCAGGGCGGTACTAACCATACGGGCTTATACGATTATTATCTATTCTTGCCGTGCAACACCTCGCATTTACATGTCGAATATAGGGGAACGATAAAGGACGATGATTTAATCGATGTGTTTGTATACTCACGCGAATAAATGTCATATCGTTGATGAGGCGTATGCGTCATACATCGACAACGATAAGAAACTCGGTCTAGAATTTAGTCTCACATGTGTGTTAGCCCTTATAAGGCTATTTACGATCGAGCGCAAAGTTACGATTCCGCTGGATAAAACGAAAGTGTTTTTGAATGTCTGTACGTGCGATCCCACTAATCTACTTTAGACCGCCTTCTACAGTACAATTGAATCGTAGTATACACGTATATATGTTGCTTTTAAAAGAAAAATCTATTTATTATGCAACGTTTTCCACACCGATAAAATTCCTTTACGACTGGACTACGTTTAATTGCATATGTGGATTCATAATCAGACGCACGGCGTTGCGTAATGCTATCCGACATTCTAATGCAATAACCTCGAGAGTTCCCGATTGATATGCCGGATTGCGTTTCTTGTCAGTTAAACTCATCTGAATGGCTTTAATTACACCGGAAAATCAACATGTTTATAGATTTATTTATTTACAAACCGGGTTTTGTTTAAATAACTTCCTCTAGAAAGGATTAGAGATTTATTCATGTGCCTATTAATAACACATTAACATTTATGCCTATTAATATTAAATTACATTCTGGTTTAATTTCGAAAATAAAGTAGAACTAGTTCACTACAGCCAAACAACCAAAAGTAGATAGTTCTGAATACACAGACAAAATTATTTAAAACTAAATAGATAACACTGAATTAATAACACACAATTAAATTGTATAAAACTAAGTAGATAACACTGAATTGATAACACACACTTAAATTATATAAAACTAAATAGATAACAATGAATAGATAACACACAATTCGGTGTGAGTATGGATTACCACGTAAATCATCTTATTCATTCAATAGATAATATTTACAAAACTGGCATAGCAGTTTCTCCTTAATTGTCTTCAACTTCTCTTAATTTTTTAGACAAATTTATTGTGATTCTACAAAAGAGTGTCTATGGCACAATTAATAGGCTATATCTACTCTCTAAGCCACAGCTAATCGGTTTTATCTGCTGTCTATGTAACAAATAACCGGCTATGTATACTCTCTATGCCGCCACTTATCGACTTTGTCTACTGTCTATGCCACAACTAATCGGCTATATCTACTGTCTATAGAACAACTAATCGGCAATGTATAATGTCTATGCCACAAATAATCGGTTATATCTAACAATTTATCGGGAGCCATTCTGTCAAATATTTTTTAAATGTAATTCCTTCTTGTGAATTCTAATATTTTCAATTATATAATTTGGCATACATTAAATGACTGAAAAATTTGCAACAATGCAATATGCAATTATTTGAAACGGGTCACTTTGCGGCCCGTTTTGGGTTTTCATGTTATTGTTATTTTTTACGACGCACAGCTGTTGCTGTGTAATCCGCGTAGGTCTGAAATACATTTGTCACGAAAACATGGACGCAAAAACAGCTCTCACAGACCAAGAGCTTTTCGAAGCACTTATGAATGATACAGACGATGAAAACTATCGTGAGTTAGGTGAAAATGAAGCTTTTAGTGATGTGTCGGAAACCGAGGACGGTAGTGAAGTATTTCTCGAAGAACCTGAAGAAATCGATATTGTCAGCGAATAATTGGCCTCACAAAGGAACAGTGTATCTAGTGACAATGACATTGAAGATCAGCCGACGCAGCAAATGAATTGGAGCTACATAGCACCGAAAACGTGAAAGAGAAAAGTGACTGATTTTGTACGCAAAGAAAAGTGTCTTACCGAAACAACCAAGAATGTCTCTTCTATATTAGATTGCTTGAGGTTGTTTATATCTGACAATATTTTAAATCTTATTGTAAAGTATACAAATGAACGAGCCAGAAAATGTGTGAATGCGTACAATGAAGAACAGCAAAAAGCAGAAAAGCCTCACTTGATGCCTCAGAAATTTTGGATTTATAGCTATTCTTGTTCTTACTGGCCGTTTCAGGGAATCTAGGGAGAACCCTCACAGCTTATGGTCAGTAACAAACAAATCATTGAGTAGACCTATTTATCAGGCAATAATGAGTGGAAACAGATTTTTGTCAATATTGGGATACATTCGGTTCGACGATATTACTACTAGACTTCAGAGAAAGGAAAATGATAAACTGGCTCCAATTCTTGAGTTTGCTAATATTTTTGCTCAGAACTGTCGAGATGTTTACTGTCCTTCGGCCTGGGGGACCATAGATGCACAGCTAGTTAGCTTTAGAGGACGGTGTCCCTTTCGAGTATACATACCCAGCAAACCAGGTACATACGGCATAAAGATCTGGGCCCTTTGTGACGCAGAAACATTTTTCTGTTGCAACTTTGAAATATATTTAGGCAAAGTTGGAAACGTAAGTGAGAAGAATCAAGGTCCTAGGGTTGTCAAAACTTTGGCGCAGCATTGGCACGGAACTGGACGTAATATTACGACTCACAACTTTTTTACAGACATTGCGTTGACCAAGAATTGCTTAGCAAACAACTTAGTTTAGTTGGTTATATAAGAAAATCTCATAAAGATATTCCAAAAGTTGCTAGATGTGAAAAAACGAGCTTTGTATTCGTCCAATTTTTTATTTACTAAAAATCTGGGTTTGGTCTCTTACATTACAAAACCTCGAAATTTTATGGTTCTGCTATCATCTTTGCACCACCAGCATGAAATTGTCACTGAAGAAAAAAAGTATAAGCCAGAAATAATTTCGACAAATAATTAAACCAAAAGTGGTGCTGATGTTTTAGATAAATTAGTGAGAGAATACTCATGTAAGAGAGGCTCAAGGAGATGGCCATTACGGCTTTTTTATAATTTTATTGACATTGTTTGCTATAATAGCTTCGTGATCTGGATTCTGAAAAATCCTGCATTGATGTCAAATTCCTCACTCAAGTTTCGAAGAAAAATTTTCTTAGAACGACTTGAAATGGAGCTTAATAAAGACCAAATCTCCAGACGATGTATTCAAATTAAAAACGATGGATGAGGATATTCAAATGTGGTTTGCACAGCCATCGAAACTACAGGGCATATATACGTAAACCCCAGGAAAAACTTGGAGTCGGTACCAAACGTGGGAGATGTTATGTTTATTTATGTTCTGGGGGAAACAACAAATACAGTAAGAAATGTGAAGTTTGTCAACGATTTGTGTGTCCTAATCATAGCAAAACGGTACAGACTGCCAAAACCACAACATGCGACAAGTGCAAAAGTGAAGTAGATGGCGAAATTTAGAAGGTAAAAATGTGGCACAAAAATAATTTTTAACTAACACTTTCTATTGTTATCAGGTCCACAGCAAGAATAGGAAAAATATTTCGATGCGTTTCAGAAGAGTTTGAAATTATTTTATATCCTGTTATTATTTTATTAACACAAAGTACTTACTTATATAACTATTATATCGTATACACAAAGTACAACTTTAGTAAATTTTTTTTTTAATAAAAAATATAAAAAACAGATAGGAGTTAATTATTTATATACTTGTCAAGAGATTGAATTTCTCGTTTTTTTATATAAACTGCAGTTAATGATTTTTTTAGACAATAACATTGTTTTATAAAGTGGGTCAGCTTTGACCCATTTTGGGAACCCACGGAAGTTTATTATTTTGAGACGGTGAAGGTTAATTGTCGTCAACTTCTATTAATTTTTTAAACATATTTATTGAGGTTCTACAAAGATAGTCTATGGCACAATTAATAGGCTATATATACTCTCTATGCCACAGCTAAACGGCTTTATCTACTGTATATGAAACAACTAACTGGCTATGTATACTCTCTATGCCGCCACTAATCGACTTTGTCTACTGTCTACGCCACAACTAATCGGCTATATCTACTGTCTATAGAACAACTAATCGGAAATGTATAATGTCTACGCCACAACTAATTGGCTATATCTACTGTCTATAGAACAACTAATCGGCAATGTATAATGTCTACGCCACAACTAATCGGCTATATCTACTGTCTATAGAACAACTAATCGGCAATGTATAATGTCTACGCCACAACTAATCGGATATATCTACTGTCTATGAAACAACTAATCGGCTATGTATAATGTCTATGCCAGTGGTGCGTAAACTATTTTCTTTTACCACCCAACTTTTTCTGTAAAATTTAACCGCGACCGCTGAGTAGAAGTAACGTGTACATTGTTCCCAAACACTTGTACCAACATCTTCACAACAGCTTAAAACAAATCCCCAAATTAGTTTTTGAAAAAATTAAGTTTAAAAATGTCAATGTTTACAAATTTGATTGTCAAGGTGGAATTTACAACAAACTGCAATATTTGCTGAAATAAATATTAAAATATTGAGAAAATTTGCTGAATATTCCGGAACAGTTCTACCAACATCTCCAGAAAATTTGAAATAAATCCCTAAATTAGTTTTTGAGAAAATTAAGTTGAAAATTTCAATGTTTACAAATTCGATTTTCAAGGTGGAATTGTCACCTGGAATTGGCAATCTATGCCGCCACTAATCGACTTTGTCTACTGTCTATGCCACAACTAATCGGCTATATCTACTCTCTATAGAACAACTAATCGGCAATGTATAATGCCTATGCCACAACTAATCGGCTATATCTACTGTCTATGAAACAACTAATCGGCTATGTATATTGTCTACACCAGTGGTGCGAAAACTATTTTCTTTTACGACCCAATTTTTCTGTAAAATTTTACCGCGACCACTGAGTAGACGCAACCGCGTTTGATTTTCAAGGTGGAATTCTACAAAGATCTCTGCAAAATTTGAAACAAATCCCCAAATTAGTTTTTGAGAAAATTAAGTTTGAAAATTTAAATATTGGCAAAGTTGGTTTTCAAGGTGGAATTTACAAAAAAACTGCAATATTTGCTGAAATAAAAATTAAAATATTGGCAAAATTTGCTAAACATTCCGGAACAGTTCCACAAATATGTCCACAAAAATTGAAACAAATCCCCAAATTACTTTTTGAAAAAATTAAGTTTGACAATTTCAATGTTTACAAATTTGATTTTCAAGGTGGAATTTACAAAAAAAAATGCAATATTTTCTGAAATAAATATTAAAATAATGGCAAAATTTGCTAAATATTCCGGAACAGTTCTACAGAGATCTCAGCAAAATTTGAAATAAATCCTCAAATGTATTTTTGAGAAAATTAAGTTTGAAAATTTCAAGGTTTACAAATTTGATTTTCAAGATGGAATTTGCAAAAAAAATGCAATATTTGTTGAAATAAACATTAAAATATTGTGAAAATTTGCTAAATATTCCGGAACAGTTCTACCAGCATCTCCACAATATATTGAAACAAATCCCCAAATTAATTTTTGCGAAAATTATGTTGGAAAATATCAAAATTAAAATTTCTTTATATTGACATTTCACTATTTACTGCTACCCAATACTTACACACGAAATGCCTTAAATTTTTTATGAATTCGATGACCCAAAAAGATCTCTATCGACCCCTCTGGGGGTCGCGACCCATGGTTTGCGCACCACTAGTCTATGCCACAACTAATCCACTGTGTCTACTGTATGTAGAACAACTAATCGACTAAGTATAATATATATGCCACAACTAATCGGCTATGTCTACTGTATCTGGAACAACTAATCGACTAATGCTCCCTACTTCAACAGCAGTACTGTCTCTACGCAACTAATTGGCTGTACCTATTGTCTGTAGAACAACTAATCGGCTATGTATACTGTCTATGCCACAAGCAATCCACTATGTCTACTGTCTATGCCACAATTAATCGACTACATCTACCGTCTATGAAGCAACTAATTGACTATGTATACTCTCTATACCACAACTAATCGGCTATATCTGTTGTCCATAAAACAACTAATCAGCACTGTATAATGTCTCACCCACAACTAATCGGTTATAACTGTTGTATATGATACAACTACTTAGCTATGTATAATGTCTATGCCACAACTAATCGGCTATATCTACTGTATGTGGAACAACTAATCGACTAATACTCCTACTTCCATAGCAGTATTGTCTATAGCTATACCAACTAATCGGCTATAGCTATTGTCTATGGAACTATGGAACTAACTATTATCTATGGAACTAGCTATTGGCTATGGAACTAGCTATTGTCTATGCCCTTAGTGCTTATGGCAGATGTCAACCGCCAACTAAATGGACATACAAAATACATTAACTGTCATTAACATTACCTTTCAAAATCCAAATATTTCATAATTTCATTTTCCCAAAATGTGCGACAAAGGTTATGAAGAACAGCACAAGATGCGTTTTGGGCGAGTATTATCAACAAATGCATCGAAAAATTGGAATTCTTAGAAAAAGAAAAACTGGCACGTCAAGATATTATAAATGGATTGGAAGTATCTCTGCCTGCTGTATTTACCTTTGACGCCCATAAATTATCGAAGAGAAACCCAGATGCAACTCTAGATACTTTATTTACATCCACACCAACGAAACCCATCAGTGAAACGAAACGATCTTTCAAGAAACCCGATTTAAAAAATGTTTCCATCTTCGATATGACCGATAAATAAATCAATAATTTAAACATTATTAAACACTTAGTGAACGACGAGCAATCTTTAGTAGACAATTTATAAACAAAGAGAAAGATCTCATAAAATCCAAAAAGAAAATAGAACGTCTTTGTAGACAAAGTCAAAAAAATCATACTGTTCACATTGATCCATTGCTCTTGAGCAAATTTTATATGAAATTGTTGAACGAGAACGAGAATTTAAGCGACGAGCTAAAAGAAATCGAAAATGAATTAGAAGATATCCGAAACACTTAAAAATATTTACAAGAATCATTGAATAACACGAAATCTGAAGCAGATTCGTTATACGAGCAAATACAAGCTATTGACTATAGTGAAGATCCGAATTTTCCAAAACCAAGAAAAACCATACAAGATTTAAAAGATGCTTTAAAACTGAACAGTGAAAAGCTCAAAGAGGAAGTTACAAACAATTGTTTGTTAAAATGTGAACTATCGAAAATAAGGCGTGTTGTGAGTCAGCTTGAAAAAGATGTTACTAAGAAAATGCGGAAAGATAGAGTTCAAGCTAATAAGTCTAAAGCTCAGGAGAGAGCTCCAGCTGATGAAAGAAATGAAACTGAAACAAAAGTACACGATTTGATTAATGAAGAATACGTGATTATTCAACATTTACATACCTTCGAAAGTAATATTCTTAATAAAAATTAAAAAAATAAATAAAACGGCTATGTATAATTTGTATGCCACAATCAATCGGCTATCCCTACTGTCTATGCCAGGAAATAGGTTAAACAGTTTTTGAAAAAAAAGCAAAATCCAAAAATTTTATAAATCCATAAAATTTCAATTATTGCATAATTTAATTGGTTAATTTTATCAACGATTTTACTTAACATTTAATAATGATGTTGCTTAATATTAAATAATGATTGTACTTTTATTATTAAATGAATGCTCGGTTTTATGAAGATGCGAGTTTTAATATCTCTATCAATTTGTGTTCCAAAGTACAAAAACCGAGTGCATAAAATAGAAAGAAAACTATTTCACGCCGAGTTTTATTAAAAACTTTATCTGAGCGTAAAAGCCTTTGAAAAAGTTCTCCTCGCAACGCGGTTTTTATTATCCTCATTATTCTATACCCGTGAAGGGCATTATTTTGTGATTTATATTTTACTCGAAAATTGAAATTCGCAATCACTTTTTTACAATTAATTTACCATTTACATTTTTTTTTTAAATTGAACATATATTCAAAATTAAACAGGTAATTTATCTGTGATAAATAAATATAGGGTCCTCCAATAAGAAGTTTCATTTTGATATGTAAAATGTAATATGTAAAATATGTAAAAAAAGCGAGGCAAAAAAGTAAAAAATAAAAGTAAAAAGAGTATTTTTAAGCGAAACCATTGGATGTTTATTTAATTGAAAAGATATATTGGGTATTAATGGAGGTCGGATGCTACTAGAGAAAAAACAATAAATTGATCGCTTGCATAGTGTGAAATGACCCAAAATATAAGCTATTACAAAATACTGCATTGTGTATTAATGTCCATAATACCATTAATAACGTTATTTTGTATTCCATTAATAATGGAAAAAATATTAGCCAAATGGCCTTGTAGAGACCATATTCTTTTCATGATAATTTTCTATTGGTAAAACCATACTACATTATAGATAATCATATAAACCAAATGTCGGAACACAGCCTGAATATATAAATATATTCAACCTTTCCGGAGCTCTATAATATTATTGAGTCTTTTCAGAACTACCAAAACAAATCTCATGTGAAATTTTCTATCACCATGAAATCTTTTCATGAAATGTTCCATCACCAATTCGCGTTGATATGTCCTTGATAGCTTCAGGAATTCCATCATTGAGGTCTTAAATCGATTGTGGGCCATTGGCATGGACCTTATCTTTCACGTAGCCCCAAAGAAAAAAGTCTAGAGGTGTTAAATCACAAGATCTCGGAGGCCAATTGTGATGGCCTCTTCGAGAAATCACACGGCCAGGAAACTTTCCACGCAAAAGAGCGATGGGATCATTACTTGTGTGGCACGCAGTGCAGTCTTGTTGAAAATAAACGTCGTCCACATCAATATCTTCCAATTCCGGCCATACAAAATCACTAATCATCTTTCGATAGCGCAATCCATTCACCGTAACCGTTTCTCCGGCTTCAAATTAGAAAAAGTCATGGTCCAATGACTCCAGACTAAAAACCACACCAAACAGTCACAACTTGAGGATGGAGAGGCTTTTCAACAATAATTCTTGGGTTTTCCGAGCCCCAAATGCGACAATTCTGCTTGTTAAGGTAGCCTCCGAGGTGAAAATGGGCCTCATCACTCAAGATGATTTTTTGATTAATTTCCGGATCAGTTTGATGCATTTCAAGGACACAACCAGCAAATACGCGACGGTGGGTATGTCGGTAAGCGTGAAAATTGTTTAGGAAAAAAAACGTCAATTTTTGTGTTAACTGAACATTAAAAGCCTGAAGACCTAAGTCTTTATGCAAAATACGATATAATGTCGTTTGTGGAATGCCCAATTCCAAAGATCCACGAGAAATGAAACCTGAGTTTTCCTCAACAGTGTGGGCAACAGCAATATTCTCAGTTGTTCTTGAGCGACGTGCACGAGTTCGTTTCTTCACTAATTCACATCACGATGAAACGACGACCAAAAAATGCTTTAGTTTTGCGAACTGTGACCGCGAAATTTTCACCATTTTTGTGGTGAATTTTAATAATTTCAATGCGTTGTTGAAGTTATATCGTTCTATTTTTATTAATGGCGTAGTTTCTACTTGTCATCTGTCAAGTAGTTACAAGTTGACTCATGACACCTGTTAAAATGGCAGGCTATTGAAAATGAAACCTCTTATTGGAAGACCCTATATACTAAGCGCAGATAAATCGCAAAAATACGCATAGACAATTCAAAAGACATACAAATTGACAATGGCATGGACCAGGGGTGGGCAAATATTTTGGCTGCAGAGTCACATTACGTATGAAAATTTGACCACGGGCCACATTAAATATTTTTCTATTTTAATAGTATACCACGACCGTTGCATATAGGGGGAGTTGGTAAAATCGTACCACTTAACTTTTAACATATATTGCACACTTCTGGTAAGTCTCTCTGAGAGTTTAGCTTAATAGTTTTATGAAATGGAATTTAATAAACATGTGTACTATCAATTATCTTATAAACATAATATCTATAACTTTATTTTATTTTTTAAATAATTAACAGAAAGATACAAATTCAAAACCGGTAAATCATACCGGGTAGATTTTTTTGACTTTCTGGACAATAATATATTTTTTTAGCTTTTGTAATATGGACACATAACTCATGTACCCATATGAAACATTTCACACATTGAATCATATCCTTCAGTCAAACAGTTTTTCCTTTTTGCGTGATTATTGGAAGTGGACCAATTTCATGAATGGGAATGTTTGCAGTTTCTGCAGGAGTGTTAAATTCTTCATTTATTATAGATACATTGCTATTAACATGTTCTGTTATAGTTTGTGGATTATTTAAAAGAGAGCTCGCCTCGAAATCTTTAGAACTTACCGAGGTACGATTTGAATTTGTTGACATTCGGAAATAGTTTACTTTCAGAGTGTATTCTAAGCTAATTTTACACTTGTCACATTTAGTATATTATGTGAGCTTATGTTTAATACAACAAAATTTAATATGTATATAATATTAGCAATACCACCGCAATTACAACAACGCTTAAATTTTACAATTTTGTTATCTATTTTTTTAATCCTCTACCACCGCTGTTATACACAATTTTATATCAATATTTCGGCTTAGATTGTTTTAATAATATTATTATATAATTGTAATTAAGAGAAATTTGCGGGTGGTACGATTTAACTGACCGGTACGATTTTGAAAACTCTCCCTTATATACTCGCCTAGACACAACAATATGATTAGGTTTTCTAATAGTGAACAATATATGCTGTTTGTAAAGGATATATTTTCAGAGAACCCGTAAATGTGCAATGTCTTTGAAATACTAGCAGGTAGATAATAAAGTAAACATCAGGCCTGGTAAACATAATAAGCATGTCACAGACATGGTTGTGGGATTCTTCGCAACTTTGTTTATGTAGGAATATGAATTAAGATCATTCATTGTGGGTGCTACGTATAAATAAATTTGTAATTTCTTTCTCAATGAAGTAATATTTTAGTAGGACAAAATACAAAACCATTTTTTTTTTTTATTATGCGTACCTAGGTATTTTTGTAATTTAACTTTTATTTATAAAATGCTTCGCGGGGCGCATAAAGGCCGCATGAGGCCCGCGGGCCACCATTTTAAATCGCATAAAATACGTATAGACACAATAGGTAAATAAAAATACATACAAATAGACAAAGACATAGACCAGAGGTTGGCTAACGTGTAAGTGAGAACAGCCAAGTTGTCAAGAAAACGTTACAACAAAAAGCCAATATTTTCGAAAATATCATTTTTCTTAGACACTGCCAATTAAAAAACAATGTTTGGCATATATTTTAATTAATTCGAACGGAATTTTGTTACACAATATCTAATTTTGTAAATAATATAATCTAGCTTAAGTATATTATAAACTAATTAAATATTTGTAAAATTGTCGGAGATATTGTTATGCATGTGCCAAAGTCTATTTTCAAACGTCTATCTACTTGGACATATTTATTTATACTTAATATACTTAGGGCCTCTTTCACCATCCTCAAGTAAAGTGTAGAGTAGGCTAACCGCCAATTAAAGTCATCCGTAACTTCATGTGCGGATTTCACGACGTTCGAGTAGCACTAATCCTAAGATTAGCCTACCCGTAAGTTACTTGCCACGGTATCTGGCAAATAGCGTGTTTACTTGACAGTTGTCCGTTCTCATTTCGTGTAGAACATAACCTAGATTTGTGTAAGAATGGATTTATTTGAGTTGATTGAGCATCAATTGGATGAATTAGAAGATTTTACGACGCAACGAGTACCTAGAATACGTGTATTTTAATTACGCGTTGATTATTTTACGGACCTAAATGAAACAGATTTTTTTGATAGATTCCGTTTTTACTTTATTCATGTTGATTAAAAAACAAATTTAAAAACACACGCTTTAAAACAAGACACAAAAACACCACAAATAACAGTGACAGTTGACAACTGCCAATGACGCGTAATGAGTAACCTTGAAGTATTATGAATGAATGTGACGTAAGATTTGTGACGCCGTTCCCTTAACCAATAAGTTGATGCTCGGAGCTTTATTTTTGTTTGTGAAATTGACAAAAGATACTCGTAACTTTTAATTGCTGATTAACGCTAACCTGCAAGTAATACTCAACGCTTTACTTGGAGATGGTGAAAGAGGCCCTTAGACGTATAACTTATTGCAACGGAACACAGCTTGAATATATAAATATATTCAAAGCTCTATAATATTCTTAAGTCTTTTTAATACTATAACACAAATCTCATGTTAAAAGATATCAGATATTTTTGTTATTCAATAGGACTCAGTTTACTTTCGTGACACTAAAAACAAGACACTAGATAAATAATATTGTTTTTTAAGATCAGATTTTTCTATAACCCAAAGTGCATCCATTTGCAGACGCGTTTCGAGATCTCTCATCAGTGCAGCTTTGCTCTTTTGAATTATAAAATGGAATACACTTACATTCATTTTAAAATCATGTGCTGGGGGGCTGTTTCAAACAGCCATTTTGACACTGTTTTACTTACTTTTGTATTAGCTTGCTTCGAGCTTTTATCAGTTGGAACTAACTAATAAAATCAATAATAACGTGTAAGATGTCATTTTGTAGATAATCTAGTTTGAAGAAATAATTATTATTTTTTAAATTATTATATTTACAATTATTTACATATTTACGAATCATTTACGATAAAAAAAGCTTGGAAGTTCAACTACTTGAACGAAGAGGGATGGAGTGTTTCATATTTGTAAAACCGCAAAAGCATAAAATTGGCGAAATATTTGGGAAATTCTAGCAAAAATATTTGAAAGCTTAGTCTGTCATGATGTCAAAACCAAAGCTAATATTTTGATTTTGAAATTTTGTCTCTCAACCAATTCAAAGCCAAAAGAGATAATTTTCCTAGAAACCAACTTAGATTTCCCTCGAAAAATTCATTACTTTCCCAGTTCTCCTTTCAAACATTTCATGAAGTTTCACTCGATTTTATAAATAATACCACTAATGCATAATAGTAAATTTTGTAACTAGGGCGAAAGGTTGTCAATATTACTCGAGAGCGAAAATGTGCGCACGAAGTTAGAGCGCGCATTCGCTCGAGAGTAAAATTGGCAATTTCGCCCGTGTTACAAATAATATTTTGTATCGCTCATGAAAGCGGATGTATCTTACAAATTTGGGATTCAGGTGCCATAAAAATAATATGGAATCAAAAAATATAAAAATTTGGACACTTCAAGTCAGTTTTTTAATTTTTAGACCGAGGTCTTTTTTAGACCGAGGTCTTGATTGTATTCATTTTATTTTTAATTATTTGTTTATTTAAATGTAGGTAATGTAGTTCTCCCCCTAAGTATCTACATCTTGAAGACAACATGCCGGGTGGGAGAGCTTACGTGTCCTAAATGATCCTGACAGCTATGCTGACGGTAGCCAGAAGGGTAATCCAAGTCAGACAGATGAAGGGAGAAGGACCAGACGAAGATAAATACCCGGTCCTGCAAGGATGGGGGTTGAATCGTGAGGCCAGCAACCTTATACCCGTAAAAAATACACTATCGTCAAAATACCTAGTAAAATTAAGCCTCGGATATTGGATAGAAGACGAAAACAGCAACGACAATGGATTTTGAATTTTGGAACATGGAACATACGAGAAATCCGAAACAAACAGCAAGAAATTATATCAGAATTCATAAATCGCAATATGGATAAGCGATGGAAACAAGGAACCTAACCGAGGAACAATCTCCGGAACAATCACCGATAGGAGAATATGGAAACTGGGGACGGAGAACCGGCGACAACGGTAGAAATCAGTGTTAAAAAAAAATAATGTAGGTAACCTAGCAATATTGAATATTTGCGTGCGTTATACAAGATATGTGTAAATAGACTAATAGTGACATTTTATCTCACTAAAAAACGTGCACCAAGATGGTACTATTGTGCATGAGTGATAAAATAGAATATTTTGTAACTAGGGCGTAAGTTGTCAATTTGACGCGAGAGCGAAGTTGGGCGCATGAACGAAGTGAGTGTGCATATTCGCTCGAGAGGGCAATTGACAATACCGTCCGTGTTACAAACAATACTTTTTATCACTCATGCGAGGGGATATATCTTACGAGTTTGGGATCCAAGGGCCATTAAAAAAAAATGGAATAAAAAATGAAGAATTTGCTTTTTTAATTGACTCCGGTGGTGTGGATACGTGATAAGAACTCTCCTCGGTCTCCGGTACCACCGTAATTTACACTCATTTTAAAACGTTTTCTTTAATTTTTATTATTATTTTGTAATGAACAAAATTTCTGACACTTTCACGTGACTTTTTTAATATTGAGGTCTTGATTGAGTTTATATATTTATTTGTTGTGTTTAATGTAACCTAGCGATATTGAATGTTTGCGTGCATTATTCAGGTTATGTGGAAATACAACGTTATATGGAAATACAAGGTTATGTGGAAAGTGGCATTTCTCGTATTAAAAAACGTGCGCCAAGAAGTACTTTTCGCGCATGAGTAATAAAAAATAACTATATGTATATAAAAAAAAACTCTGAGGGTGATGTGTGAAGTGCCACAATGTATGTATGTCTAGTAAATTGCCGCAAATGACTACCAAGGGCCGGTATGTTGCTCGTAAGCCACGCTCTGCCGGTCCCTGACATAGACTAAATCCCATAGACATACACATAGACAAAATAGAGAAATAAAAATACATAAAAATAAACTAAATCATAGAATTAATGTACCAAATAGATAACATACACAAAACTAGTCTTATTTTATCTATTCAATTTTATGTTACTGTCTAGTATTGATTGTGTAATTTGTTTAGTCCATATAATAATTGTTTATCTAGTACATGCTGTCCGTTATCTGCTCGTATTTATACCAAGATGTCAAAGGTCGCAGTGAAATCCCGATTTAAATTGTTTTTGTAAAAACAAGGTCAATCAAACTGTGTAAGCAAAGATAATGTTATGGTTTGATACATTCATCCTAGTCTAGTTGTCCAGCTTTGTATGCCATCTCTTGTCTGTACAGTCTTGTCTATCTGGTATCTTATCTTTCTTATCTGTAATCTTATTTGTCGGTTTGTATGCCATATCTTGCCTGTACAGTCTTGTCAATCTATTATCTTATCTTTCTTATCTGTGTAATCTTATTTTTCGGTTATTGGACGTTAACTCCGGTTAGTTTGGTCTCGCCTTTGTACCTTTAGTTTTATATTCCCACTCTTGTCTGGTTAGACTATGTACTGATAGGTATAAAACTGCCAATTCTAATAGTTCGTTTAGACTAAGGTCAAACGCTTCAAGTGAAAACATAATTGATAATATAACAACTCCAGAAATCCCAGATTATCAAAAAGTAATAGCCAATATTGTGAAAAGAAGTGGAACCTGTTATCAATACAATAGCTCATCTCACATAGGAAGTGAAACAGCTATCAGTTGAAACTGGTACATCGCAGCCGCTGAATATTAACATAGTTGTTCCTCAAGGAAGTGTTCTGACTCCTACTTTGTTCTTATTATATACAGCGGACCTAGTCTCATTTATGCAGAACAGTCGATGCATTTTATATGCTGATGACTCAAGATTCATTATATCCAGAACTTCAACGACTGAAAATGAAATTGAAGTAACAATGTTTTATCCAAAATGCTCGTTTGGTTCTCCGCGAACAACCTATTCCTAAAGAAGGATAAAACTGAATACCTCATTTTCCAAACACAGCTGAATTCAGTATGCGGAGAATTTGAACTTAAAGATCGATGGTTTTAACTATTAGAGAACGAAAACAACAAAATTCCTGGGACTATTTTGACGAGTTCCTTACCTGGAGCATGGCAATAGACACGTTATCAAAGAAAATTAATAGTAAGGCTTTCTTAATTCGAGCGTTACGAAAAATTGTCAACCCACATGAACTGCTTAATTTCTCCTATGCTGAGATTGAAACAATTTTAATTTACGGAATTTTAGCGTGGGGAACCCTAGTAAAATAGAATTTCTACTCAAGGCACACAAAAATGCCATACGCTCTCTGGTATTCGTTCTACAGCCACCTGCAGACCGCATTTCCAAAGGTTAAAAAAAGGTAATTTACAATGTTGCAGTAAATCTCCAACTATCCTTCGAGTTTCCATGTACAAACAGCTACCAAATAGTATTAGAGATGAAGTTTCATGGAGAAACTTCAAGAAGAAGTTGAAATCCGTTTTATTAAAAGATACTCTTTATTCTCTTCAAGAATTTTTTAATGTACCTTTTTGAATTTCTTTTATCATATATGTATTTAGTGTACATCGTTTATGAAATAAATTTAATTTTGATTTGATTTGACCAGACAGACGAGAGAGACGAGACATACAGACGAGGCAGACAAGACTCGACAGACGAGACAGACACGACTAGACAGACGAGACAGACAAGGCTAGACTGATAAAACTAAAGGTAGACTTCAGAGCAAAGCGGCTCTGGCGTCACTAACGCAGCTTCAAAGCCGCCGAGACATAGCGATAATAATATAAACTATGGAAATGTATGAGGCGCCATTCGAGCGCAGCAACATAACGCGCTCAGCGTCAGTTCGAGAACGTCAGTATCGCTGCGTTAGTGACGCCAGAGCCGCTTTGCTCGGAAGTCTACCTTGAGGGGTAGGGAAACTACGGCCTAAGTATTTATGAAGCTTTTAGAGGCTTCTTTCTGTGTTTCCTTATTAACGGTGGTGAATCGGAACTAATGATCGACTCATTATGTCCTAAACTACACATCTTGTTTGTCGGTTATTGCTCGTCAACTCCGGTTAGTTTAGTCTACGCTTTCTATCTTTAGTTTTATCCTCCTAGTCTTGCCTGGATAGCTACTGATATCTCTTGACTATGTAACTAAAATTGCCAATTCTAATTGTATGATTGGTTTGTCTAGTATTCTAATTGTTTGTTTAGCAATCTAATTGTTTGTGTCCAGAATATGCGTTTTGATGTCCTTCATGTTATTGTCTTGATTTCTAGAATATTGTGAACATACGTGTTTACCCTAATACAGGTTGACTAGGCGGGGTTCAGCTAAATATCACTAGGTATAGGATACTAAAACGCATATCATAATAGCCTGTATAAGTCCATAAGAAGTACATGAAAAAGCATTAGCCAACTTAAATAACAATTACAACATTCATTTTTTATTACTCATGCGTTAAAAGTACTATCTTGGCGCACGTTTTTAAGTGCGACAAATGCCATTTTTTGTTGTATTACCACATAACTTGGGTAACGAACTCAAATATTCAATACCGCTAAGTTACATTGCAAAAAAAACAATTAAATAAATAAAATAAACACAATCACAACCTCAGTATTAAAAGTGACGTGAAAGTGACAATTCTCATAAATTGAAAGTAACAAATTGACAAGTGATTTTTTTTTTCTTTACAAACAAAATATAAAAATTAAAGAAAACGTTTTAATCAGTGGCGGCTCGCCCATAAGTGCTGCAGTGTTGCAGCCCTCCCGCGAAAATAAAAACATTTTTTTAATTATTATAAACTATTCCATTAGTATAAAATTATTTTACAAAAACATATTTTTCCGTTCGTAGTATATTAATTTTTTGAATTGTAGGTAATAAATACCTCGATAGGCGCTCTGTATGTGTGTGTTGTGTAATTTAGTGCGGTTGTATATTCATATCTCGGGCTGCAGTCAGTGCAGGCCGAGTCTCGCCGCGTAGTTATTGTATTGAGCTGGTTACCCCCACCCGCGATATACGTTTTTGTAATATGTATATCGTGGGCTACAAACATTGCAGTCGGCACTCTGTATTTTAGGCATTTTATTAGTTTGTTTCTAAGAACTCGAAAGAACCTTAAATGGACAATTAACTGGTGGACAATTGAAAAGTGGACAATTTAAAACAAAGTATTAATAAATAAGTAGTTCTTAGCTATACACATAGAAAGTAAGATAGTTATTTTTGAATGTAATTATTGAATTTAATTTTAATAAAATTTTTATAGTAATGAACGAAGCAAAAAATTCAGTTATGCATTTGCAAAAGATCAACTTTGCACGACTGGTATTTCAAGAAAAAAATGAAATTAAATTATTAGGACGGTTAACTCCAGATTTAAATATTTGCATAATTAAATAGCATAATTTAATAATGCATAATTGGTTAACAGGTTGTCATTGAATTATAAAATTCAATATGTTTCTGTATGTGTCAATGTAAATTCGGGTTTTTCAACTCGTAGAAATACTTTTTATTATAATTTTTTCCAGCCCTCCTACAAACATCATCCACGAGCCGCCACTGGTTTTAACATGAGTGTAAATTCTATGGTGATACCGGAGATACCTATGGTGATGAGAGTTCTTATGACGAATGCACACCACCGGAGACAATTGAAAAAGCAAATTCTTCTTTTTTTTTTTTTGCATGTTTTTTTTTATTTTCGAGAAAACTTGCATGAGTAATAAAAAATATTATATGCAACACGGGCGGTAAATTGTCAATTGGTCACGAGAGCGAAATCGGACGGACGAACGAAGTGAGTGCGCACTAGGGCATGTTTTTCGTGAAGTAAAAAAACGGTTAACCGGTTAAAACCCGGTTTTAAGTATAAAAATAAATAAACTGCGGCTGTAAACCAAATATAATAAATATTTATTCACCATTTATAATTATTTAATATATAAACAAAATATTTGTGTATTATTTCATTATATTTACGTAAGGAATAAAAAAGTGGCACAATTTATATAAATATTCAAATAGGATTTAAAATAATTTTTATTAGAGTATATAAAAAAATACATCATTTTCTTATTTTATGATAATAAAAAAGTAGCACAAATTATAAAGTTTGTTTTTTAATAAAATAATATTTCAGGAAAATTAACGCATCTAATAGGTCATATTTCATTGACGATCAAAATTTTGTACAGAAATTACCGCCGATCGAAAAAACTCTCTCGCTATCTGTTGAGCTGGGTTGAATCGATTTCAGTGCATTAAATAATTTTTCGATCACCACCCATTACCAGCAGGCTGAGTATGCTGGAGGCTAGAGCGGCAAATTTGGGGCCAACATTTTTTTTTTGTCGTACAGAAATTAAAAAGATTCATTTTTATATACCTTAATGTAAATGTTATTAGGTCCACACAAACAAATTCAACATGTAATATGTTTCACCACGTATTGTTAAATTATTTTTTTCTACAATTTGCCTAGTAGTGGTTGGTACGAAGCAGGATCGACGGGGCCGAGCTGTTAGGGGCATACGTCGCGTAGTGGCATTGAGTCTGAGAGAGACAGATATAGAGCGGCGAAACAAACGAAAAAGCCGCCGAAAAGAAAAGCCTTCTCTGTTGATTGAGTATTAATTTTTCTTCCGTTGTGTAGTATAGAGGGGAAAATATGAAGTACAGTGAACCGAATAACGGAAATTATTGTATGATTTTAGAACTGCATAAAAAAATATAACAAAATTTCACTTGAAAAAAAAACCGACTTTCGGTTTTTCAAAAAATCCTGGTTCTACGGTTTCGTAAATTTTAACAGAAAACCCGGTTAACCGGTTTCGGTTTTAACCGATTTGGATGACCTAGTGCGCACGTTCGCTCGAGAGTTTAGTTGCAAAATTTACTATTAGATTTACAGCGTAAATAAATATTTAGAAGTTAACGGTAGCGGTAATAATAACTGCGTATTTTAATACAATAAGTAAAGTACCTATTGAAAATTAAGCAAATGGTAAATGTAAAAAGGCAATAAAAGATATTGGTGAGTCTTTTCGAAAAGAGCCGAAGCAAATAAATACGTAATATTTATAAAGGATAATAATGTATGCAACGGGTATGCAGAGAGCATATAAAGTAGGTATAAATTTTGAGTAAATAAAATGCTTTGGGTAGGCAATCGAGTGTCGAATATGAGAAATACCGAACGATATAAGAATATATTCATATAAATATCGGCAGTTTTAAAATGTCGACGCGCAAGTCTTTTACATTCAATGCCTTTTAAATATAAAGGCTCGCTTTTAGTTTTAGGAATTTTAATGTTTTATTTATGTGAGCCTTTATATTGTTCGCAGTGTCCCGTAGTGTCTAAATAATGGCTTTTTCAGGTGCCCGCAATTCCCACTACATTATAATGGCACTAGATAACAAAAAACAATGTTCGCTACAGTATAAATTAAAACCTATTCACTAATTTACTGACGCACTAATACCAAATACTTGACTCACATATCTTTTACGATATCAATATGTATTAGTCTACTTCTTTTTTAACTTAAACATTTTATAATTATTATACATCGCTATTTTAATTTATACACCTCATATTTTATCATTATTTATAAATTAAATCATTCATTAATTAAAACTGGTCTTGTCATTTCGTCAAATCCTGTAGGCCAAATCTTCTTCATCTAATCTTAAATGTCTATAATAGGACAATAGACAAACCATAATAGCGAATATGCATACATTTTTGATAATTGGTTTAATTCACTTTTTTTTACTTCGTTATAACATAGACAAAATATAAATACTGTTGAAAGTGTTCAAATTAATTTATGAAATCTTAATATATAAAACACAGTCGAGTTTGAATTTTGGCTTTTAAAAACTCAAAAACGGCTGGACCGATTTTTATGATTTTTGATTTGTTGCACTTGTCTCCACCCCTGCTATTATAGTTACTATTAAAATATTGGAAAAATTCACGAAAAAAGGTACTACTAATGAAAATAATTGAATTTTCAATTTTTTTATGGAGCGCCACATACATTCGCACAGTCGAAACTACTTAAGCTATGCCAATAGATGGCGCTATTCATTCCCATTCATAAAGTCACTGGCTATACAAAGTTCCGCAATAAATATTGAACGTGTGCTAGAGAGAGAAAGTAGATTTTGCCCTACAATGGCGGACACGTGACAGTTAGTTGACATTGTTGACATCTCTGACAAGTTGAGTGTAGCGTAATACACGTTTACTTCTTCTAGATTTGTTTTTGTAGTGTGTGAAGGTGTTTTGGACAATTTTATTTGTGGATTTTGTCGTATTTAATAGAATGTAATCACTATTTGTGCAAAGTTAATTATTTAAAAACACAAAAACGAGCCGTTTATCACCATAGACCATTACATGAACAGATACACAACACTTTTATTTATTCAGTCGCAAAATTTCGGTACCTTAAAGACTTAATTTCTGACGATTTTTTATAACTTTCTGGCTCACACTGAAAGACTTCAACTCAACCCGTGGATCTCAATCAACCTGTGGATTTGAAACCATGCCAGGTTGTTGTAGGTACGTAGGTAATGTCAAAGTAGGTAAGGCCATTTTAATTTTGATGTTCTTAGGTGACGTTAAAAAAGTTAGACGAAAATTGTGGAGAACACTCGGAAGAAACGATCTTACATCGAGTTCTAAAATTTGTGAGATTAGTATTTAGAGGAATGGTGAAGTAAAGATGTAAGAAAAACTTTTTTGAATCTGTTGTGTAGGTCCATTTCTCAGAGACTCAATTTGAGCAGAAGAGAGCTGATGGCCGAAAATTATTACGTCCTGATGTATTCTGATTTATTGTTAGTGAAGTCTGTCGAAATACCAGTGGGTGAAAAAATGATCATCGAGGAAGTTGTAAATCAAGTTAGTGAACCTGAGGAAAGGATTGAGAGCAGTAATGGCAAAAGAATACGTTTGGAATGGGAAAATTGCAAAGAAATGTTAGTGAAACATTTGCTACAAGTTGAGCAAAATAAAGTCCCAAGTGAAATCCCTTCTTGCCTTGGGATTTTACAATATTTAGTTAAAATGTTTGTAAACAGTAGATTTTATTTTTCTCTGCGTGAGGTGAATAAGCAGAACAAACAAATTTTAAAATCTTTAGACAGCCTTAGTATTGCAATGAGAGAATTTGTTGGTAGAAAAAAAAAGTAAAAATGATTGTATGTATTTCTGCTGTATACCACCTTTGTAAATAAATAAATGTATTTATATTAAATCGTAAGACTTTTTTGAGACAAACTTGTATTTTGCACCTTCTTTGAAACATTGACCTGCACATCCTTTTCAGTCCCAAAATGTATGATCTCTGTACTAAGCATAAGAAGACAGCAATGTTAATCGGGAATAAACGTTTAAATTTCCCGCTCGCTGGTTGCCCTACAATGGCCGCCCTCCTTGCGGTACTTTGTATATCCAATGACTTTACCCGTTCATGAACGTCATCCATGTGTTTTACATTTGGCGGTGTATCTAGAAAATGGTCAACGAGTTTATTTCAACGCATCAAATGTTGCTCTGACAACATTGACAAGTTTCTTTTTTATTTGCCAAAGCGATGCATTTGCAGGAACGTTTCTCTACTCTTTATTGTTCGTAGGCCAACATCCTTTGAATCACTTAGAACTGTCAATGGTGCAGTGTGCCCAACATTTCTTGCTGCATGTCAACAGCTCAATTAGCTTGAAAACGAAACTCATTGGGACATTACAATAGCTAAATCAGATACGCACATTTTTTGCTATCATTATTTCAACAGGATCCGAACTTTTGGATTTTGGGCATTTGTACTTATCAATTTTGAACTTTTGGCTTTTATGTTTTATATCGGATGCACTTTTTTGGATTTTTCGGATTTTTGGCTTTTATATTTTATACTTTTGCACTTTTGGATTTTGGACTTTTATATTTTGAACTTTGGATTTTGAGCTATTGCAATTTTGGATTTTGGTCTTTTGGATTCTGCACTTTTGGGCTTTTATTTTGCACTTTGGGCTTTTGAAGTTTTGGATCTTTGACTTTTGTATTTTGGGCTTTTGAACTTTTGGGTTTTGGGCTTTTGGATTTTAAACTTTTGAATTTGGCTTTTTCTTATATGTCGTACCTTGTGCGAAGGAGAGGACATGATTATATTCCCATCTATTATACAGGGTGATTCGGAGGGAAATGGAAGTATTTTAAAGACATGTCCAGGAAGCAAAAATAAGCAAAATAAGCTTCAGCTTAAGCTTAAGTTTCATAGATATTTTGAACAATAGTAATTTATAAAATTAAAGGAAAATGTACTACTGAACTTCAATTTTCAAAAACTCCACTACCCATTTCGATATATTTATTTGCGCGTTTATAAATGGACCTGGTGGCGAGTTTCAGTGAACGATGATTCGCTCTAATTAACGCCGCAGCATTAAGAATGCGATCTAGTAGCGCATCCCTTGTGTCCACTTTCATAGAATAAACTAATAACTTCATTCATCCCCAAAGACAAAAATCTAGGGGAGTGACATCCGGTGATCTCGGTGGCCAAGGGTGCGGGCCTCCTCTGCCAATCCAGCGATCGCCGAAATGGATATTTAGAAAATTTCTCACAATATTTGCATAATGAGGAGGTGCTCCATCATGTTGGAAGATAATATGTCGTCGAATATTTAAAGGTACTTCGTCCAATATTTCTTCTAAATGGTCTTCCAAAAAATGTAAATAACCTTCCCCAGTAAGACGGCCATCCAATACAAAAGGACCAAACAATTGATCATTTAGAAATCCGCACCATACATTAATACTAAACCGATGTTGGAAATTGTGTTCTTGCATGGCATGGGTGTTTTCGTCCGACCATCGATGATTATTATGGGAATTGTTAATTCCATCTCGAGTAAAATGAGCTTCATCAGTAAATAAAATGCATTTGAGTAATCTTCTGTTTTCACGAATCCATTGACAAAATTGTAGTCTTAATGGATAATCGCCTTCTTGAAGATTTTGTACTTTCTGCAGATGAAAAGCTTTTGAACCTTGCCGTTTTAATGTTTTCCAACCCATTGTTTGTGAAATTTCAAATTGGATTGCAATGCGCCTTGTACTTATCCCAGGATTAGTTTCAACAACATCCAGAATATCTTCTTCAAGTTCCAAACCCTTCCCTTGTTTCCAATCCCTTGCTGTTTTTCAGAAACAATACGTGCACTTGGGAATATTCCAGTTTCGCTAGCATGTGTAAAAACAGTTTGAAACACTTGCCTATTAGGAATTCTTTGATTAGGAAAACGACGCCGATACTCTTCTACTGAACGAACAGAATTACCATTACAAAATCCATAAACAAACACCATATCTGCATATTCTCTATGACTGAAAATATGAGGCATTTTTATAATCTCGTAAAACAACTACTGTCAACTTTATGACAAACTGTCAATTTTTATGACATGTGCCTAATTAATATTCTATTTCAAATTGGCAGTTAGGACAACGTTGTCAAATTTAACTTAATTAACTTTTTAAAAAGAAAAACCTATTTATCTCTGAAACAAATGAAAATCAGACTTGAACATATGAGCTTATTTTGCTTTTTTTGCTTCCTGGACATGTGTTTAAAATACTTCAATTTCCTCCCGAATCACCCTGTATAATCGTGTACGATAATATTACCAGATAGATATTGATACGCGGAACATTTGACTGACTTTAAATTATCTAATAAGATATTTTTTTAATGATTATAGATTTTGAGGCGATACGAAGTTCGCCGGGTCAACTAGTATTATATAAAATACCGATTAAATTTGTTCTGTTTGAACGCCCCCATTTTTCGCGCGCTTTGGTTGACGTCATAAGGCACGTTCAGTATTGTTTACAATATGTATAGACGCGTCTCTGCCTTTTGGCCAATTGAAGCCAAAAGGCAGAAACGCGTCTATGGATGGAGAAGTTTTATGGAATTAAATACAAAGTAAATGAGAAAATAATGGTTTAGGTGTAATATCAAAACCATAAGGTAACGGGAGTAAAAAAATCAAGTAAATTTACATCATCACTTGCATATTCCTTACTATATATCAGTCTAGATTTCTATGTCAGCCTATTGAAACAATTTCGGTAGATCTTGTGTGGACTTTCACGTCGCAAATTGCGTCTGTTTCGTCTGTTTAGTTTTTCAATTGGCGAATTTTATTTCGAAATTCAAATATTCTCGCTCGCGAAACATCAAACAAATCTATTTATGTAAATTCATTTATAAATAGCTTACGCAATCGCAAGAAAAAGTCTCTTCATGATCTTAAAAAAAGATATATGTGTGTATGTCCTCAATATGTTAAGAGTAAAACAAAGATCAAGCAATGGTATATTAAAGAACGAGTTCAATAAGCGCGGTTTTGTAGCACGCGTCCATGTTTAGAATACAACGGGCGTAGCGAGTTTAATGGACAAGTGCGAAAAACGCTTTATGAAATCGTTCTTTAATACTATTTTTTCTATTTTGCGCCCTTTTATGCCATTTCTGCATCAAAAAATCGCCGATACATATTGAGAAAATTGTATCGCACTCGGCGAGTCATAACCGGATGCATATGAGTGCAGTTATTTGTCTATTGCAGAAGCAAAATAGAAAAATAATATTTACTATTTGACGAGGCACAAACGTTTTAACCAAAATGAAGAAAAAGCTTATGTTAACTGCGTTTAATTAATTATAAAGGAGCGCGATTTAAACCGGGGTAAATTAAATTACAAACAACAAAAAGGTTTACAAGAGTGTTGAAAACATGATAAATTGTTTTATTACAATCAGTTACAAAAGCGGAATTATCTATGCTAGAATTAACCTTGCGAATGGGGGAAGTCAACGAATTGATAAGCGTTGCATAATTGTTTGTTTTATAGTAATTCCCTTTGTTATCTATACATTTTTTTTTGTTTACGTGCTCATATGTAACGACATTTTATGTATGTTAATTATATTCAAAAATATCCTCCATAATTTACTTTAACTCTGTTATATCTACACTAATGGTTAAAAAAAAATTAAAGACTAGATAGAGGAGACAGACAAGACAAGACCGATAAGCCTAAGGGGTAGGGAAACGGCGGACTAAGCCTTACTGAAGCCTCTGTATGTTCATATCAGAGGTAGTGAATGAGGAGTGATGACATCGATCTTGGAGAGGTCTTAGGCAATCTTTCTAAAAAACCGAGACGTGCCTGAAACTAGACAAAGAAGACAAGACGAGACACAAGGTAGACTAGCCGTGCCTTAAACTAGACAAAGAAGGTAAGATAGATATGACGAGACTGCAAGGTAGAAGAGTAGGTAGACAAGACTATAGTCAATTTTTTTTAAGAATGCAGTACAGGGAAGATAGGCCTTTTCTGACCTTGTTCTCTAATTGGCTTAAATCGATTCACTCTTTTCGCATGCATTTGCAGTCATTGGTGTAGAATTTGGTAATATGTAATTAAATGAATAATTGCTAAATATAATAGAACGTTAAATTATACTACGGCTAGTAAGTACTATATTATACAATAATGTTTTATATATAATTTAAAATTCAATTTTAAATTTAAAGAGAAAAAAATAATTTACTCCAAGTATATTTTTTTCGAACGCTTATGCATGTTGAGCTGTTAGTTGTCAATGGCTGCGTGTCAATTTACAATTATCATCTAATCTGTTTGTATCATTTGGATTGTTTGCGTTTTTCTCCATTTATTTGATTGTATTTTATTACTTTTGTTGTATTTAATCTGTATTTTTCTTTTATATTCAAGTAACTTTTTTTGTTTAATATTCAAGTAACTATATTTGAATTTAGCGCCTAATTTTGTAACTAGATTGAACATTTGTCATAGTGTAAATCAAGTTTCTAGTTACTGCATTCTACAAAAAAATGGACTATAATTATATTTACATATAATATGATAGCAATTTTTTTAAAAGACCTTTTTACGGTTAGTTAAGCGCATGCGCGTCCGTCATGTTGAAAAGGCGGGAATATGAAAGTTTCAGGCACATTTTGTTATTTTCACTGGTTATAGGTACGTCAAAGAGGTTCCCGAAAAACATGGTTGAAATTGACGCAAGCGCGCAAAAAAATTTCAACTATAAAAGATCTATTGAAATTGATGCGAGCAAAATGTTCTATAATGTACAATATCCATATTTGAATATTTTATCTAATCTTGAAATCCCTAGAAAAATTGATTGTAAAAAATAACAAAATGTGTTCTCCACGTAATAAATTAAAATCTCCACGTAATTATTATAAATATAATAAAAATATACCAAAAGGAAAATACAATCGTGTTTATTTTTAATTGGAAAACCGTTGATTAATTGTTCCCGGCTTATCTAGTGCACTTAAAATAAACCTATTTTTGTGATCGCATTATCAGTGCTTTGTTTGTTATCGCCTCTGGCCAAATTAACATTTTTATCTTTATAATTATGTTAATGATGAGAAACCCGCAGGGCAGAATACAAAAAAAAAACTATTAATAATATTAATTAGTTAAATACAAACATATTGAATTTGAAATATATATATATCACTTTACAAACAAAACATTAGTAGCATTTCTCTAATTTTGTCTGCCTAGTGCTGTCTGTCTAGTCCTGTCCTATTTCAAAGGCGGTTAGGTTCATCAGAGAGGTATCGATCTTACTACCTCTCTGATGAACCTAACCGCCTTTGAAATAGGACAGAAGCTTTATTATTTCGAAGCTTTATATATAAGTGGGGCACTTGACAACGCCTGGTGGCCGCTTATGATCTGCAGGTTGATTGAAAAAGATTGTCCAGATAATCTAATCAAGTTAGCCAGGTCTTCGTAGATCGCAGAACATTAATCAGCGAACCTGCTTTATACATAGAAAGGAGCGTCGGCAAAGGTTGTCCGCAGGGTTCAAAGTCAGGTCCAGCTTTCTGTATTATATTATATGGCACTGTTTTAGAAAGAAATCTGCCTGAAAATTGCGAAATTGTTGCTTATGCAGATGATACCTTTCTACCCTGCAAAAGCAAAACCATCGCGATCTTAAAGGAGAAAACTGATCGGTCTCTAGATAATCTTTCATCATCACCATTATCATGCAGCCCCTTTCACGTCCATTGTTGGACATAGGCCTCCTCCAAACGTCTCTAGTTCTCTCTGTCCCTGGCTGTTGCAATCCAATTTGTCGCTATCCTCTTTAGGTCATGCGTCCATCGAGTGGGAGGTCTGCCTCGACTACGCTTGTCAGCTCTTGGTTTCCATTCCAACAGTTTTTTGGTCCATCGCCCGTCCTCCATTCTAGCAATGTGCCGAGCCCATTTCCATTTCCGTGTAGTGATTCGTTGTATAATATCATCTACTCCAATACGTCGGCGTATCTCTTCATTTCTCACTCGATCCCTCAGGGTCAGGCCAAGCATCGATCTCTCCATTCGCGTTTGTGTTACTCTTAGGTTTTCTGCGGTTTTCTTCGTTAAAGTTAGGGTCTCTGAGCCATAGGTCAGGACCGGTAATACGCATTGGTTAAATGATTTCCGTTTCAAGCGAATTGGGATATTTCCTTTAAGGATGTCCTTCATTTTTCCGTATGCCCAACCCAGGGTAATTCGTCTATTTAGTTTTAGTTTAGGTTTGGTTGTCTCTGGTTATTTTAATCTCATGACCCAAATATATATTTGTCAACCAATTCTACTTTGTTTTTATTAATTTGTATTTGGTCACTGGGAACCATGCTGGCCATTATTTTGGTCTTTTCAAAATTTATTGTCAGTCTATTTCTTATTCTATATAGTTGATTCTATATAGTTCTTGGAGCATGTCTTTGGCCTCACCCAGGTTGTGTGACAAAATAACGATGTCATCCGCGAAGCATAGATGATTGAGTCTCTCTCCATCGATGAGTATTCCTTTTTGTTGCCCTGTCAACCTTTTAAATGCATACTCGAGGACAGTAATAAACAGCTTTGGCGACATGGTGTCGCCTTGCCTAACTCCCCTTTCCATCTTTATCTTGTTGGTTGTAGAGTGTAGATTTACAGTTGTTATAACATTTTCATATATATTTTTAATTATGTCGCAATATCGGTGGTCGACTCTACAATCTTGCAATGCTCTTAAGATGGCCGCTAATTCTACTATATCGATAGCCTTTTTAAAGTCAACAATAACAGTACTAGGGGTCGGATATATTCAATGGTCTTTTCTATCAAGGTTTTCAAGCACTGCAGGTGGTCGTTTGTACTCTACTTAGACCGGAAACCTGCTTGCTCCCGTGGCTGCTAGAAATCCAGCTTTGCCTCCAATGTATTTGTTATAATTCTGATGTACAGTTTATAAAGATGGTTAAGGAGACTAATTGGTCTATATGTTTCAAGATCCGTTATATCTCCCTTCTTCGCTATAAATCATCTTTGAAGATAATCTTTGCCAGTGGGCAATTGAAACCAAACTTAATTTTAATGCCCAAAATACCGAGGTATTCACTCTTGGGAATACAAAAATTAGATGCCAACAACACCTACGGTACTTAGGTGTCATAATTGACAGATTCCTGAACTTCAGAGAACACTTGAAGCAGGCTTGTGGTGGGGTAAAACGGTTCAGCATGGCCAAAGCTGGGTATCGCTGCGAGAAAAGAGTTGGGGTCTGGGAAGATCACAGTTGATTGATATCTACCGCGGCGCTATAGAACCCGCACTATTATACGCTGCTCCAATATGGCAGAGGTCATGTGGCGTGAAAGGAGGCCTAAAGCTTTAGCGCGTACAGCGCCTCAGCACCATCCGTGGTGCAAAAGCGTATCTGACAGTCTGTGTGATTACGGGTCTCCTTCCAGTCGACATCCGTCTCAAGCAACTAGCCCTCCATAACTCTCAACAGGTCACAGACGATGCGCTTATTTACGATATAATGGGCGTACGAGATGCACTGAGCGAGCTCGAACTGACCGTAGTAAATACCTAAGAACTAATTCGCCTTTCACAATTGTCGCTGGTTACATACCATTTAACACTGAGTTATATATTTCAACTCCGGGTGTACGCGGACGGTTCGATCAGAGGTACTGGGGCTGCAACCGTCGTCTACATTCAAGACGAGGAAGTGTACCATAAGCTTATTAAATTAGAAAAGTATTGTTCAATTTTGCAAGCTGAACTTTTGGCCATACTACAAGCCTTGCGTTTTGTGGGAACTATCAGCAATCATTTGTGACAGCCGATCTATTCTGGATGCTCTGAAGAATTTAATTGCACCCACTGAATTATTGTTGAAGACGTGGAAAACAGCAGCCAGAGTTTTAAGGAAGAACAAGTTGGCATTGGGTTAAGGCCCACGCTGGTTTTGAAGGCAATGAACGAGCATGGGCAATGAACGAGACATGCTTGCCAAACAAGTAGATGACAAGGAAGATCTGCCAATTTCCTTTAGTAAATTGCACAAACAGACTTCAAGATCGTGCTCCAAAGGGCGTTTCGAGAAGATCTGGCAGGACAGATGGGATGTGGCTACAACAGGCTTTGGACCAAGCTGTTTATACGTCCATTAAGACCTGGAGGGATTTCAACATCAGTTTATTCCACCACGCAATCCAGTAGGGAAAGGTGTCACGTTCTGGACCCGCCTCCGCCTCCCGACCAGTGCGCATGCGCCAAACCTGTTTATTAGCTGATTAAACCTGTATATTAGCTGATTAAACCTGATTATCAGCTGATTAAACCTGATTATTAGCTGATCAAACCTGTTTATTAGCTGATTAAATCCTCTGTTCGCGCATACGCACTGGTCGGGAGGCGGAGGCGGGTCCAGAACGTGACACCTTTCCCTACTCAATCCAGTTAATAACAGCCCATGGTAATTTGAGCATACCTCCACAGATTTGGTAAAAGAGAAAGTACCCTCTGTGAGTGTGGACAAAATGACACCGCGGCACACGTACTATTTTATTGCACAGATACAGAAACATGGAGACGATCTTTGGAGACTGATATGCGGATGCATCAAGTTACCTGGTCGAAGGATGAAGATGATATATTAACAGTACCAAAATCGAGAGAGTGGTGGCTTGTCTTTGATAAACACGCCAAACAATTATCTAGACTGGATCATGATGAACTGTTTAGAACTCAATAACTCAGGTCCAGAGATCACAGAAAAGTAGATAAAAATAGAAAAGTAAAACTCATAGCATTAGTGTCCTTTTGGACAGAATGCTGGCCTTCATGCGCTGGTCTGTACATGAAGGAAAATACGAATAGGCTGTCTAGTCTTATCTGTCTAATCTATAAATAATGTACAATTTTTAGATTAGATCATTTAATATCTATCTCTAGGTGATTCTTAATATGGAATTTATTTAAAAAAATGGAAATGTGGAAAGTTAAGTTCTCACTATGGCTACGCGACGTGCCCATTTAAAACAATGTTATCATTATTTGGCAGGCGATGTCGCACGACGTCGCGTATCTAAGTGTCGCGCATATGGAAATCGACCTTAAGGATTGCAAGCTAAACAGGCAGATTATATGTAACACTATTAAACTGTTTTAATTTATGCAATAAATTGTATGTCCATGCATGCGGTTTAAAAATGTAAGAAATTCCGTTTTAATTTTGCCACTGAATGATAAATCACATGAAAACTATGTAAAAAGTGCAAACAAGTAAATATTCTATATTGCAAAACATTGAAATTATCGAAAAAGAATTCATAAATGAATAATAATCGTGACAAATTATTTATGCGGACAATAGGTATGTAACAATTAATTAATAAATATAGATTATAATAATTACGTACGATTTGCGAGAATCTCAATTAAAATGAATTTCCATTTCTAACGTCTATTTAAAAAAAAAACTTCAGTTTGAATCATAAATTTGGTTAATATGTTTTTGTATTTGCTTATTTGTTAAACATTTTGGTTTTGTACTCAATAGTCTAGTATTTACCAAAGTGTAGTACACGTACTCCAAAGGGAACGCAAAGGGTTTGAAAGGGCTACGGGAAGATCTTTCAATTGTTTGTGTGTGCCAAACCAAAAATAAAAAGAAAAATTGCAATTGGGAAATTGCATAAAAAATAAAGCTTCGAATAATTTATTATAAAATCTTTGAATGCAAAATTCTGTGAATTAGCTGTTAATTTGCACTAGTTCAATCATCTTTGACAGATATTTAATACAATACAAATCAAAACTAACTTGTAATAAATTCTGTTTTTAAAACACTTTTCTTTTGTAACTTTTATATAACCAATAGTTTATTTTACAAACTGCTGACGACAAAATTTGAAGATAGTATTTACAAATTTAAGGACTCTCTTAAAAAGAAGAAGAACATTTTCAGAAAAAAAATCTTATTTTTCATTACCCAATTTGGGGCATTATATTATTTAAACAATCAGTACAGTTTAGTTTTTAATAGCATGTCTCATAAATTTTCTACTATCCTTTTGTAGCCCGAATGGATAAAAAATATTTCATAGGGGTACACATGGATGGAAAGTTTGGGAAACAATGCAATAGTGCAATCAATGCAATCTTTAAGTTTTTTGCTAATAAAGACAAACAGAAAATACAATGTAATCTCGACAATCCGGCGGTTGTTCAATCCGGCAAAACACGTGTCTTTTCTTAACGCTGCCCCGGATATAAACCTCGCGCAAAGAAGAAATAAAGTCAAAAACAAAAACAGTATATATAATATCCAGTGTTCTTGGAAAAAGGCCAACTCATCCTGCTTTTGACTCTGAAAACTTGATAGACGATTCTGACCAAGCTAACTCCACTCTACAATTGTCTTACTATCAGTTCTAAGTTTGTACATATTTTATTCTTTCTGAAATACAATTATACATAAAATATGTAAAATTGTTATTATTTTCTTGTAATCTTGATAATCCGGAATTTTTTGATAATCAGACGGTTGTCTGGTCGCATATCTGTCGGATTATCAAGATTATACTCGAGGGGCCATCCACTCTTGCAATACATGTTAATATTTAGATGCATTACCGCACATTAATTTGCATTCCTTAGCAGTACGTAAGTATTATACCACATTACACAGAGTAATCTTGGATTCCTTGAATTACTCTAGCCTTCCTTGAATTACGTTCACATTATATTCGCATTACGGCTATATTACGTTGTCCCCAGTACACTGCAGTGCTGCAGTAGGACAGTGAGCTCCTACTAAACTCGTCATAATAGAAAGAAGCCGAAGCCATTTCAAACAAAGTGAAATTGGTTTAAGTACTTGTAATTTTGTAAAATGTTCTGCAAATCACATTTTACAAAGATTTCATTTAGAAAATTGCATGATTTAGAAAACAAAACCCCAAAGGTAGATTTCGCAGATAACGCAGCTATACTGACGCGGCGACATAGCGATAGTATTATGTACTATGAAAATGTATGAGGCGCTATTCGAGCGCAGCGATACTGACGTATTGACGCTGAGCGCTCCAATGTCGCTGCGCTCGAATGGCGCCTCATACATTTCCATAGTGCATTAGTACATTTGTTCGGAAGTCTACCTTAACACGTTCGCTGCCGGAGCGCTTTAATTGATTTATTACGTTCGGGCCAAATGGTTTTCCATATTGGTCAAAAAACTTACCCTCCGAGCTATTGTGCGCTAAGGTAAATTTATATGTGCGGTAAGGGCTTGCGTGAGCTATTTTTAAAAATTCATATTCATAGAGCAGAAATTTGCAAAAAAGTGTCTCGGTCATATAGACCGAGTCAGCGTGGTTATAAACAGTATTGTACTGCGCCTGCCCCCACTCGATTACTTACTCGCTGCGCGGCCGTGCGCATGAGCACTGATTTTTGCTCACGCATGTTTTGATTTCACCAGTTGTATTGTGCTTCAAAATCATGTCTGGACTAAACAGATATTACAACAAAAAGGCGCTAACGGATGAAGAACTCTATGAAATTCTGAAAGAATCATCTGATCTGGAGAGTAAGTTTACTTTTCTAGCGCTATTTTTGGTTATGTTATAATTTTATTACTTGTACTCGAAAATATAGATCTAGAAGGATCTGCTGATAGTGACTCTGACGATAATTCGGGCTCCCTGGCAAACTCTAGTACCGAAGACGAGTACAACACAAACGAAGAAAGCAATTATAATGTCTGGAAAACACCTAGAGGTAAGCAGCCCGTACTCGTCCAATTCACGAGAGAACCTGGTGTCGAACAACCATTATCTGAACTATTGAATGGTGAAGATCCTATAAGCTTTTTCTCTGCATTGATTGACGATCATATATTTGAATTCATTACCGAACAAACTAATTTATATGCAACGCAAACTGTTGTTGCTGGGAACGATGCTACTGATCATTCTAGATTACACAATTGGATACTGGCAGATATATATGAGATGAAGCGCTTTTTCGGATTACTTTTGTACATGGGAATAGTTCGTTTACCAAGAATTTCAGACTATTGGAGCAAAGAGCCAATGTTCAAAAACGAGTTTGCTCCTGTGGCAATGAGTCGAAATAGGTTTGAACTGATGTTGAAGATGGTTCACTTTTCCGATAATGAAAGCAATATAAATAATGACAGACTTCATAAAATTCAAACATTGATCAATAAAGTGGTTCACAACTTTCAAACCGTATTTGTACCTGGCGAAACTGTCTGCATTGACGAATCCTTGATACCATTTCGTGGTAGATTGATAATGCGTCAATACATAAAGAACAAAAGACATAGGTACGGCATCAAAATGTTCAAGTTATGCTGTAACCGAGGCTGTACTTATAATATACAAATTTACGCCGGAAAAAAATCTGGATAATAATCTAACAACATCGTCGGGGGTAGTGTTGAAACTAGCTGACCCTGTACTTGATTGCAGAAGGACCATAGTTACCCATAATTGGTACACTAGCCTACCATTAGCAGAACGACTCATAAATAGGCAAACGCATCTGATTGGTACATTGAGAAAAAACCGAAAACGCAATCCGAAAATTGTAGTGCAGAAAAAACTCAAAGTTGGAGACAAACCATATAGACCATATAAAACCACTTAGAAAAACCATAAAATGGTACAGAAAGCTAGATTTCGAAATCCTGCTAAATACTGCTATGGTAAACGCATGGGTTATGTTCAAGGAAGTTAATAATTCCGATATAGGTATTCTGGATTTCCGTAAATCCATTGCGTATAAATTATGCGGTGAGCGTCCCCATGTCTTAAAGAATGCAGGAACCGAAGAACACCATACACCAAACAGAAAACGTCGATCTCGTCATGAATTAGGAGAAGTTGATGTCAAGAAACAAAAAGTGTGCAGAAACTGTTATGAGACTGCGAAGGAAACCCACGACTGGCGCATAGCAAGGAATTTGGGCAAGATTAGATTAGGTATATTGTAAAGGCTGTGAAGGAGAACCGCGTATGTGCCTAAAGTGTTTCAATAAGATACACAGGTATGGTGTGGAATGACTTATGGAAGAATTTCTGTTTATTTCATGAAATTGCATTTACTCGTGTTTGAAAATTTATAATTAACTCTCTTTCATGTCTTGTGTATTGTTTTGTGAATATGTTTAGGATTTTTCGTTTTACAATAAAGTTTGAGATCGTTTCGAATTTACATGTTTTTTTTTTTAATTTTACCATATTTTCTCAGTGTTCTAAGCTACATGCCAAAAACTGGGATGTCGCAGCAGTTTGTCTACGCCAACTCGGTCAATCAACATTGATCAATGTATGTCAGACCGAGTAGTTCGCGTGTAGAATGCGAATAAGTGACTCCATGTGGGCACCATGCACAAGATGAGGTTCTGCACAAAATGAGGTCATATAGACCGAGTCGGCCAGGAAGGAAACTTTATTTTCGGTCATATAGACCGCGTCGGCAGCGAACGTGTTAAGAGTTCTATCGAACATCCCTTTGATATTTTCTGGGCAAAACCTTAGCTCAAAAGATATTTGCACTAATGAGAAATCCATGGTTTTGAATGGAAATTAAAAAAAAATCGAGCAACAGTTCTGTTTGCAGTTCCCGGTAGAACTCTTAGAGTTCTATACAAAATCCTAATAGCATTTTTCTTTAAAGTTAAAAATTGGCAAGATTTGTAAAAAATTAGACTTCACCGATGCGACGAAGTAATGATGTGACGAAGTGATGATATTTGATTTGGTATGCGACTTTCTTTATACGATTATGGAGAGGATTTTATGAACTTGGATTCAAAAATATGAATAGTACACGTTGTCAAAAAACTGGTTGACATTAAATACATATACATGCATTGAAATAAACGCTCACGCTATGATACTCATGATAGACAAGTATTCTGGGAAATTATTTTTGCCGTGGTTGTTTAGTAGTCAAACATGCGAAAAAAATTCAGACAAGTCAGATCGATGAAATCCACTTACTCCACAATTGAAAACTTGACGATTTATTAGATATATTGAACAGAACCATACGAATACAATGCATAACTGACATTATTTCCGATTCAGGTAAACTCCCTAGTATTGAATTTTGAAATTTTCATTAAAACTTAATTTAGGTGAATTTAGTTTAGATGAGGTTAGTTCATTTTTTCAAGGGAAAAAATGACAAGATGGTAAAGAATGAAGTAACAGATATTACAATTTCTGCCGTCTACAAACGAAATTAAGACATAATTTCATCATATCCTAGATGAAGCAGCTGCACAGGAGTTAGGAATTCTGCTTGAAGAACAGGAATACATATTATCACTAGTAAAAGTAAATTTGCGAACCTCTTCCACCATAGACAAGGATTTTTATGCTACAAAGACATTGATACTTGCATGCTTGAGAGATATTTAATTAATAAAAGAAATGGATATTTTTTAAAATGTTTCTGAATTCGATTACAAAGATTATTCCGAAAAAACTGTGATTTCTCCCAGTACTTTACATTTGCAAAGAATTAGCATAATTAGGATTGACATTATTACGCATTACGATAGTACTTTCTTCGAGTACCTCGAATTACCAAAAAAATCAGGGTAATTGAGAATACATTGCAACATTTCAGGGAGTGGATGACCCCTCGATTATACTGCAATTAAAAAACACTTTCAATATCTAAGGTTTTCATCCACTTTTCGTATCCTAAAAACCAATTTCAAATGTAATTCAAATCTTATTTGCTGTATCAGTAGCATAATGTAAACATTGTGTATGTTAATTTGGTTTCATACAGACTATTATTGTACTATAAACATATGACACTATTTGTCTTCTACCTTCAAAATGCCCAAACACCGTCTAAATATGTATATTTAATATTGATATTCCCATTTACATTCCGTATATTTTGTAATAAAAAATATCTATGTTTCACATTGAGATAAGAGACCAAACAAGACAAGACCGGACAAACAAGACCAGACGAACAAGACCAGACAAACAAGACCAGACAAGTCCAAAGAAAACAAAACCAGGCAAGAACAGACCATACGAGACAAGACCAGACAAAATCACACAAGATCAGACAAGGCCATACAAGACCAGAGAAGATCCAACAAGGCCAGATAAGATCACGACTAGACAAGATCAGATTAGCCATGACAAGATCAGATAAGATCAGACGAGACCTGACAGTCCTCATCGGTAGTGTAATTGACAACATACCCGCCTTTCAATGCGGGAGACCCGGGTTCGAATCCTGGTCGGGGACGCGACACCGACAACTAGGGCTGTTTTCACTAACCGTTCGAGCTGCCCACCCTAAATGAATGCAAAATATGTGGTACCGGGGTGGCGCAAACTAAAAGCCAAAATGGAATAGGGGGTTTAGCGAGAGCTTCCCCCGAATACTTTTAAAAAAGACAGGACCAGACAAGGCCCGACCAAAAGACAATATCAAACAAGTGCCCTTTTGAACGGAATGCAGGCCTGCATGCAGGTCACATGAAGGCAAATACAAATTGGTTCTCTACTTTTGTCTGTCTAATCTATAAATAAAGGACAATTTTTAGATTAGATAATTTAAAATCTATATCTAGACAAAAATTTGTACTTTATTAATTAATTTCTCTGGCTAGTCTTGTCTGTTCTGTCTAGTATTGTCACTCTAGTCTTGTCTGTCTAGTCTTGTCTGTCTAGTCTTGTCTGTCTAGTCTTGTCTGTCTAGTCTTGTCTGTCTAGTCTTGTCTGTCTAGTCTTGTCTGTCTAGTCTTGTCTGTCTAGTCTTGTCTGTCTAGTCTTGTCTGTCTAGTCTTGTCTGTCTAGTCTTGTCTGTCTAGTCTTGTCTGTCTAGTCTTGTCTGTCTAGTCTTGTCTGTCTAGTCTTGTCTGTCTAGTCTTGTCTGTCTAGTCTTGTCTGTCTAGTCTTGTCTGTCTAGTCTTGTCTGTCTAGTCTTGTCTGTCTAGTCTTGTCTGTCTAGTCTTGTCTGTCTAGTCTTGTCTGTCTAGTCTTGTCTGTCTAGTCTTGTCTGTCTAGTCTTGTCTGTCTAGTCTTGTCTGTCTAGTCTTGTCTGTCTAGTCTTGTCTGTCTAGTCTTGTCTGTCTTGTCTGGGTTCGAATCCTGGTCGGGGAGATAACAACTAGGACGGTTTTTCAGTAAACCGTCCAGGCTGCCCAACCTGAATGAATGCAAAATATGCGATACCAGGGTGGCGCATATTAAAAAAAGCCAAGGTGGAATAGGGGGTTTAATGAGAGCTTCCACGAACCACTTTTTTTAGTCTTGTCTGTCTAGTCTTGTCTGTTCTGTCTAGTCTTGTCTATTCTATCTAGTCTTGCATGTTCTGTCTAGTATTGTCTCTCTAGTCCTGTCTGTCAAGTCTTGTTTGTCCAATCTCGTCTGCCTAGTCTTATCTGTCTAGTCTTGTCTGTCTAGTCTTGTCTGCGTAGTCTTGTCTGACTAGTCTGTTCAGTTTAGTCTTGTCTGTTCTGTTTAGTCTTGTCTGTTCTGTTTAGTCTTGTCTGTTCTATCTAGTCTTGTCTGTTCTGTTTAGTATTGTCTCTCTAGTCTTGTCTGTCCAATCTTGCCTGACTAGTCTTATCTGTCTAGTCTTGTCTGTCTAGTCTTGTCTGTTCTGTCTAGTCTCTTCTGTTCTATCTATTCTTGTATGTTATGTTTAGTCTTGTCTCTCTAGTCCTGTCTGTCTAGTATTGTCTGTCTAGTCTTGTCTGTCTAGTCTTATCTGTCTAGTCCTGTCTGTCTAGTCTTTTCTGACTAGTCTTGTCTGTCTGGTCTTGTCTGTCTAGTCCGTTCTGTCTAGTCTTGTCTGTTCTATCTAGTCTTGTCTCTCTAGTCCTGTCTGTCTAGTATTGTCTGTCTAGTCTTGTCTGTCTAGTCTTATCTGTCTAGTCTTGTCTGTTGTTAATAAATTACTTTGTAATATTCAAATACATTATAATAATATGGGGTTTATAAAAACATGGGATTTTCCGTGTTTTTGATGATATGTAGGTTGGGTAACAGTAAAAACATACCTCTTTAACTTTGTTCCTCCTCGCTCTGACATTTGGATCGGAAGCCTCGCCGTGCTGAACCAGCGGATAATTGTCACTTTGAGCAGCAGGAATGGTGAGAATTGTGGATTCCTGCACGAGTTCGCTCTCGAGTTCCCGTCCCACATTTTCATCAGGTGGATTGAAGATGTCAACTTTGGCTGTCGAAGAGGATTTTGATTTGATGCCCTCAAGTTCGGGCCGTTCCAGCACTTTCAGATCTCCGTCCTGCTCGATTTTCGCTTTGAGTTTTTCGCGATCGCCGATTATGTGGGGATCAATCTGCGTGTCGTGGTCGTGTCTAACCAGACGGAGAACTGTGTCATCGTTGACTTCGAGCTGCGGAGGCGGCGGGATCAGCAATTCTGGTCCGGCCCTCTTGAATTGATCGTAAACTTTGAAAACACTGTCGGCTGTGCTGTTTGCACCGCGGAATTCCGGCAAAAAAAAGAACGTACCAAAACACACTAACCCAAATGTGAATACCACTAACAATATCACGTATTTTTCACGCGGCCTGAATGATTTGCGGAACAATTGCGACTGCATGCCGTTTAGGTGTCTCTGATATGTCGGCAAAATACCGGTCGCCGTCATTTTCGCACGTAAATTATTGTTTGTATTAGTTTTTGCGGACGAACTCTTCACACTTTCACTGACGACACGCCATTAATGATTGCACACTGACAGTGGCAAGGTAGGTATCTGTTTCCCCCACATGACCAGGTGGCCAATCGCAAACACAATCTAGTACCACTCTATAGCGACATCTAACAACTTTATACTACACTAACTACATCTCCATCTACAGCTAAAAGTTATACTATTGAAGAAATTAAAATCTATTAGTTTGTACATATTGTACTAGATGGATAAAATCAAATATATAAATTTCTAATAAGTAACTTTAATTCAATTGCACATTATTAATGTAAACTGGTTCTCTTCACATATTATTAAGGTATGTCATTTGTGTGTCTAGTTTTGTCTCTCTAGACTTGTCTTTCTAGTCTTGTCTGACTAGTCTTGTCTGTCTAGTCTTGCCTGTCTAGTCTTGTCTGTCTAGTCTTGTCTGTCTAGTCTTGTCTGTCTAGTCTTGTCTGTCTAGTGATGTCTGTCTAGTCTTGTCTGTCTAGTCTTGTCTGTCTAGTCTTGTCTGTCTAGTCTTGTCTGTCTAGTCTTGTCTGTCTAGTCTTGTCTGTCTAGTCTTGTCTGTCTAGTTTTGTCTGTCTAGTCTTGTCTGTCTAGTCTTGTCTGTCTAGTCTTGTCTGTCTAGTGATGTATGTCTAGTGATGTCTGTCTAGTCTTGTCTGTCTAGTCTTGTCTGTCTAGTCTTGTCTGTCTAGTCTTGTCTGTCTAGTCTTGTCTGTCTAGTCTTGTCTGTCTAGTTTTGTCTGTCTAGTCTTGTCTGTCTAGTCTTGTCTGTCTAGTCTTGTCTGTCTAGTCTTGTCTGTCTAGTCTTGTCTGTCTAGTCTTGTCAGTATAGTCTTGTATGTCTAGTCTTGTCTGTCTAGTCTTGTCTGTCTAGTCTTGTCTGTCCAGTCTTGTCTGTCCAGTCTTGTATGTCTAGTCTTGTCTGTCTAGTCTTGTCTGTCTAGTCTTGTCTGTCTAGTCTTGTCTGTCTAGTCTTGTCTGTCTAGTCTTGTCTGTCTAGTCTTGTCTGTCTAGTCTTGTCTGTCTAGTCTTGTCTGTCTAGTCTTGTCTGTCTAGTCTTGTCTGTCTAGTCTTGTCTGTCTAGTCTTGTCTGTCTAGTCTTGTCTGTCTAGTCTTGTCTGTCTAGTCTTGTCTGTCTAGTCTTGTCTGTCTAGTCTTGTCTGTCTAGTCTTGTCTGTCTAGTCTTGTCTGTCTAGTCTTGTCTGTCTAGTCTTGTCTGTCTAGTCTTGTCTGTCTAGTCTTGTCTGTCTAGTCTTGTCTGTCTAGTCTTGTCTGTCTAGTCTTGTCTGTCTAGTCTTGTCTGTCTAGTCTTGTCTGTCTAGTCTTGTCTGTCTAGTCTTGTCTGTCTAGTCTTGTCTGTCTAGTCTTGTCTGTCTAGTCTTGTCTGTCTAGTCTTGTCTGTCTAGTCTTGTCTGTCTAGTCTTGTCTGTCTAGTCTTGTCTGTCTAGTCTTGTCTGTCTAGTCTTGTCTGTCTAGTCTTGTCTGTCTAGTCTTGTCTGTCTAGTCTTGTCTGTCTAGTCTTGTCTGTCTAGTCTTGTCTGTCTAGTCTTGTCTGTCTAGTCTTGTCTGTCTAGTCTTGTCTGTCTAGTCTTGTCTGTCTAGTCTTGTCTGTCTAGTCTTGTCTGTCTAGTCTTGTCTGTCTAGTCTTGTCTGTCTAGTCTTGTCTGTCTAGTCTTGTCTGTCTAGTCTTGTCTGTCTAGTCTTGTCTGTCTAGTCTTGTCTGTCTAGTCTTGTCTGTCTAGTCTTGTCTGTCTAGTCTTGTCTGTCTAGTCTTGTCTGTCTAGTCTTGTCTGTCTAGTCTTGTCTGTCTAGTCTTGTCTGTCTAGTCTTGTCTGTCTAGTCTTGTCTGTCTAGTCTTGTCTGTCTAGTCTTGTCTGTCTAGTCTTGTCTGTCTAGTCTTGTCTGTCTAGTCTTGTCTGTCTAGTCTTGTCTGTCTAGTCTTGTCTGTCTAGTCTTGTCTGTCTAGTCTTGTCTGTCTAGTCTTGTCTGTCTAGTCTTGTCTGTCTAGTCTTGTCTGTCTAGTCTTGTCTGTCTAGTCTTGTCTGTCTAGTCTTGTCTGTCTAGTCTTGTCTGTCTAGTCTTGTCTGTCTAGTCTTGTCTGTCTAGTCTTGTCTGTCTAGTCTTGTCTGTCTAGTCTTGTCTGTCTAGTCTTGTCTGTCTAGTCTTGTCTGTCTAGTCTTGTCTGTCTAGTCTTGTCTGTCTAGTCTTGTCTGTCTAGTCTTGTCTGTCTAGTCTTGTCTGTCTAGTCTTGTCTGTCTAGTCTTGTCTGTCTAGTCTTGTCTGTCTAGTCTTGTCTGTCTAGTCTTGTCTGTCTAGTCTTGTCTGTCTAGTCTTGTCTGTCTAGTCTTGTCTGTCTAGTCTTGTCTGTCTAGTCTTGTCTGTCTAGTCTTGTCTGTCTAGTCTTGTCTGTCTAGTCTTGTCTGTCTAGTCTTGTCTGTCTAGTCTTGTCTGTCTAGTCTTGTCTGTCTAGTCTTGTCTGTCTAGTCTTGTCTGTCTAGTCTTGTCTGTCTAGTCTTGTCTGTCTAGTCTTGTCTGTCTAGTCTTGTCTGTCTAGTCTTGTCTGTCTAGTCTTGTCTGTCTAGTCTTGTCTGTCTAGTCTTGTCTGTCTAGTCTTGTCTGTCTAGTCTTGTCTGTCTAGTCTTGTCTGTCTAGTCTTGTCTGTCTAGTCTTGTCTGTCTAGTCTTGTCTGTCTAGTCTTGTCTGTCTAGTCTTGTCTGTCTAGTCTTGTCTGTCTAGTCTTGTCTGTCTAGTCTTGTCTGTCTAGTCTTGTCTGTCTAGTCTTGTCTGTCTAGTCTTGTCTGTCTAGTCTTGTCTGTCTAGTCTTGTCTGTCTAGTCTTGTCTGTCTAGTCTTGTCTGTCTAGTCTTGTCTGTCTAGTCTTGTCTGTCTAGTCTTGTCTGTCTAGTCTTGTCTGTCTAGTCTTGTCTGTCTAGTCTTGTCTGTCTAGTCTTGTCTGTCTAGTCTTGTCTGTCTAGTCTTGTCTGTCTAGTCTTGTCTGTCTAGTCTTGTCTGTCTAGTCTTGTCTGTCTAGTCTTGTCTGTCTAGTCTTGTCTGTCTAGTCTTGTCTGTCTAGTCTTGTCTGTCTAGTCTTGTCTGTCTAGTCTTGTCTGTCTAGTCTTGTCTGTCTAGTCTTGTCTGTCTAGTCTTGTCTGTCTAGTCTTGTCTGTCTAGTCTTGTCTGTCTAGTCTTGTCTGTCTAGTCTTGTCTGTCTAGTCTTGTCTGTCTAGTCTTGTCTGTCTAGTCTTGTCTGTCTAGTCTTGTCTGTCTAGTCTTGTCTGTCTAGTCTTGTCTGTCTAGTCTTGTCTGTCTAGTCTTGTCTGTCTAGTCTTGTCTGTCTAGTCTTGTCTGTCTAGTCTTGTCTGTCTAGTCTTGTCTGTCTAGTCTTGTCTGTCTAGTCTTGTCTGTCTAGTCTTGTCTGTCTAGTCTTGTCTGTCTAGTCTTGTCTGTCTAGTCTTGTCTGTCTAGTCTTGTCTGTCTAGTCTTGTCTGTCTAGTCTTGTCTGTCTAGTCTTGTCTGTCTAGTCTTGTCTGTCTAGTCTTGTCTGTCTAGTCTTGTCTGTCTAGTCTTGTCTGTCTAGTCTTGTCTGTCTAGTCTTGTCTGTCTAGTCTTGTCTGTCTAGTCTTGTCTGTCTAGTCTTGTCTGTCTAGTCTTGTCTGTCTAGTCATGTCTGTCTAGTCTTGTCTGTCTAGTCTTGTCTGTCTAGTCTTGTCTGTCTAGTCTTGTCTGTCTAGTCTTGTCTGTCTAGTCTTGTCTGTCTAGTCTTGTCTGTCTAGTCTTGTCTGTCTAGTCTTGTCTGTCTAGTCTTGTCTGTCTAGTCTTGTCTGTCTAGTCTTGTCTGTCTAGTCTTATCTGTCTAGTCTCGTCTGTCTAGTCTCGTCTGTCTAGTCTTGTCTGTCTAGTCTTGTCTGTCTAGTCTTGTCTGTCTAGTCTTGTCTGTCTAGTCTTGTCTGTCTAGTCTTGTCTGTCTAGTCTTGTCTGTCTAGTCTTGTCTGTCTAGTCTTGTCTGTCTAGTCTTGTCTGTCTAGTCTTGTCTGTCTAGTCTTGTCTGTCTAGTCTTGTCTGCCTAGTCTTGTCTGTCTAGTCTTGTCTGTCTAGTTTTGTCTGTCTAGTGTGCTGATGGTATTGGAGAAGGAGGCCCAGATCTTCACATAGCACTTTTTGCAGGAGAAGCAACAATGTGAGGTTGAGACGACAGTAACCCTTTCAGCGCCACTTCGGGAGACGTCACCCGGGGCCCTGAATTTGCACAGCGCTGTCCCGGGCGATGTAGCCCATCGGTTTCTTTTTTTTTAACAGCGCCACCTTGTGATGAAATTCTGGAATTCTGTTGAGTTTAAGAAATTTCAAAAAATATGTTGAAAAATCTTCCCGACTTTTGATTGATTTTAGAGGTTTTTTTGAAAAAATTACCCCGCGCAGACTATAGGCCGCTGAACAGGGTACACGGTGAAGGTGTCAGTTTTCTGGATAGACCACGTCACGGTGGTTTGCGGGCCTGTTGAAAAAAAAAGCGAGACATCTCCACATCTTTATTCATCTATAACTCGGCGCCACGACCGACGCCCGGCAGCGGCGCGGCTTACACTGCCGCAAAGCTAAAGGTCCAATTAAAAGATCTGCGTCGAAAAATCGCGAGTCCGCCGCGGCACGTAGAACTTGGATTTCATTCATTTCAAATAATCATCATTAGTTTCTTGCAATAGGGCGAGTTTGGGCGGGCGTCACGACGGTTGCAAACGACGCAGCTTGCACTAAAAGATAAAATGTTCAATTCTCTGCGGGAATCGGGTAAAACTGTTACCGCAGAGCTTAAGTTGGTGATTCTGTGCGAGTTTTCCTGGACGTCGAAAAAAAGTCGTTTACATGTCGTCGTGACGCCATCTTCAACGGAATCGGGATTAAACTCCCAAACAAACTAATAAGTTCCATGGCCGATCGAACGACGCCCGTTCTGTTCCGATCCGTCATTTGGTTCGGACGTTCTAGGTACCACCGCAAAACTCCTGTTTTTTTTTTACACTTTGCGCATTTTTCTCTTTAAACTGGCGCAGATTCGCAAAAAGTTGCTGCAGTTTAAAAATTCTTGCCGGAATAGTTGCGTGCAAGTGATCGGGGGAGGACGAACCCAATCAGCGACCTGGAGCCCGTTAAATAAGTGTAGGGCGTCCGTGGAAGTCATTGCAAAATCGGCAAAAAAAAACGTTGCATTTTCTCTTGCACCAGGTGAACGGGACGTCCGAGGACGTCGAACAAGGGCTCTAAAAACATGGCGCGGTCGCAGCTAAAACCACCGGGAAGAATTTTTGAGATCCGACGAAAAATGCGCCTCGATGGTAAAAGATTCGTGATTTTAAGTTTCGGTCTGGTGCGTCCGAACCTGGGGTGTTGAGTCGCGAAAATGGCACCTCTCAACGAGGCTCCAGGTTGTACACCAGAAAAATGTACAATCCCATTTGCGCCTCTGGCGCCACTTCCGTCTGGCAGTTTCCGCAAAAAGCTCGAATTTCGAGGCGGTTCTGACCCTTTGGACGGGCACGGCAAGACGGACGACGACAGCTATAACATCGAAGTCGCGCGGTTAAAACATAGAAGATTTGCCGTCTCCGGCGGGATAAAAAAGCCGAATCTGACCTTTTAAAAACCCACGTGGTGCGGTCCACAAGGTGACATTCTGGAAACGCCACACGTCTGTCGTCTCAGAGTTTATCGAAATTTGCGATTCCGTCGTGACCTAACGATTCAGGCCGAACGCTTCCAGACACGGACCCCTAAATTTTGCTTTACAAAAATTACCATTATTACGGAGGTCCCGGCGAGGTCCTACGGATGGCCAGGAAAAATGAAATTCACGCGCAAGGATTCCGGTAGAAAATTTTGAGACGCGTCCTCGGACACCACTCTCGTCGCTACACGACATTTATCGGCGGCGCTATTCACATTTTTCTTCCGACTAAAACGCCACCTCCGGTAGTCCCCGCGGTCTGAAGAAGTCGAAAGTCGGCATCAGATTCTTGTAGCCAAAGAACAAACGAACGAACCCACGTGCGGCGATTTTCGACTTCCGGATCGCGTAGTTTTGGCGACCAAAAATTAGGATTTTTTTGCAAGAATAAGTTTTCGTACTTCCCAAAAATTTTAAATCTAAAAATACTTTTGCAAATCAGTTGTGTTAGATTTCGAGTCGTTAAACAATTTATAAATATGAAAAAAAAATTCAAAAAAATCATGTTTTTTGCCCCCTTTGTTATTTGCCTGGACCTATGAATACTATTCATAGGTCCATGGTTATTTGATTTATCTATGTGAAAAGGGTTGCATAACTACCGGCATTTTTATAAATCCTGGTGAAGTTTGTTATTCATTGCCGTATTTATAGATCCATGGTGTTATTTCTTAAAATTGACATGGCAGTGAAAGGGTAAATAACATGGATCTATGAATACTATCTACTCATTAGTGAAATCTATTCATACGTATATCATACGACTAATCTATTCATAGGTCAATGGTTAATAATGAAGTTGAGAAATTCTGCAAGTTGCTGCATAAGATTCTCTTCGTTTGCAACGATTTTGCAAACTAGCTAAATATTTAATTTAAAAAAATGTAAACTTAAGGATTCTAAAGTCTTTTTAAATTTGAAATTTTGCAAAAACATTAAAAACAAAATTAAGATGTTCTGCAAATTCCACAATACTTTGTTGTATAACTTTAGAACATTTTTGCAAATAAAATTACAGATCCTTGCAAAAATTTCTAAATCGTTTAGAAATAAACATTTGGAAATAAGTGCAAACAATGCCGTAACTTGGCAGGTGCAACAGGAGGCCCTGGGCCCGGAAGGAAAGAGCCCCAAAAAGAACCAACAAATTCATAAAAACAACAGTTTTTTGGGAACTTGCCCGAAAATGGTATATTATTTTATACAAGTCAATTTATGCTACAAATAACAATACAACTTTTGTTTCTACAAAAACCCGAAAATCATCGCAAAATATTACAATTTCTGTGCAAGAACTTACTTGTTTATTCTAGCAGCAACACAATTGAGAGCTTTTGAAAACATTTGCAAACATAAATACGCTGACAATGACAAGCAGAGAGAAGTTGTCACAAAGGCCTCTCTGACAAACTATGAAAAGCAAACATAATATTTCATTTCAATTTAAATCAAATTAAAATTGAATTAAACCTCGCCTTGTAATGAGACAAACGTAAAAGTCTTATTTGAATTAAATGACGTGAAATGGGTGTCTTGATAAAAGAACGCGCGACTAAACGATGCTTAGAAAATATCACGTCACATATTAACACGCTCTGAAAACTTCATATACTAAAATAACACACGACAAAATAAAAAAAATATCCAAGGACAAAATACACTTCAGAAATATCAAAGCAGCATAATAACATCTCAAAAATTTCACAGTATTATCCTAATCATTGTTATAATCAAATATTTTAGGATGTTATATTTTCGTAGCGTGTTATTTTCGCAATGCATTATTATGTCGCTGTGGTATTCCAACGCGTTGTTTAGTCCGCGTTGTTTTATCAGGACACCCTCACTACTCGTTTAAATCAAATCAGATGTTTAGGTTATTGGTATTACAACGCAAAATTTACAATTTAATTTTTAATTTGATTTAAATTAAAATTAAATAATTTTTGTTTTTTTAGTTTGTCCGGATGACAACGTTAGCGCTGCTTCGCAACAACTTCTCTCCGTTGTCAGATTTGTGTAAATGTTTGCCGAAATTTTCAATATCTGTCAATTGTGTTTCTACTAGAACTAAAAGTAAGTTTTTGCACAGAAATTGTAATATTTCGCGATAATTTTCGTGCTTATTTGTAGAAGCAAACAATTGTTATTCGTGTTTATTGCAAATAGAGGGCCGGCGTGTTATGCAAGTGTTGCACTTGCTACTAAATGTTTATTTGTATGTTTTATCAATTTTTGCAAGGATCTGTAATGTTATTTGCAAATGTGTTACGAAGCGGTACAACAGGCTATTGTGGCATTTCTTACATTTGTTATTAATATTCTAGCAAAATTTCAAACTTAAACCACTTTAGATCTTAGCATAATTAGAATTTACATTTGCTTTAATTAAATATTTGCCTGCTCTGCAAAATCATTGCAAACGAACAGAATCTTATGCAGCTTACAGCATGTCTTAATTTATTCGGTTAATAATAGTTAAGAAGTACATAATAGAAATACAGAAATACATAAGAAAAAATAACACAAATGCAATTATTTCAAAAATATAAAAATTGATTTGTAAAATATCTTGAAATATGCCCATAGGAACGTCTTCCTCAAGGTTTTTTACCTTACTCTACAATTAATACTGCCTCTATATTTATTTATTTATTTAATCGATTGTTCCCCTTTAGGAGAGAGATTGAACTTGATTGTACATGATTTCATCTTCTGGCGTTTTCCTGCTTCTCTTCCCAAAATCTCTTCATCCTCAGAATGCTCCTTCTTCCGCTCAGCTGTCCATTTTCTTCCAGGCTGTCGTGATGGTCTATCCTCAAACTTAACATTTTTGATTTTATTCCGGCACTCACTGCGGTCCTCGATATTTTGTATGTTGACCTGTTGTAAGTCCCTCTGAACCTCGGTCAACCACTCAGTGCCACATTTGCTCTGTGCTATAACGTTGATCAATTTCTTCGCCGTTCTGGAGTTTTCCATCCTGTAAATATGTGTATAAAACTGTGCTCGGTGTTTTCCGAATACGTCCCTTATCGTGTGGATCTTTTGGTAGAGTTCGTTTTGATGTCTCTTCATCCAAATACCGTTATTATTAACTGCCTCGTAAATCTTTCTGAGAATTTTTCTTTCCTGTTTCTCTATATTCTTAATTTTGGAATGACCGTCGATAACCATTGCTTCGGCTGCGTAAGTTGCTTCCGGAAGAATCACCGTTGTATAGTGCCTCAATTTTGAATTTAGCGAGATGCACCTCTTGTTGTAGTGAGTCCACGTTAGTTTGTAGGCCTTCTGTAGTTTGGTGATTCTTTGTTCATTGGCGATTCGGTTTAGTCCCGAGGACTGTATCATTTCACCAAGGTATTTAAAATATGGGACTTGTGTTATCTTACCGTATTGTGTGATTGAAGCTAAGTTATTTTCTGGTCGTCTTTCCATAAAGTGGTTTTTTTCATAAGAAATTTGTAGTCCGGTTCTTTGTTCAATTTCATGTAATTTTTCCACTGCGTGTATGGCTTCATGTCTGGTGTTAGTAATAATGGCAATATCGTCCGCAAATGCAAGGCACTTGACTGTAAGACGGTTCTCTTTTTGTATAGTAATTTGAATGCCTTTCACATGAGGTTCCCATTCCCTAATGATCTTTTGTAGAACAATATTAAGGAGCATTGGGGATAATCCATCCCCCTGTCGAACTCCAGTTTTAATGACAAAGGGCTCCGATATTTCACCGATGAATTTCACTTTGGACATAATTCCTGTAAGCGTCTCTTCAATGATTTTTCGGGTCTTTCTGTCTATCCCGAATTCCTCCATGATTATAAAAAGTGTTTCACGGTCTACAGAATCATACGCTTTTCTGAAGTCGACGAATGTATTTACTGTATTTCTACATTTTCTCATTAGTAATATTGTTTTTAAGCTCCACACCTGTTCAGCACATGATCGTCCTTTTCTGAATCCGGCATGGTATTCACCAATTAGTGGATCCACCTGGGGTTCTAGCCTGTTTAAAAGTGCCCTGGAGAGGATTTTATAAGCAATCGGGAGCAGGGAGATTCCTCTGTAGCTATTGATGGCTGTTTTATCACCCTTTTTGTGTAACGGATGAATTAGAGCACATTTCCAGCCCCCTGGTATTCGCTCCATCATCCGTATGTCTGAAATGACGTTATGAAGTTTCTGCTTAAGTGTAGGATCGTTCAGTTTCCAGAATTCTGCAATGATCCCATCTTCTCTTGGTGCTTTGTTATTCTTGAGTTTTTGGATGATCTCCTGAATTCCTTCTAGGTCAGGGGCTTGTGAGTCCGGGTGTGTGGAAACCGGAGGGGTGAACGCAAGTTTTTCTTGGGGTGATTCGCAGTGACCACACCAAATATCTCCGTTACCTTTACAGTTAAATGTCAAAAGAGAATTTTATTGATTTCGAAGGGATGACACAGTGGTTAAAAATTCTTCTTTGTCAAGTTCATAGTTTATGCGTCCTCGAGGTCATCATTGATTTTTCAAATTAGAGCATGTGATTTTATTATCAAGACATTGTAGCCACTATTCAGACGAATCCGTTCACGTTTCTCTTTCTCTAGACACCATTCATCATCTTCTTCATATCAATTATTTCATCTTGCTCTGCATATCAGTACTTCACCATCTTCTTCATATCAGACATTTCATCTTTCTCTCCATATGAGCAGTGGCGTAGCTAGCATGGGTGACACCCGGGGCGGATATCAATGGTGTCACCCCTCGAAAATGGTTAAAATCAATATTATGTAAAAGAAAAAAATCAGATAAGTGTGAAGTATGATTTTAATACAGCAATTTAAATAAGCATTTGAAAAATTATAAGTCATTTGATCATCAAATTACAAAACTATCAATAAAATATCATAAACATAATTAGAAGAAATATAGAAGAAACTGACAAAAAAATTAAAAAATAATCTATTTAAGTTTTATAACTTATAATCAAAGCTAGATAGAAGAGATTATAATTTAAAATCTCTTCTTTCTAGCTTTGACAGCTGCAAACTCGGAAATCACATCTTCAAAATTAATACTTTGTGTTGCCTCATGTTCGATCGTTAACATTGCAAGATTGTTTAGCCTCGTGTTGCTCATTGTTGACCGTAAGTAGTTTTTGATTAATTTTAATTTACTAAAGCTCCTCTCGCACGAAGCAACAGATACGCAAATTGTCATAAATAACTTTAGTGCATCGATAAGATTTGGAAGGGATTCTGTAAAATCCCATTCCACGATGAATTTCAAAAAGTCTACGGATACCCAATCAGACACTGTAACATTAGCTGCTTTTAAATGCCTTCGCAACCTTGGTATCTCTAGGAGTAGCTCTGCTTCTGATACCTCATCATAAAAACCAGTAAATTTTGAAACAGCTAATTTCAACTCCTCGATGTTCGCCGAAAGCAAAGTATTTGTCTGGACAATCTCGAACGATGAAGCTACATCTTCAATGGACTTTGATCTAGTTCGAAGTTCCGTACTGAATCGGTCGAGACATTCCAGCATATCTTTTTGATTTTCAGCTGTCAGTGTGAGTCCTGCATCGGTGACCAACTCACCGGCCATTCGTTTTTTTACGACGAATTCGTTTTTCAATTGGAATGTCGTATTCCTCTGATTTTTTCGTAGCAAGACCTATTGCTTCTTCTACAATATGATCCCGTTTTTCTTGAATATAGAGACGAAGTGCCTCTATTTTTATAGCTAACTGATCAAGACTCAAGCCTTTACTTTGCAATGCAATCTGAGCGCCATTTATTTCCCTTAGTGCATCATTCCAAAAGAAAAGGTAACAAAGAGAAGTGAAATTACATACAGCAGGTATAAGGTTCTGCGCAGCACCTCTGGTGTCTACATTTTCTTGTTGATCACATAATTCTCAAATTGCAGCTACAACCTCATCAAAATTTTCTGCTAGTATTTTTACTGCTGCATAATGAGCACTCCAACGCGTTGTTGAAAGTCTTTTAACAGATGCTTTGCTGTGTTTAATAAGCACTTGCCAGCGGCTAGTGAAAGCAGAGAAAAATGTAAAAATTGACTCTACTGTTCCAAAAAATGATACACAAGATACAGTTTGTGCAAATGAGTGTTGGCCACATAAATTAATTGAATGATCAATACATCCAACAAAAACTGCTTTTTTGTTTTTTGCTTTTATAATGGCTTGTACTCCTCCATGTACGCCGCTCATAACAGCTGCATTGTCATAGCCTTGAGAACGACACATCATAATATCTAAACCGTCACTTTCAAGCTTCTTAAGAATTTTATCACTTAGATCAGTGGCTCTTTTTCCTTTTAAGGGAAAAAATCCAAGGAATACTTCTTTCACTTCCACTTTTCTATTATCAATTTTCACAAAACGAATCACTTCAGACATTTGATCAACATGTGAAATGTCGGGTGTGCTATCAAACATGACACCAAAATATTTTGCCAATTTAATTTCGTTGACAAGTTTAGATTTTACGTTGTTCGATAAAACACTTATGAATTCATTTTGTATATCTGGCGACAGGTATGATACTTTTGATGATTTACCATGCTCCAAATTCAGAATGTGTTCTTTCAGTACTACATCATACTTTGAAAGTAGTTTGACTAGTTCTAAGAAGTTGCCTTTATTTGTAGAACCTTCTCCTTCATCATGTCCACGAAATGGTAGGTTTTGTTTAGCCAGGAACAAAGTTATATCTAATAATCTAGATAAAAGACCCTTCCACTTCTGTTTTTCAGTATCAATTAATTGCAAGGCTGCGTCATCTATTGTTTGGTGCAATTTTAGCCTCATTTCTAAAGTTTTCCACTTTTCAAAATTTTCCAGATGTTCATTTGAAGTTTCATGGTCGGCCACTTTAGGATTTAGTTTCCACCACTTCTGAAATCCAGTCACAAATGTTGATCTTGTATTAGTGCTATTGGTGGTAGCAAACAAACGACAACAGAAGCAGTACAGTTTCTTAGTGATAGGAGAGTAAACCATCCACGATCGCAGAATATTTTCACCATTAGGCATCTTCTTATAAAACCATTCTTTTGAAAGATATCGAACATCGCCTTTGGGATTTAACCCGTACCTAGATACAGTGCCAAATGGTCCTTCTCTGTTTTGGAAATGTGCACTTCCTTTTTTTATGATCTCAATGCAAACATTATCAGGAATGGGTATACTCCAATGTGAGACGTCTGTCAAGTGCTGCATAGTTAATGATTTATTCGTATTATTACCGTTTTCGTCAGTATCAGTATTATCACTGTCATTGTCAGCAGTTTCTTCTGATTCGTCTTCTTCGTCGATTGTCGTCATTTTTGCAATGTAGCTGTTATCTAAATCATTCCTAACATCCACATCAGAATCAGAATCTGTTTCTTTTAATGAACCTTGACCAATATCAGTTTTTATAACATATTTGAAGATAGATCCAGATATGCTCTGAACTGCATCAATTTTAGCCCGTTTTTCTTTTCTCTGCTGACACCCACTTTTCCTCTTAGATGTATGAACTCCTCGAGGCATATTTATCCGTTGGTGTATTTGATACACGTTTACACCTACGTTGCTAAAAAAAATATTCTCCATCAGTATCATGGACGCATAATTACAATTCTAAGAATCAAAAATGTTTGGTATATTTTATTACAAATTATTGAACTATCCACTTACCTTGGTGTTAGTTTTTAGATATCTTTTCAAGACTTTTATAAACCCAATGATTGTCACAATCCAGCGTCACGGTTACCGTCGCGATATTTTCATATCACAATATCCAATACGAAATGAAATGAGCAGCCGACAGCCGAGCCATCTTAAATGACAAAGTTGTGTGCGCATCTATTCTCTAGACTACGCAGAGGCAGTCAGCAGTGTCACAGCTCACAGCGTACAAATGTAGCGCTGGTGTCACAGATTTAGAATAACTAGATAGATCATTCCATAAGAAACCGCGGACAGAAATGAAAAACCTAATATTTTTTTAGAATTTCAGCGGTTATTTCATTTCATGGAGTTTTTGTAAGATATTTATTTTTATTTTCAATCGTGGCAGGGTGTCACCCCCCAAACGGGTGACACCCGGTGCGGACCGCCCCTACCGCCCCCCCTAGCTACGCCGCTGCAAATGAGTCATTTTATTATTCTCTCCGTATCAGTCATTTCATCATCTTCTTCATATCAGTCATTTCTTCATTGTTATCATCATAACCTAAAAACTACGTGAAAAAGGAATTTTAATTTGTGTTCATAGAAATATGAAAATAAGATGGAGTCAGTAAGTGACGACACTAAATCTGATTTCAAGAAACCAATCCTCATTGGAAAAATTGGACGTCTACCAAGGAAAGTGGTAAAAGTTGTAGAACAAACAGTTGAGGTTACAGAGGATGGTGTCAAAGAGTGTGAGGCTGAGAGTCCAGAAGCCCTCAAAACTTTTAATTCTCCAGCGCAACAAGCTACCGAGAATGCTATCCCACTTCCTTATAAGGAACCGATATGGTCTGGGTTGTCACAATCTCCTTCAAAGGATTACTATTTTGAAGAATTAAAGTCGGTGTCGACAATAGAAAATATAAAGGCCCTAGGGGTATAAGCATGGTGATTCGGCCCTGGAAAGATATTTATGTGATACTCGGAAGATATGTTGGTACTAATTAAATAATAAGATCCTGAAAATTTCAGATCGATAACTCAATTGGCTTTCGAGAGAATGCGAAATGTATCAAAAACGAAAAAAAAGTAACGTAAAAGTTCTCAGTAACGGCTGAATCGATGGATCTAAAAATTTAATATGTTTTGGGGGCCGATCACGGAAAAAATTAACAGCAAAAGCGTCATAAGATTCTTGAAAAAAACATTTTTTTTTAATTTTAATTTTTTAACCATGGTACAGTTTTGGTACAATTATGAAACTTTCCTTTTTTCAAGTCTTATATATTACCCATTATCTTTATGAGTTTTTCAGATTTTTAAAAAAGGTAGGCCACAGTTGAAAAAAAGAAAAACAAGTTTTATATATATTCTCTCTCTGTACCAATTCGCATTTCCGATTGATTCCATGCTATCATAACTTTTGAATGGCTCACTACAGAGACTTCTAATCTTGACCAATCGATTCAGCGTCCCAAAATTAGTTGGAAAACCTATATAATATTCCCAAGGAAGCTTTCAGTTACGAAATAACGTCTACACGGGAGCCTAGACCGCGGAAACGACGAAATGTGAAAATCGATTTTATTAAAATCTTTATTTTTGTAGTCTCAGCAAAATCGGATGAAATCATTTTTACTGCTCATTACAGATATGCAAATTATATGTCGCTAGCTCTTTCCGTTCACTATCACCTGCAAGAATTGAAGAATTTTTTAAGAAATTTTGGCGCTCGAGTAGAGATCTCGGAAAGTCGTGAATTTGCCGTAGATAATCTTAGTGTATTAATAGGAAAATCATCTTCTAAAAACGATGCCGCAATCCGTCTTTGATTATATGCAACCGTTTCCGCGATATCTACTTAGCAAATCGATAATCGGTTAAAATTCAGTTTGAAATATCTTGACGAATTATTGAATGTTTCCAGACAAATTGCACATTGACTTCTTCGTCTTATCGTGTAGTTTCTGTGTGGCAAAATTGATTTCGCTGCTGTTTACCGTTCTCAAGAAAATCCATAAAAACTGAAAACGCACTTATTTTTCGAACGAAATGATGGAAAATTTTTGTTGAAATATTTTTTGGAATTTTTTTTTCTAATTTTTTGTTGGATATCCGTAGGAAATAAAAGTGCTGAAAATGGTTTTCCAGTTTATTTCGCTCTAAAGTTACAAATAAACAAGTTTTATATATTTTTTCGCTGTACACCATCTCGCATTTCCGACTGATTTCACGCTGTCCTAACTTTTGGACGGCTCACCATAGAGACTTCTAGTCTTCACCAATCGATTGAGCGTCCCAAAATTAGTTGGAAGACGTATATAATATTTTCTGAGAAGCTTTCAGTTAAGAAATAACGTCTACACGGGAGCCTAGACCGCGGAAACGACGAAATGTGAAAAAATCGATTTTGTCAAAATCGTTATTTTTCGAGTTACAGCAAAATTTAAAAACGTTTCTGAAAGCATTTTTGCTGCTGATTACAGATATGCAAATTGTATTTCACTAGCTCTTTCCGTTCACTATCACTTGCAAGAATTGAAGAATTTTTTAAGAAATTTCATCGCTCGAGTAGAGATCTCGGAAAGTCGTGAATTTCCAGCGGACAATCTTAGTGTATTAATATGATAATGATCTTCTGAAAACGATGCCGCAATCTGTTTTAAATTATCTGCAACCGTTTCCGAGATATCTACTTAGCAAATCGAGAATCGGCTAAATTTCAGTTTGAAATTTCCACACGAATTATTGAATCTTTCCGGACAATTTACACATCGACTTGTTCGTCTTGTAGTGTAGTTTCTGTGTGCCAAAAAAGATTTCGCTGCTTCTTACCGTTCTCGATAAAATCGAAAATAGCCGAAAAAGCACATATTTTTCGAACGAAATGATGGAAAATTTTTGTTGAGAAATTTTTTGGAAATTTTTTTCGTGATTTTTTTTTTGTTACCCAAAGGAAATCGAAGTACTGAAACCGGTGTTGCACTTTATTTCGCTCTAAAGTTACAAATAAAGAAGTTTTATATTTTTTTCGCTGTACACCATCTCGCATTTTCGACTGATACCATAACTTTGCAACGAATAATCACAGAGACTTCTAGTCTTCACCAATCGATCCAGCGTCCCAAATTTAGTGGGAAAAAGGATATAATATTCTATAAAAAGCTTTCAGTTAAGAAATACCATCGACACGGGGCTCTATACCGCGGAAACGACGAAATGCGAGAAAATCGATTTTGTCAAAATCGTTATTTTTTGGGCTACAACAAAAGTTGAAAACGTTTCTGAAAGAATTTTTGCTGCTGATTACATATATGCAAATTATATTTCGCTAGCTCTTTCCGTTCACTATCACTTGCAAGAATTAAAGAAATTTTTAAGAAATTTCATCGCTCAAGTAGAGATCTCGGAAAGGTGTGAATTGCCCGCGGACAATATTAGTGCAATAACAGGAAAATGACCTTCTCAAAACGATGCCGCAATCCGTTTTTGATTATCTGCAACCGTTTCCGCGATATCTACTTAGCAAATCGAGTAAATTTAAGTTTGAAATATCTCGATGAATTATTGAATCATTCCGGACAATTTACACATCGATTTATTCGTCTTGTGGTGTAGTTTATGTGTGCCGAAAATGATTTCGCTGCTTTTTGCCGTTCTCGAGAAAATCGAAAAAAAACGAAAAAGCACTTTTTTTTCAACCGAAATGATGGAAAATTTTTGATGGAATTTTTTTTCGTGACTTTTTTTGTTACCCGAAGAAAAACGAAGTGTTGAAAACCGTTTTCCAGGATATTTTGCTCTAAAGTTACAAATAAACAAGTTTTATATATTTTTTCGCTGTACACCAACTCGCATTTCCGACTGATTTCACGCTGTCATAACTTTTGAACGGCTCACCACCGATACTTCTAGTCTTCACCAATCGATTCAACGTCCCAAAATCATTTGAAAAACGTATATTATATTTCCTAGGAAGCTTTCAGTTAAGAAATACGGTCTTGTATGTCTATCTAGCCTTCTAGCTTATGTTTGTCACAATCTCTTCTATCTAGTTTTTCTTCTTTAACTTTGCTTGATTGGTTTTGTCTGTCGGATTTTGTTTCAAAGGACTTTTTTTAATGACTAAAGTAGTAGTATTCAGGTCTTTTTGGTCTTGTTCTTGTCTGTCTACTTTTGACTATATGGTAATATGTGCCTAGTCTAGTCTAGAAAATTGAATCTACTCTCTATAGTTTATCTAATCTTGCCTGTCAAGAATTGTTTATTTAGTTAATCTAGTTTATAGGGTTATTTTTCCTCGCTAGCGGTTTTGTTTGTGTTTTCTGCGTTTGCATTCAAACATATTTTTTAAATAAATGTGTGTGAGAAAAGTCAAGTGGACTAACCTTATAGTTCACCTCGTATTCAGCACTTAAAACATGTGATTTATTATTTTAAAAAATACTTCGTAAATTAATCAGATTTACGAGATAAAAACTGAAAGCATTGGACCCAGCCACTTGAATATATCAAGATTCTTGTTATCAATGGCTTTTTTCTAATAGCAATATTTCCCACATTAAATTCAAACAGATATGTTTACATAACTTTATTAACAAAGGATCGATAGCCTTAACACACCATTTTCAATTTTATTGTAAACCCGAAATATTTATTTTATAAATCAAAAACTAACACTAATAAAACTAATTTGAATAGACGATAGGTTATTTTAATACCAAGAACAAAGGAAAAGAAAAAAAGAACAACTTTAATACCAAGATCTACAAGACTAAAGACATCCGACTGAAGAGACTAAGCCAAATATATTGGTTTCATTTCTTAGTTTCAAGTTCCTTGTAAACCCGAAATATTGATTTTATAAACCGAAAACCCAAACTAAAAAAAAAAACGAATTTTAATAGTTGGTAGGCAGTCAGCTTGGCTCTTTAGATATAGAAGACTAAACATAATCGATTGGAGAGACTGACTGTGAGACAAATATAGTACAGTGTAATCTTGATAATCCGGCGGTTGTTTAATTCGACACATACAGTAATCCGGCACTCTGGGGAAACACATGTCTCTTCTTTACGCTGCCCCGCGCCGGATATAGACCTCGCGCACAGAAGAAATAAAGTCAAAAACAACACCATCCAGTGTTCTTGCAAAAAGGTCTGGCCAACACACCCTGCTTCTAACTCTAAAAACTTGATTGACGATTCTTACAAAGTTTACTCCACTCTTTAATTGTCTTACTATTTGTTCTAATTTTGTAATTTTTTTGTACGTAAATAGATACCTACCTATATATATATTTATACATATAGATATTTACCTATATAGATACATATTTTATTCTTTCTGAAATAGAATTGTACCTAAAATATGTAAAATTGTTATTGTTATCCTGATAATCCGGAATTATTTCGGTCTGGTCCCATGTGTCGGATTATCAAAATCATACTGTAGTTTATTTTCTTAGTTTCAAAGACTATAAAAATAATTAATATTTCATGTAGAATGACTTCTTTACTTTCCACATCAAAAACTTTCTACTCTTAATTTCTCCAATCCTTCAAATTGAGATAAAAAACTTTCATTTTTTATTATGTATCCGATGTTGTTTCCGATTGAAACTTGGAAATATGTAAAATCGATGTAACAAATTCTCATGTTATTTACATAATTATTGGCGGCGATCCGCTCACAACACTTGTGACATCGCATTTATTTTCGTACCGTTTTTTAAAGATATTCATATTTGCTGCGCAAAATGTATATTTGTCGACAACTAAGTCATCCGATACATCCGCTAAAATATTCTCCCTAAAAACTTTTTCCTAAAATATTTTTTAAAGTTAAATCAGATAACACCGGCTCCAACACACAACAGACTTTCCAAACACAAGTAAAGCTTCCTCCTCTGTCTACGCAAAGCAACTGAAAATCTTTATTTAATTATTTCAATTTACATTTTATATGAAACTACTAATCTGACATGCATTGATAATTAAATTTAATGAAATGTGAGAAACGCTTGTTAACAAATAAAGACAGGACTGTAATAGATACAGTGGCGGATTTACAAATTTGCCGCCTATAGGCTAATTTATATTGCCGCCTAATAAATTTAAAAAAATCATCAAATGTGAGCGCAGCGACCAAAAAAACGCGCGCCGAAAAAATTTTGAATAAAGAAAAAATTACGATAAAAAAAGGGTGCCGATGTTTTTTTCGAAATCTCAAGGTCACGTTATTTACAAGTGCTTTTAAATTAGGCTTTTAATGAAAAACGTGCAAATCTGGCAAAAATAATTAATAAAATACGAAAATAATACAAACGTATATTAAATCCAAATAAAATCCAATAAAAACTGCATTTCAACAAAATATAAAACTTAAATAATATAACATATTTTATAAATATTCAACTGAATAAAAAATCATTTTCTCTTTGGCTTACATTACATTTTTTTCGGAATTTATTGTTTACAAACATTTTATTTATATCATCAAATAAAATCGAATTTGCAATATCAGATTCAACTGATAAAACTGCTAAATCGCTTAATCTGCTATCGGACATCGTTGAGCGTAAATATGTTTTAATTCGTTTTAACACGTTGATGCCGGCGATCGGCTTTTTGTTTTAGTTTAGCGTGCAACGTGTACCACCGGTGGTACATGCCGGCGTCAACGTGTTAAACATGAGAACGAAAGTTCCGGTGCACAATTGCTGACAGCCATTGATTTGTATATTCTTAAAATAATATCAATATTTGGAAAAATATCAAGCAGATTTTGATCCCTCATCCAATTGCACATATTGTTGATATTTATGTGTTTTTTATCAACTAATGCCAAATACTCCTTGATGTGCAAAATCTCTCCTGAATCTCTCTAAAATTTCTCATCTGAAACATCTTGTGAATAAACTTCACATAATTTAAATGCTTCATTTTTAAATTCCCGATCAGTAAGTTCGCGAAATTTAAAAAAGACGTAGAAAATTTGGAACATTCTGTGGTACGCACATTTACGACCGTTTAGTTCTGAGATTAATCGATCTACAATTGTAAAAAATACGTTTATTTTAAAACTATCCTGAGCACCAAATAGGTCTTCATCGTCGTTCTTCTTCTTCAAGTGCCGTGTCCTCCCAGAGCATTGGCGATCATTCGCTTGATCCTCACTTTGTCCACAGCCGATCTAAAGAGTGTCGTGGTGTTTACTCCATACCATTGGCGGAGATTCTTTAGCCAAGATGTTCCTCGGCGCCCAGGGCCACGCTTTCCCTCCATTTTTCCTTGAATAATAATGTGGAGCAATTCATATTTCGGATTTCTCATTACGTGGGCAAAGTACTCCAGCGTTCTTCTTTTTGTGATATTAAGTACCTCTCTTTGTTTATTCATACGCTGTAGAACCGCCTCATTAGTCACCCTGTCCATCCACGATATCCTGAGCATTCTTCGGTAAGTCCACATTTCGAAGGCCTCAATCCTTTTGCATATTGTGTCAGTGAGGGTCCATGCTTCCATCCCATAGAACAATATGCTAAAGACATAGCAACGTAATAGGCGTATTCTTAAGGGAATTTTTAGAGCTCTTTTGGTAAGCAGTTTTTGCATGCTCCTGAAGGATGTTCTTGCCTGTTCTATTCTGCTTTTGATTTCTTGAGTTAAGTCCCATTTTTCATTCACCCAGCAGCCCAGATATTTATATTTTTGTACTCTCTCCACTATTTCTCCATTTATATTGATATCTGTTAAGTTGTCGGCCATATTTTTGTTTTTGCTGACAAAAACTATCCATTTGGTCTTCCTTATATTTAATCGTAGACCCATTTGTTGGCTATGTTCTGTAACCCCTGCTAAGAGTGCCTGTAAATCATCTTTATCTGGTGCCAGTAAGACCGTATGCGGACGCATATCTTAGATTGTTGATGACCATTCCATTAGCAATTATACTCTCTGTTCTGTCTTCGACGGCTTCTCTGAAAATTTTTTCTGCATACAAATTAAACAGCAGGGGCGAGAGCACACAGCCTTGTCGGACTCCTCTCATAATAGGCACTTCTTCAGATGTCTGGCCGTTAATTCTAATGTCAGCTGTCTGATTCCAATACAAGTTGGCGATTATCCTAATGTCTCGTCCGTCCAGGCCCATATCGTTCAGTATAGCTATTAACTTATCGTGTTGAACAGTGTCGAATGCCTTCTCGTAATCTACGAAGCAAGCATATACATCGACGTTTACGTCTCGACATCGTTGAATTAGAACCTGGACACTAAACAGCGCCTCACTTGTACCGAAACCTTTTCTAAAACGAAACTGAGACCTGCCAATATTTTCTTCGCATTTGGTGTATATTCTGGAATGAACGATTTTCAGGAACAACTTGTTATATCTGGCTCATTAGGCTGATCGTTCTGTAATCTTTACAATACTTGCAGTTAGCCTTCTTTGGTATAGCAACGAATGTTGACCTGAGCCAGTCTTTAGGAATTACTCCGGTCTTGTATATGCAGTTGAGCAAGCTTAATAGAAGTGCAAGGGGCCTGTCTTCTTCCAATATTTTCAAAACCTCTATTTGTGTTCCATCTGGTCCTGGTGCCTTTCCGTTTTTTGCACTTGATATAGCGTGCAAGAGTTCTGCCTTAGTGATATCTAACCCGTCATCCAGAGTAATATTATGTGAAAAACTCCTATCATCTACAAAGAGATATTGAATATATTTTTTCCATTCCTGTAGTTGTTCTTCTGTGCTACTAAGAATTTGCTGCTGCTCGTTCATGAGAGTGCTGTAATTGTTCTTTTTATACTGACCAGATGTCCGTTTGATTTCCTTGTACATATTAAAAGAGTCGTGTGTGGCTTCTAACTGCTCTATTTCATTGCACTGTCCCGTCAACCACTCTTCCTTCGCTTGTCTAATCTTCGCCCTAATTTCCCTTTGCACCTCCTTATATCTGTCAGGGTCTTTATTTTTATATGATCTGCGGTGGTCCATTAATTTCAGAATGTCATCGGTAATCCAAGCTTTCTGTTTGGTTCTGTTGCTTTTCAGCTTAGCTTGACTGACTTCTACTATGGATGCTTTAATCTGTCTCCACGTGTTTTCGATATTATCTTCGTTAATTGTTTGATTAATGCTACCCAATCTGGAGTTTAATTCTTCTTGCACTTCTGTTCTTATTAGTCGAACCAAAAGCTTTCTTGTGTCTATACACTGTAGAGCCTGACGCTTTTTGTACTTATTCAGTTTCAGTTTCAGTGTAGCAGCCAACAATGAGTGGTCCGTGAAAACATCTGCACCAGGGTAAGTCTTAGTATTTTGAATGGTATTCCTGAATCTTCTGTTAATAATGATAAAATCTATTTGATTGCGTACATTTCTATCTGCATTGGAAATCCACGTATATAGACGCCTTGGAGGTTGTTTAAAGTGTGTATTGGCTATAATTAAGTCATTCTCTTGGCAGAATTGTATTAACCGATCTCCTCGCTCGTTTGGTTCACCTAAGCCATAATCTCCCACGATATCCTCTCTCCGGCCCTTACCTACTTTTGCATTAAGATCGCCCATGATTATAATAACTTCCGAAGATTTGGTCAATTTCAGTGCTCTTTTAACGTCATCGTAAAAAGCTTCCACTTCATCGTCAGAGCCATCACACTTGGGGGCATAAACCTGTATAAGATTACTTGCTATCGGCGCTGTATTAAGCTGTAACATACACACTCTGTCAGAGATGGGCACAAAACTGTTGACGGATCCACTCATACTGCGTCCCACCAAGAAACCTACACCATTCAAATGTCGCGTACCATCATTGCCGGAATAATAAATGCTATGATCTTCCACTCTCACTTCTCCAGTCTCTGGCCAACGCATCTCGCTGATACCCAGAACGTCTATTTTGAGTCTTTTCAGCTCCCTGATTGTGTTCCCTGATGCGTTTTTCCGCTCTCAAACAAATGCGAACATTCCATGTTGCTATCCATTTCATCACCGATCCGGAGATTCTTAGCACCCCCTGCCCACTAAAGGGCTTCCGGGGACTGGGGGCCGTGATTTGATTTTTCTCGATCATGCTAAAGATTTTCCTGGGGATGTCCTGAAGAGCCTTAATGCAGTGGTTTCCCGTTGCCTTCTGCATCTCCATGCCGTTGAACTTGTAGATAGTTTCAACCGCCTTTAGGAAGAATTTCTCCTGCCAAAGACGGGACAAGAAGGTGCCCTCACTCTTGTCAGCTCCTCCACCCGAAGCTGTTGGCCAACAAGACGGGATTACTTATACCGGTAATCACTCCGTCGACAGAGCCTCGTCGGTTTCTAGCAGGGTGCACCGCGTGCAGATGAGGTTGTCATTTGGGTCAGCTATGTGAATGCTGTCACCCCTTACACCCCATCATCATCGTTGGGTTCATCAAAATATGGATTTCTTTTTTTGGTTCGCTTTTCGCTTGAAGTGTAGTTTTGAGTACCAACCAGCGCCTTGGTCTCTTCATCGTTGTAAAGTTCTCGCGGGAAGATGAAATAATTGAAATTGAAGATTTGTATCAATCGATAACTAATCCAATATCTACATCTTCCTGTTGTAGTTTTTTACTCACTACGTTGGTACGATTTAAAATACAACCCCAAAAACAGTCATGAAGACAGTTTCAAATTTTGTCAATTTCTTGCATAACCCTGCTGCTGCAATTGTAGCCGTTTTCTCAAAACATAGCCGTTTGAAAATGATTTTAGAATATTATGAATTTCTTTCCAAGACATTATTAAACTTTTGGAGGAATCATCTTTGCATGACCATATCGTAGTCGAGATCCTCTTTGGTGTTATGAGTACATTGCTGTATTGCAGTTTTTCCCAACGCATCGTTGATGCCGAAAAAAAGCCATAAATTGCTTGCAAAAATGAAAAATAGTTGGTGGATTCATTACAGCAACTAGCCGCAGTAGTTCCATCTAAATTAAGAGAATGGGCTGCACAAATTCCGTAAACTTGTTGGCATTTTTAATTCTGGCTTCTGCCTTAAAGACTGACCTCTACAGTTTTCTAAATTAATGTTTAAAGATGCCAGAGTGTCCCATTTGTATCCAGTATTTGGAACAAAAGTTAGAAATACCTCTGTTGCTGTTCAACAATATTTAACATATCTCAGAACAATTAATAACTGATCTACATGTGCGATGTCTGGTGTAGAATCAACAATTATAGAAAAATATTTCGCCGCTTTTATTTTGGCAGATATTACTTCTGTGTACTTCTGAGCCATAAGATGAACTCGTTCTTCGGATCAAATTCGGCTAAAAGTTCTAGGCTATAGAAAAGTTACCATTATGACATGATCCTACAACTTCATTAGAACCTCCTAAAGTAAGACCACGACTTGATAACTTTTTGACGATTGCGACAACGCGTTGTAGAACTTTAATTTAAATAATTAAATTAAAATTCAACAAGCGCGATTTTCAGCGCTTCTTGGTCTGAACATGTACATAAGCCGCCGTATCAATCGCTCCGCCGCGATATCGCAGCGGTCGCGGCAACGAAACTTTCGCGCCGGTCTGTGAGATCCTTTATAGTGGCGGGCGGCTCTCGCCGCCGCAAAAATAAATCCTTTTTGAAAAATTTGTATATTTTTTAAATTTTCCGCTTACAAAAATTTACCGCCGTAGGCTTCAGCCTAGCTAGCCTATTTAGAAATTCGCCATTGAATATATACACAAGATACAAGACCTGATTGAGAGGATTAGAAGGACAAGACTAAACACAAAGACACTTTATTTCTCTGGTCTGTCTTGATTAATCTTCTCCTCCTATTGTCATTGTTTTAATAAACAAGCTTTTCCAGAAAATAACTTCTGTTAATACTTATTACTGTTTATTACTGTATGTAGTAATAATACTTATTACTGTTTACATAAATAAATTACATATGGCATCTGTTCTCATCCACATTGTCTTATGAAACGTAATCCCTAGCGTCTAATTAATCATCATGTACTATTACAGCCTTTTATATATTTTTTGATGTAACTTATAACATTATGAACAAGGTTTATGAATTATCTCTACTTTTCCTTATAATTTTATCTGTCGATGCTCGTGTTTCGTATTTTTCTACTCGAGTTCTTGCCGTGTTTACATTTGTTGCGGAGTAATAATAAGAAATGTAAATAAAGAATCAACAGTAATCACGGCCACAGGTAAGGAGAGTGGGAGTAACCAACCGACAAGCAACAAACCGCCGGCTTAGGTAAGACCAAGACGTTGTGCTAGTTGGACGTGCGTTGATCAAGTTTTCGACATTGACTTTGTTTACACTCCTTGTTTACGTGCCTTTGGGGCGATTTCAGTTTAGTGTTCGGTGAAATGAGAGACTTTTTGTAGTGCTTTAGTGCGATTGGATTTTTTAATGAGAATCGTTTTCGAAAATTTGGTAAGAAATTTTGTTAAGAACTAGTCTTATCCGTCTGGTTTAGTCTTGTCTGTCTAGTCTTGTATGTCTAGACTTGTCTGTCTAGTCTTGCCTCTCTAGTCTTGTCTGTCTAGTGTTGTCTGTCTAGCCTTGTCTGTCTTTGACATGTCTACTCTGACAAATACATGTTTAGTCCTTACTCTCTAATCCCGATTGCCTATTTTGGTTGCGCTAACATTGTTTGGATTGCCCATTTTGACAAAATTTACAATAAATTATTTATATTTTTAAACCATTCTTGTTCTTTTTCATAAATTCATTATCTTATTTGTGTTTCTTTAAATAGTTTTACTTGCTTTTGTGCCTGATTAGAATTCTATGTAAGTAAAAGGCTGGACATGATAAAAATGTAAATGCTCCTAGACGCGGTGTCGTCCACCTATCCGTCTTGCCGTCTACGTGTTTTCTATAAACTATTTGCATTTGTAATCAAGGAAAAATATCTCTTTATGTGATTGTGTACAATCTCACAGAAACATAATAAAACATAATGATACTCTTTGTGAAACAATTCATAACATTAAAATGTTGATATTAATTCTTCTACAGTATTATGATACTACCAAGAATGCAAAGTCTTTTTTCATGAAACAGCAAGATAATTGTTGTTTATATTAGAAGATATTCTTATTATAAACATAATATAATCCTGCCATGTTTGATTAGTTTTGTCTGTCTAATCTTGTCTGTCAGTCTAGTCCGTCTAGTCTGGTCGGTCTAGTCTTGTCTGTTTAGTCTTGCTTGTCTAATCTTGCTTCTCTAGTCTTGTCTGTCTAGTATTGTTTGTCTAGTGTTGTCTGTCTGTCCGTCTAGTATAGTCTTGTGTTTTTATTTTATTCTGTCTAGTCCTATCTGTTTAAGAATTAGATTTTAAGTTATATGTATATGTCTAGTGGGTACTTACGTATTAACGCCACCACCGCTATATATTGGATCGAGAGTTCGCGCTGCCGTTGTCTTGATTTATCTGTCCGCTTCGCGGCGGGCAACCTAATCTAACCGGGGTTAAAAAATAAAGTATTTTGGGTTTTAAAATTTTTTGTTTTAATTTTAAATAAAATGTTTTATTTTATGATTGATCATAAACATTTTAGGTGTAGATTGGCGGCATTTAAACATGTAGCGGTGGTGGCGTTAATACGTAAGTACCGTCTAGGGTAATCTAATAGGACTTCTCTGTTTTTTCTTGACTGTTTTGTTTGGTCTAAAATGTGCTATTGCTATGAATGTTATAAAATTGTTTCTTGTCCTCAACTTTCTAGTCCTGTCCAGTAATCCTGTCCTTTTGTTATCTAGCTGATGTTATCTGTTGTTATCTACTCCTGTCCTGTTGTCTGCCTAAATGTAAACGAAGAAAAGTCGAAATAATAAACTGATTGAAATAGATATGAACAGAAATAGACTCATACTTGACTACATTGAGAAATCTATACTAAATAAATATGGATATTTTAAACGCTGAATGTAATGCGCAAACACATTGATGTCTGCTAAGATTGTGCGTGCTTAAAGTAAGCATTTGTTAAGTTAATAATAATTTAAAGTTCTTTTCAATAAATAATCCGGTTATTAAATTTATGCAATTTAATATGTAATTATTTATGGTTAAACCTTATTTATTTCCAGTCGTTTGGTGCAATCACTTGGTCTTCTTCCTAATTAACTCGTTTTTCCCAAACGAGTTTAGATTATAAGTTATAAAATACCGTACAAGTTTTGTATTACCATAACGAATAATGTTCTATTTGAAACTATTATTTACGTGATACTAATTAATTTATATTATTTTATAATTATTTTATAATTAATTTAATAATTAGTTTATAAATTGATTTTACGCAATTTTGAATTTCGGTAAAATTCTTGTTATTCGACTGAGTATTTCTACAGGTGAATTTAGAAACAAATTTTTAAATAAATTAGTAGTGAAAATTTTTTTTTTTAAATTTTTTTATAAATTAGTAGTGAAAAATTAACAATAAAACAGTGGTTTAGAATTGACGAAACCATACCAAATTATAGATAGTCATATAAACTTAATAAAGTCGCAGCTCAGCCTGAATATATAAATATATTCAACCTTTCCGGAGCTCTATAATATTAATGAGTCAAAAAATATGAGAATTAAAAATATCTAACCCTAATCACCCACATGTATTTCAAGTAAATGGTCTGCAAATTGTTGTTCATAAAAGCAAGGTTGTACTGATGAGAGAAAAATCTCGAAACGCGTCTAAAGATGGCTATCCACTTCTTCTTCTTCTCTTCTTCTTCTTACTCAGCCCGTGTTAATCCACTCATGGATGCAGGCCTCCTCTAACGTTTTCCAAGTTTTCCTGCATTGTGCAGTCTTGCAGCAGTTTTTGCCTGCTGTTTTCTCGATGTCGTCTCGCCATCTTTTCGCATCCCACGCTCCTTTTCGCTGTTCTTGGTCTTCATTCTACGATTCTCTTGGTCCATTTGGATCCGTCTTGCCTTGCCACGTGGCCCGCCCATCTCCATTTTAATTGCGCTATTCTTATGATGACATCTTGGAACTTGGTGCTTCTCCTGATTTCCTCGTTTCTGACGTGTTTCTGAGAGTGATACCTAGCATTCTTCTTTCCATTGCTCTTTGAGTTATGATGAGTCTTTCTGCGCTTCCTCTAGTCAGGGTTGTAGTCTCCATGCAGTATGTTGTTACTGGTAATATGCAGGTATCATAAACTTTCCTTTTTAGGTTAATGGGGATGGTTGTTGATTTTAGAATAAAATTTAGCTTGGCGAATGCCGCGCAGCTCATGTTTATCCTTCTAGATATTTCTGTAGTTTGGTTTGGTTTGCCCATCTTGATATTATGGCCCAGGTATGTGTACTCTTCTACCACCTCTAGGTCTCTTCTCATTCTCCATCTCTTCTTCTTCCTCTTCTCCATATATGTTTATTCTGATGTCTTCTTTGGTCATTATCTTCGTCTTGTTTATGTTCATCTTCAGTCCGATCTGTTCTGACTTCGCTTTCAGTTCTTCAAGCATTGATTTTAGTTCGTCACCGTCGCTACTGATCAGCACGATGTCGTCCGCGAAGCGGAGGTTATTTAGACAGGTTCCGTTTATGTTGATGCCTTTGTTTTCCCAAGTCATACTTTTAAATACATCCTCGAGAGCACCGGTGAAAAGCTTCGGTGATATGGTGTCACTCTGTGTAACTCCCTTCTCTAATTTGATTTTTTCTGTTACCATGTCCTCGTCTATGGCTATCTGCATTATAGCATTTGTATATATGTATACTATGATCTTTGAGTATCGTGTGTCTATTCTTGCACCATCCACTGCCTTCAGAATCGCCCACGTTTCAACCGAGTCGAACGCCTTCGCATAGTCCACAAATGCTAAATTTATAGGAACGTTGTATTCTGTGCATATTTCAATCAGGCTACGTATCACCCGGAGGTGATCGTTTGTGCCGAATCCTTTCCTAAAGCCGGCTTGTTCGGTAGGTTGGTAGTAGTCTAGTTTGCTGGTTGGGCGATTGGTTATAATCTTTGATAATATCTAGCTTATAGCTGTGAGTCAGGAGGCTGACCACCGGTCTGTAGTTACCGATGTCGTCGGTATCCTCTTTCTTGACAATCAGAACTACTTCTGCGTTTAGCCAAGATTCGGGGACTTTTCCTTCGCTTATACATTTGTTTAATGGAGTGTAGAGACCTTCTTCGAGGGTTGCCCCTCCCATTTTTATCATTTCTGCGGTAATTTTGTCCTCTCCCGGTGCTCTCCTGTTTTTCATTTGCTTTAGCGCGTACTGTAATTATGCCCTCGTAATTTCGGGAATGTCTTCCGAGCCGACGTTTTGGATTTTGCTGCTGTCTCTGTATGGCCTCGGTATGTCTGATTTATATAGATCTTGGTAGAAATTTTGGATTATATCTGTAATTTCTTGCTTGTCTGTAATTACTTCTCCTTTCTTGTTCTTAATCGAGTACAATATTTTCTTACCTTTCATCATGTTTCTTCTTAGTATTTCCATATTTGCGTTATCCTCTATGAGTTCCTGTATTAATTGACTGTTATGTGTTCTCAGGTTTTTTCGAGATTCCTTGCTAATTGTTTTACATAGCTCCTTATATATGTTGCTTTCTCTGTTTGTGTTTTCGTTTGCTCTATCAATTTCAAGGTGGTGGGGCATAGTTTTCCCGTTTTTTGGAGCTTTATTGTAGCTAATTTTTTTGGTTGCCGTTTTAATGCTCTCAGTTATTGTTTTTGATATTTGGTTAATATCCAATTTTTCTAGGTTTCTTATGATTACTAGGGATTTTTCAATCTGGTCTTGATATACATCTTGATTTTCCTTTAGGGTTTCGGTTGTTGGGTATTTCTTGATCTGGATTTTGTTTCTTTCTAGATTAGTGTTAAAGTTCATAGTCGCCCGCATGAGTCTGTGGTCACTCCATGTGTTGATTTTATTTAGCACCGTTACGTCGCTGTATACTTCTCGCCTATTCGAGATTATGTAGTCGATCTCGTTCTTACTATGGCCATCTGGGCTTCTCCATGTCCATTTCCTCTGCTGGTTTTTTGGAAAGAAGGTGTTATGGCAGTACATTTCCTGCTGTTGTAAGTAATCTACGAGCATTTCACCTCTTGCATTTCTATTTCCTAGTCCGTGAGTCCTTATATGTTTGGGATCGTCGTTCTATTTCCCCCCAATTTTGGCGTTGAAATCACCTGTTACTATTTGGAATATGGAGTTTCCTGAGTTCTGCGCCTTTGTTATGTCTTCATACAGGTTCTCGATTTCCTGGTCCTCGGATGAACTTGTAGGCGCGTATACTTGTGTTATTTGTACGGAGTATCTTTTGCTGAGTTTTGCTTTTTGCGATGTATATAACTCTGTTTGAGATTGCTTCCATTTTCGTCACTAGGTGTTTTAGTGTTTGTTTATAAGGATAGCCACCCTAGAGATCTCTTTTTCTAGAATTTCCAGTTGAGCGTTTGACTTCAAGGCCTTATGTTGTAGGTTGCAACCCTAATCGTCGTTGGTTTTGTATTTACTGAATTTTTGCCTCCCCCAGAATCCATGAGGCTGACCGAGTTACCGGTGCGAGATTATGAGTGTTTTACTCTACTCGCCTGGGGTACTCACCTCCTGGGTACTCGCCTATTCTTTGTTGTAAAACTCATCATTTGTTAGAAGGTTTTGGCATCTGTGAAATGCCACGCTTGCCGAACGTGTTGGCCAGTTTGGATGGGAAATTACATTTCCTTAATTTCCGATGAAACGGTTATACCGCCGTGTCTCGGTCGCCAGAGCCTCGTCAGTTCTGTAGCAGGGTGCACTGCGTGCAGGTGAGGGTGACATTAGGGCTGATGTGATCTTGTTTCAGCCCCTTACAGCCCCGATATTCTCTTAAGGTATCGGAAAGACATGATCTTCAAAATAGTGTTATTTTTCTGGTTTTTGTTGAGTGCCACGAAGTAGGACTGAAAGCTATAAAATAACTGACAAATTTCACATGAGATTTATTTTTGGTGATCCTAAAAAGACTCATTAATGTTATAGACCTCCGGAAAGGTTGAATATATTTATAAAAACAGTGGTTGGTAAAATCCGCCCCTTTTTAATATAGTGCGCATGCGCAAATGAGTGGGTGGCAGTGGCATATCGTAAAAAAATAATAAAGGTTGCGACGGTTATATTTAGCTGTAAAAAATGTGGTATAAGTTGCTTTTAATAGAATTATCTTCCGTTTCGCGATGTGCAACCTAATCTAACCAGGGTTTTTTTTTATTCCCACATTATCCTAGTGTGTAAAGAGTTCGCGCTGCCGCGCGTATGTGGTCTTGTTTAAGGATCTCACAGACCGGAGCGGAAGTTCCGCTGCCGCCACCGGTGCGATATCGCAACGGACCGATTGTCACGGCGGCTTATGTACATGTTCAGATCAACAAGCGCGATATCCGTCATAGTCACCGTAGAGCAGCGTTGCACGACAAGCACGCTGCATGCGCGGTTACTTTCTCTGCCGCTGTGTTTTAAATAGCGAGAAATAATAGCGAGAGTTTTAGATAGAAGTTTATTGATAATTATAAAAAATATCCTATATTCTATATTGTATGACCTGGATGAAGAAAACTATAAAAACATAACGAGAAGGACACAATTTATAAGCAGATAGTATTAGAATTGGAAGAAAATATTGAGATTTGAAAATATTGAAAATTAAGTTTGTTGATTTCATTCAGGTTGATCTTTTTCTTTTATTCCTTAAATGAGTTTTAGGTGTTTTATAAATTAAAAAACCGGCCAAGTGCGAATTGTGACTCAAGCATAACCTCAAGATATCGCTGTCGTACGATGGAATTCTACCCTATATTTTATTACCTTACATCCCATTACCATACCCCATTCACTCTGAGTGTTTAGGGGTTCTGGAACTTCACTATTTGTTTTTACTGCTCAATTTTGCCTGTATACCTATATACCCTGTATAAAGGTATACAGGGTATTTTTTTTAAATAACGCGAATATTTTTAAACTTATAAAAAGAAAACTTTATTTTAGTATTACACTTATTTACTAACTTATATTAAGATCTAACTATTTCTAGATCTAATATACTTACTTACTTACTTACTCCTCGGCGCTACAGCCCATGCCTTTGTGATGCCTCTGTGACGATCGTAGCCCAATCCTGGCGATCTTCAGCTCGTTTCCTCCATCTTCTGACTCCCATCTTTCGTAAGTCATCCTCTACATCATCCAGCCATCGTTTCCGTGGTCTCCCTTTGCACCTTCTGCCACCTGGGTTTTGTTCAGGGTTCTTACATTCCAGGTTGCAATGTACATATCATTTTCCCATTTGCATTTTCCTTTTCGTCGCGTGGATCGTTCATCAAAATCATCAGTCCGGCTATTCTCGTCTTTAAATTTCGTAACGAGGTGATTTTTCCGATATGGGGTTGTTAGCCCCATGATCAAGCCCCAACCTGGAGGACCAGTCCAGTTTTTTATTTCACGGTGGGTATTTTATTTCCCCACTACCCTCCAACTCTGCTGGCTGGAGAGCCGGCGAGCTTCCCCCAATTCCAATGGGGACGCGCCCGATGGAGGTAAGTAGCAAATCCCCTCACGGGAGATCTAATATAAACTAATATATTAACTATTTCTAGATCTATTTCGATACTCTTAACTTTCAGTTGTTCCATTGACTGCTTTTGGGCAATTGACTACCAAAAAATATAGGGCGTACGTGATTTAAGTATATGTAGATTATAAAGAAAAATTAGACGAAATATAATATATACAGGATGTTACGGGACATGAGTATGTCGCATGTCGGTTATAAACAAGCAAAATTTAGACATAATATATACCCTGTTTATATTATGTATATAGAGCGTACGTGATGAAATGCATAACGAATATAAACAAAGAAAATTCAGAATAAACAGCTTGGTGCCGATACATACTTTTTAACCTTCGGACCTAACCGAGGAGGACCTAACTGTATTCAACCCATATGCTTCTGGAGCCTGACAATACCACGCAACACATTAGTGTATTTTCATAAGTTTCTAATAGTAAATTCGCATTTTTCTTGTAATTAAACTACATATTTACGGTTTTCAGATTTTTCCCTTTACATGTGCTGTAAGACACCGCTTCTAGCCAAATTTCATGATTCTAGGTCAACGGGAAGTACCCTATAGGTTTTGATTCCCTTGTGAAATCGCAAAATATGCGACATAAACGGTCCTATCTTTTGATCGCGTTGACTTACAAGTTTAATTTTTTCACAGCTGAAAGAGACCGCAGACTCGAGTATTTGATACAAATTTCAACTTGTTACCTCTACGCATTCCTGACAAAAATGGTCTTGACAGACAGACAGACGGACAGACAGACAGACAGACAGACGGACAGACAGACGGATAACAAAGTGATCCTGTATAGGTTCCGTTTACGGTACGGAACCCTAAAAACAAATAAAAAATAATAAACTGACCGATTTTCTTCTTCTGTGGTCAATACTAATAATAGCAGAGCTTCTTCTTCTGGGTAACTCATGACTGTACACCTAAAAATCGCGTTTTGGTGTGGGCATGACCATCTGGCGAAATCTCGCGAGATTTCTGGCGAAAAATTGCGAGGATTTGCCAGTTACCTCCATCGGGCGCGTCCCCATTGGAATTGGGGGAAGCTCGCCGGCTCTGCAGCCAGCAGAGTTGGAGGGTAGTGGGGATATAAAATACCCACCGTGAAATAAAAAACTGGACTGGTCCTCCAGGTTGGGGGTTGATCATGGGGCTAACAACCCCATATCGGAAAAATCACCTCGTTACGAAACTCAAAGACAAGAATAGCCGGACTGATGATTTTGATGAACGATCCACGCGAGGAAAAGGAAAATGCAAATGGGAAAATGATATGTACATTGCAACCTGGAATGTAAGAACCCTGAACAAAACCCAGGTGGCAGAAGGTGCAAAGGGAGAGCACGGAAACGATGGCTGGTGGTGGCTGGTTATGTAGAGGATGACTTACGAAAGATGGGAGTCAGAAGATGGAGGAAACGAGCTGAAGATCGCCAGGATTGGGCTACGATCGTCAGAGAGGCCAAGGCCCTTCATGGGCTGTAGCGCCGAGGAGTAAGTAAGTAAGTATATTAGATCTAGAAATAGTTAGATCTTAATATAAGTTAGTGAACAAGTGTAATACTAAAATAAAGTTTTCTTTTTATAAGTTTAAAAATATTCGCGTTATTTAAAAAAAATACACTGTATACCTTTATACAGGGTATATACGTATACAGGCAAAATTGAGCAATAAAAAGAAATAGTGAAGTTCCAGAACCCCTAAACACTCAGAGTGAATGGGGGATGCATGGTAATAAAATATAGGGTAGAATTCCATCGTACGACAGCGACATCTTGAGGTTATGCTTGCAGCGGTACTAAGATGGTCGTGATATCAGGAGGGCCACTTGTCAAGTTAACTGAATGTAAATCTCGCGAGATTTCGCGACGCAAATGTTCCTCGCCAATCTGAAGCAGCCTTTAAAGCCGATTCTCATATACGCGAGACTCAGCTACGCGACATCGCCTGTCAAATAATGATTACATTGTTTTAAATGGGCACGCTATCATATACGTGCCCATTTATAACAATGGAATCATTATTTGACAGGCGATGTTGCACGACGTCGCGTAGCTGAGTTTCGCGCATATGGCAATCGACCTTTATTCTGAAATGAGTTTTAAAAAATGAAAATAAATACAAAATAACATCTTTCATCTTATGCAGTCAATGCTTGTAATAGCATAGCTTCTTACTCTGAGGAAATCATGACTACCATACACGTAAAAATCGCGCTTTGATGTGACTATTGCCATTTCGCTGCCGCGCGACTAGATAATTTTTCGCTGAGGCAATTTCGCGACGCATACGCTCCGCGCCGGTCTGAAGGAGCCTTTAATCTCCCGCTTCGTGGTTCGCAACCTGGTTTAAACCAACAGTGATTGCCACATAATTATATTTTGGATCGAGAGTTCTATGTGGTCTTGATTTATCTGCCGCTTCGCGGTGTGGAACCTAGTCTAAGGGTGAGGCCACACGATGCGTTACGTATGCCAGAGCGGTGCCAACGTCATCCAACATACAAATGCCACTATGCCAAGTCACACGATGCGTTGGGCCGCCGTGCGGCGTCGCACCGTAGGCGCGCCGCGCTTGTGACCTGCGAGACGAGGCGGGGAGGGGTGATGCGCTGCGGCGCCGGAGTGCATCGTGCCGCAGTATTTGATCGGACGTGTTTATTTTATAAATATTAATATTTATCTTTCTTACGATGAGTACCGATAATATTAATATTGATTTCCTTATATCTTTAGTACAATAAAGACCTGCATTATGGGATAAAAAACACGAAGATTTTTAAAATAAGTTGAGTAACAGCGTTCGACTGCGGTACGGCACCGCCCGTGTGGCACCCTATAGCTCGAATTAATTGCGGTGCGGTGCTGCACCGCACCGCAATTAATTCAGTAAATCAGAATCAGTAATTCAGAGTTCAAATACTCTTTGAATCACTTTTGCACGAAATAGACAGTGAACTTCACAATAATACAGAAGTGAGGTATAATTAGCTTCCATATCTACACACAACTTTGCAAACAGCCTAGATCTCAAATTACTGTTCTTAATGTAGTTTATAATTTTTATAATTTTGGTAAAAATCTTGCTAAGTTCCTCGCTCATATTTTTTGACACTAGAGCTGCTCTATGAAGCATACAGTGCGCCCAGATAGCATGTGGTGCTTTCTATTTAACTAATGCTTGAAGACCTGCTTTGTGTCCGGACATTGAGTGAGCTCCGTCAGTACACAGTCCAATGCAATTATTCCACGTTATGTCGTTTTCTTAAAAAAAAACTGTCCATTATATTCAAAATTTCAATGGATGTGGTCTTTCCAGGAATAGGTTTGCAAAATAATATATCTTCTAATATATTATTTTCCACAACATATCGAACATATGCAATTAAATGGGCATCTTTAGCTATATCAGTTGCCTCATCTACTTGTATGGCGAATTTCAAAGTACACAGCCGAGAAATTAATTGATCGCAAATATCTTCAGATATATCGACTGTTTTTTCAGCAAGCGGAATTTGTCGCATCTGTTTTGCATATGATTTATTCGCCGAACATTATGCGAACCATATCAATAGCTGCTGGTAAAATTAGAGTTTCTCCTATTGTATGTGGTTTCTTACATTTTGCGATTCGGTAAGAGAGATGGTACGAATTTTCACTGTTACGTTAAGATATGAAGTTTTATTTATTTGTAGATATTATGGTATAAAAATTAATTTATTAAAAAAATTTGACGCCTCCCCTAGCAATAGTCCTCGCCTCCCCTGGGAGGCGAGTCTCCCAGGTTGGAAACCGCTGCTCTAAACAATATTTTGACGTACGAATGAACAATTTCATCGTTGTCATGGCAACAATACAATCATAGCCGGACGACATGCTTCTCGTAAAAGAAAAACACGGAAAATTTAACTATAATTTTTCTTTGGATTTAACTTGTTACTTTGTTACTTGTTCTTTGGATTTAACAATCCGCTCGTTAATCCTTAATTTTATGCACTTGTATAATAAATTGAATAATGTGGCAAAAATGATCAAATATAAATTTGCTAAGCAAACAATAGTATATATTATATAACTAGGGCGGTAAGTGGTGGTGGGCGTGGTGCCTTCGAGAACAAAAGCTCAATTTCGCTCTTGTTGCCAATTGACAATATCGCCCGTGTTGCAGGTAGTAGGGGTCCAGGAGCCATAAAGAAAAAAAATGGTTAAAAATATAAGAATTTGCTTTTTTAATTATCTCCGGTGGTGTGGATTCGTCGGTCTCCTGTATCACCATTTCCACTCATTTTAAAATGTTTTCATTAAGTTTTATTTTTTAATGAAAAAAAATCTGTCACTTTCACGTCACTTTTTTAAAATTGAGATTTTGATTGTGTTTATTTTATTTATTCAATCTTTTTTTTTAATGTAACTTTGTAATGTAACTTTGTAATTGTTACTGATTTTTGTTGAATATTTGCGTGCGCTACCATAGTTATGTGGTAATAATTGAATTGGCTAAGATTTTTTCACACTAATTTTTAAAAAACTAAATAAATTTTTCGCACTAAAAAACGTGTGCCAGGATAATACTTTTAACGCATGAGTAAAAAAAAATTATTTATCACAACGCATTCGATTTCTTAAAAAAAAAAGTTTAATTTTTTTTTGTGAAAACTCTAAAAATGTATGTTTTGATTGCATTAGGTCAGTGTGCACAATTTGCTAAATACTATTTTTATTCTGGCATTCGTTTCATAAACAGAAAACCACTGAAAATAAATTTTTAATTAAGAATTTATGTACGCGTGCAAAATTAGAAACAGTAAATACAGAACGAGTTGATTGAAATTATCGCTCTAACGTTATTTCCGTTTTATTATTTTCGCATTCTGTTTCGATTCTTCATTAAAACAATTTCGCACATTGTTCATTTAATTTCAGTGCAACAACCTTCACTATACTTCTAATAAGAATTCATTTTAAATAGAACACAAAGCTATTGAATCCTGCATTCGAAATTACAAAAAAAAAATTCTTGTGCAAAAATAATAAAACATTTTTGATTGTATCACATTCAAATTTATGTTGTGTGACTTTCTTAATTTTCCATAAATTATTGTTGAAGACAATGTGGAATTGTCTAAATTGTAAATTTTGCGGGCGCAACCAAACGCCCACGCGTGGTGCGGTATGTGGTCCTACCCATCTTACATAATTAAATCGCTTTTAAATCATGAGTTATCCCCGGGAATTGTTCATATTTGTGAAAACTTATGTTATTTATTAACACAAACAAACGATATATACTAAATTGTAATTATTAGTATTGTTTATAAATATAGGTATAGCCCGCGGCTTTGTTCGCGTGGATTTTTATTAAGCTCTAAATTGATTCAGCTCAGGTATGTTTACCCCAAAATGATTATATTGTGAGTAATATAAGATAGCAAAATTAGATTTGAAAATTGTTACGAGGGCCGGTTAAAATCTTAAAACATAAAATATTTTCTCCAAAATTTTCGCATGAATTTTATTTAGTACTTACTTATTTGGGCAGTTTAACCCAAGAATGTTTAACAAGAGTGCTCATAGATCTAGGCAACCCAATGTACGCAATGTCAATTTCCGTTAGTTTGAATTGTGACACGGGGGGCGCTGAACGTATCAGCACGTAATAGCTACGACGGCGAATCGTAAACCAAACGCACGTGTGTGTTATCAATCATAACTTATCATTAATCGCGCCAAACCTGGCACATTTGTTCCCATAATTATGAAGTGCTCTAAGTCAAAATTAAATTAATAAATAATTTATCAGTTATTTCACACAGCATTATTTTAAACTAAATTTATTCAATGTAATTTTTACGATATCGTCAAGAATGAACCATTAGGTAGTGGTTGTAATTTCAACAATATATGGAATTCATTTAATGTTAATAATGTGGTGTGAAATAATTGATGAACTCATTTTTTTTAATTTTGACTTACAATTAGACCACTTTCATAATTATGGGCACATTTATTACTTAGGAATCAAGTTAAAAATATTATTGCTCGTTAAAAAGAAATTTCCTAAATTTTGACGACGTTTTTGAACAGTCTACCTAGTCTTATTGTTTGAAACAATATTAATAAATTATGCTTCCAAATTTTAAGACTTCTTTAAGCTTTCAGAAAATCTAGACATCATTCCGCAACTTTTATTCCTTCTTAAGATATCTCTGTAAACATAACAAGGTATGTTAAGTGGTTGAAAATTGTTTAGTTTTTCTGACTTATTGTAAACTAAATTATATAATGATTTACATTAGCGTAATCTGTATAAAATTCAGCGTGTTTTGATATGTAATATGTAAAAATCGGAGAGGTGTCGAAAATCGCGATTTTTTAAAGCATTCTTCGAAATTGCGAATGTTGACATGTCATGGATTTTGACATATAATACATCAAGAGACGCGAAATTTGGTATAGAACAAACTACTAATAATCTTCTTCTGTTTTGGTGAAACGTAAGCCGAAAATTGCGATTATAAAAACGCACAAAATAGCGTACTTCCGGATTTTTGCCCGAATTTTTTTCCAAAATAATCCAAATCGCCTGAATCTTTTTCTAAAGTATTCCAAATTAAATGCAGATTGAAACTATGTGTGCTACATGCAGTTGCAAAGGGAATAAATCACGAAAATTGTCTATAATCACTTTTTGAGGGACACTAAACTTTGATCTCAATTTTCTCGAGCCCGATGGCCGAATATGCCCTTCAAATTGATTTTATCCGGCCCTCGTAACAATTATCAAATCTTATTAAACCGGGTGTGTAAGTCTTCGTCTTCAAGGTTGATTGGGTTGACAAAGTTGACTAGGGTTGGTACCTGTCTGTAGGTGGTTAGGTTAGGTTAGTATTCGTATTTCTTTTGTTTGCTGTGACTATAGAATATTGCTGTGTGTTGGGCGAAACGTAATTACAGCGCCGTGGATACGAGTAAGAGGGAGCAATTAGTGTTTAATGTTTTTCAGACATTCAATGATTTGCAGTATTTTATGCGTTCTGGTAATCACGATTTGAGAACCGAAAAATGGGTCAACACACTTTTACACGCCATTAAATTTAACGAATTGTCACAGCAAACGAAAACGAGCGTAAAAAAGACATTCTAATTTTTACAACACTTATTTAGTTCAATAAATAATAATAGAAACAGTTTATACAAAAATTATCTAGAAAGACCAGACGCGAGAGATATACTTTATTAAATAGAATATATAGATTAGACAAACTAGACAGAATTGAAATATAAATAATATATATTGAAATATTTATAAATTAACTGATTTTTTTTATGAATGAAAGAAATTAATAAAATAAAATTAAAAAATTTTAAATAACCCCTGATTCAAAAGAAAGTCTAAAAAGTAAAAGAATAAATTTTCTCTCTTGCCTTCATTAAAAGTAAGTATTTTTGACTTTTAAAGTAGTTTTGACTTCATTAAAAGTACCTATTAATATTTTGATGATGAGAGTCGCAGCGTCGGGGGACCGCTATGTGAAGACCGCTGGAAACTAAAAGATTGGATATTGTTGTTTCGTTACTTACGTACGTTGCATTATCAATCTTGTTTTTATTTCTTTGTATTCTGGTTTTATTATTTGATTTATTTAGCAGTCACCCTACGCAGCGACGCTTATCAAAATATTAATAGGTACGTTTAATGAAATTAAAAGGGGAAGAAAGTATTTTTTAAACTTTTTAGAGTTTTTTTTTGTGTCGGAGGTTACTTCAAATTTTTTATTTTATTTTATTATTCGAACTTTTTTCTTTTCTTTAATAATTTGTTAGTAAATACGTGATTAAAGTTGGATGTGGCCATAAATACATACAGTATGTATACGCAATTGGCTATTTATACATACAGTATGTATACGCAATTGGCTATTTATACATACAGTCTTCATTCAGTCTGTACCAGATATAGTGTTGAATTTTTATAGAAGTAAAACACAAAATGGACACTAATAAAAATGTCACTTAATCAAAATCATGCAATCGGTAAAGAAGAATGTGGATGTTATGGCAAAGCAAAAAAAAATTAAGGAAAATGATTATGATACAGCAACGCCATTGATATAATTTGTCTAATATCTGCTTGGTTGTACTTTCGATTTCTTGTATTGACGAGCCTGTAATGATTTGCTAGAAATGCTAGTGTCGTCTGCGTACATAATAAAGTTATCTGCTCCACAGTAGTGGATAAGGTCAATTGTGATAACGCAAATAGTTGTGGGGCTAATATGGTTCCTTGTGGTACCCTGACTGATGTGTTTGTTGTACTCGATCTAGTATTCCCTATTTTTACAAATTGATTTCGGTTTGCTAAATATGATTGGAGCCAGTGTTGTGTTTTGTCTCTAAATCCATAGTCCATAGTTTCTCTAGTAGTGTATTGTGAGAAACACAGACAAATGTCCTTGACAAATCACAGAAAATTCCCACTGCGCAGTCCTTTGTCTATTTGTTTTATTATTTTTTTGTATACATTTTCTATTGCTGTTATTGTTGATTTCTCTTTACGAAAGCCATGTTGTTGATTCGAAATTATTTTGTATTTTGATATGAAGAATGTGATTCTACTTTCCATACAGTATTCTATTATTTGCGCTATTATTGATATTAAGGCTACTAGCCTGTACTTGTCTAAGACAGTTTTATCGCCTTTCTTATGGATTGGTATAATCAATGATGTTTTCAAACTCTCGGGAAAAGTGTCTGTTTTGAATGAACAGGTCACAATGTCTAAAATTGATGGTGTCAATTCTGCTAGAACTTCTTTTATGATGTTGGATGGCAGATTGTCTGATCCTGCACTGTTGTTTTTTAATCTCTGAAATATGAGAGTAATTTATTTCTGAGTCGGTCATTTCTGCAAAAACATGCTATTATTTAATTTGGGGATATGGTCATAATTAATGTTTATCGGTGTTTTTCGTTATTTGTATCGGTGCATTTTTGAAAAATTCGTTGAATTTTGTTGTTATATCTTCCTCATTGGAGATGGTTTGGTTGTTATCTATTAATGTGAGTTCTTGGGGTTGGGGGTTCCAACCAGATTAATTTTGTCAATTACGAAATGAGCTGAAGGTCATAAATTATAGCTAAGAACCTCCTCGATCACGTAAGCTTAAAAAAAAAATCCGCATCAAAATGTGCATACGTTTAGAAGCTACGATTTCATAAACATCCACATATACGGACAGACGGACAGACGGACAGACTGAGAGATAGATACGTCAAACTTATTAATTTCACCCCTCTTTTTGTGTCGGTGGTTAAAAACAATTTCACAAAAGTACTAGGTGTACAAAAGTACAAAAATAGGTTCTATCATACCTCGGCGCAGTACAGCATTCTCTCAGCGGACAGAGTATACATATGCTATTATACTTTACCTCAAAAATGGTAGGATAGATAGAGCTACTACCTGAACAACTAAATTCAAAATATACACATATAGGACATGGACAGTAATAACTAAATAATAATTCTAATAACTAGATAATGATTCTAATAATCTAAATAATAATAACTTAATAATAATAGTTTAGTAATAATAATATCAAAGATATTTTCAAGTCATAGGATAAATGCGGAAGGGGAAATGAGGAAAGGAGGATCCTCTTGCTTGCTTTGTCTGTTTAACCCATTCGAGACTGATTGCACACCGTGTGTGCAATTGATTTCCGAGACTATAAGACGACCTGCACACGGTGTGTGCAATAAGTTCTTCTTCTTCTTTAAGTGTCGTGACCGCTTCGATCGTTGACCATGATGTTGGCTAATAAGTTCATGATTTTAACTTTGTCGACTGCTGCACGAAACAGCTGGGCTGTTGTTTTGCCATACCATGTCCTTAGATTTTTTAACCATGATGTCGTCCTTCGTCCTACACTCCTTTTTCCCATTATCTTTCCCTGAATGATAAGATGCAGTAGACCATATTTTTCCGAATGCCGCAAAACGTGTCCAAAATATTCGAGTTTCCGACTTTCGATGATGTTCCCTAGTTCCTTAGTTTTATTTGTCTTTGTAGGATTTTTTCACTCTGTCTACCCAACTGACTTTTAATATCCTCCGATTGGCCCACATTTCAAATGCTTCGACTTTTTCATTACTGTGTCTGTTATCATCCAGGATTCAACGCCGTACAGTAACAGCAGGAATATATAGCACTTGGGCATTTTAGTTCTTAGCTCTACTGATAAATCGTGGGTACATAGTGCTCGTTTCATTTTGATAAGTGCTGTTTGCGCTATTGCTATTCTACGCTTTATTTCTTCGCTGGGATCCCATTTTTCGTTAATTAAGCTTCCCAGATATATCAATTTATTTACTCTTTCAAGTTGATTACCGTTTACGAGTATAACTGCATCTTGCCTCCTGCTCTTACTCACTATCATATATTTCGTCTTGTTGATCTTCTTCTAGTGCTCCTCCTATCGGAGATTTGCTATCATCATGGCAATGCACACTTTGTTGACGGCAGCTCTGAACAGTTGGATGTTGGTACAGCCAAACCATTCTCTTAAGTTTCTGAGCCAAGACGTTCGTCTCCTGCCGATGCTCCTTTTCCCGTTTATCTTCCCTTGTATTATCAGTCTTGTTGATGTTCAGTTTCAATCCATATCTCTCACTACTTTGAGAGATTCTCTTCAATACATTCTGTAGTTGAATTTCTGAGCTTGTTACGATAAGAGTGTCATCGGCGTATCTTAAGTTGTTTATAATTCTTCCGTTGATTAACACGCCATCATTAGAGTTTTCTAAAGCCTCATTGCGTTCGCCATTATGTGTTCTGCATACAGGTTGAAAATCAACGGTGAGAGTTTGCAGCCTTGACGTACCCCACGTTTTATTTCTATATCGTTTGTCGTTTTTTCTCCTATACGTACATTTACTCGTTGTTGCCAGTGTAGTGCCGTTATTATCCTCAGGTCTTTCTCGTCAATTTCGGTGTCCTTCAGCATCTTTATCATCTTGTTGTGTTGGATCTTATCAAATGCCTTCTCGAAATCTATTGCGCACATATATACATCATGATTTACGTCTCGACATCTTTGTACCAGTACTTGGGTACTTAAAAGGGCTTCGCGCGTGCCCATTCCGTTTCTAAATCCGAATTGGGTTTCTCCTATTCTGCTGTCTAGTTTTTTATACAACCTACCATGGATTATACGCAGAAACACTTTGAGGGCGTGGCTCATCAACCTTATAGTGCGATGATCCCCGCATGTGTTTGCATATGCCTTCTTCGGAATGGTAACAAAGGTTGAGTGCAGCCAATCCTTTGGTATTACACCAGTATCATAGATTATCAACAGTAATTTGCAATTATTAATTATTCTGAGTAAACTAGTCGAAAGTATAATGAAAGTGATGATTTCATGTTTGCAAGAAATAGAATAAAGAATCGAAATTTGGTTATCATGGATAGTGATAGTGATTTAGAAAATGAGCAAAACATGAATGTGAATATTGAACTATTAGATGATACACATGGTGAGGTTTTTGAAGAAAATGATTGGAACGATTGTACTGACATTGATAGTGAAATTGAACAGCATCAAAGTGAGCTTACTGAAGGTACAGAAACGTGGAAAGATAATGGTCCTTTTACTAAAATTCCTTTTGTGTGTATACCAGGTCTCCAAACGGAGGTAGTCCGTACGATCTTTTTGAACTTTTATTTGATTATACCTTTTTCTCTTTGATTGTCAAAGAAACAAACAAGTACGGCGAAATGAGTTTAAATGAAAAATGGAAGGATCATTTCTGAATTCAAGGTGTTATTAAGATTATTTTTACGATCGCTTCATTTCTCGTCTGATAATGAAATTGATCATCGCCTACGGAAAATAATTCCAAGAGAACATTTAAATAGTACATCAAATTCTGGATTCATTTAGTTGAAACTTTGGTTTTTAATTCCTACAATATTTATTTTACCTTACATTGCACATGGTTTTACCTTACGTTACACATGGTGTTCAATCCGCTCCTCGCAATAAAAAATTTTCCGAGGAACGAGCTGCACACCCGGTGTGCAATGCTCCTGGGGACCGTCTTCGAAAAAAAAGTCGTCTCGAATGGGTTAATAGAAACTTTGTACGGGAAGGTGTTTATGCCCATGTATTTATAAAAGTATTCGAAGGTATTATAAATGTGCACGACATTGAACGTGAAGGACCTTTGGAAGAGAGCTGTGCGGAATCGAGCCATTGATAATTTTTGTATTTGCAGATATGTTGCGAACATATCGTCCCTACCATGTCAAATTATCGAATATGGAAATCGGTACTTTTCATCAGAGCAAAAAAAACTGATTTAATAGTTCATCCAAAATCAGCATTACCAAAATAACAATTTCGATTATTTTTTATATGCATCTTTTATGCTTTTGTGGGTAGAACTAGGATTAAGCTGTTCACTACATCTTAATAATTAATTAATCATATTCGTCACTTTGTATCTAAGTAGTAATTTTGTAATTTTCTTAATTTTCTGTTTCAAAAATACGAATGTGGCATTTTCGATTGTTTGTTTTGTTACGATTTTGACACTTTCATGCTATTCGCCATTAATAAAAAGGAAAGATTAAAAAAAAAAATGTTACTTCACAAAAAATTTATTTAAACTAAGCTTTTAAGCATAAATTGGCCATAATATTTTATTAAATCAATGCTTGTAGTACTCATTATTGCTTTTTTTTTATTTAAATAGTTTCGTCTTCACTGGCCTCAGGCTCAGGAAGGCAATGTCTGGCATCATTAGATGTTGGTAGAAAATGGTAATATTCGTGGTAGGGCCGAGGTAATATATTTTGCTTGCACAGCGACAACAGATCTTTTTTTTTTAATTATGTGATTGGGAGTCTGCTATTGTACAGGGTAACAGGGTTTGTATTTTGTTTCCCCTTTTTAACTTTGCTAAAAAAAAGTAAGAGATCTATATAGTAGACAGCCGTTAGTTTTTAAAATTGACTTACACTAAATCAATTTTCAAAAATAAAAAAACTAACTGTGTGTTTACATTTTTACGTTATTTTTTCAGATTGAAGAAAATTATGTTCAAATATATTTTTATTAATCATGCGTTAAAAGTACTATCTTGGCGCACGTTTTTCAGTGCGACAAATGTCATTTTTGGTTGTATTACCACATAACTTGGGTAATGTACGCAATTTTTTCAATATCGCTAAGTTAATTAAAAAAAAAACAATTAAAAAAAACACAATCAAGACCTCAATATTAAAAAAAGTCACGTGAAATATTTTTTCACTACAAAATAAAAATGAAAGAAAACGTTTTAAAATGAGTGTAAATGGTGATACCGGATACTGATGAGGGTTCTTATGACCAATCCACACCACCGGAGACAATTGAAAAAGCAAATTCTTCATTTTTCTATATTTTTTTTTTGGATGGCCCCTGGTATCCAAACTTATAAGATACGTCCCCTCGAATGAGTAATAAAAATAGTTATTTACATTAGAGTGCGGAAACATTGATTTTACAATGCAACAGACCGTTTGGGAAACGAGCCCGAAGGGCGAGTTCCCCATTTGCTGGAGCATTGTTAAATCATTTCCGCACGAGGTTTGTATAAAATTTTTTGGCCGACAATTATTATTTATTGACAAATTGACAACTTACCGCCCTAGTTGCAAAATATGCTATTTAAATATTAGTGATTTTAAATGTATTTGCCGATAACTTTCTTCAAAATGAAAAGATAACGCAGAAATGTAAGTAGTTAGTTATTTTATTTTTGAAAATTGTCTTAAACCGCTTTCAAAATAAACGGCTTATATGTAATAGACAAAAAAAAATGACAACCTATTCTAACCAATATATTACAGTATTTCTAACTTATGACGTATATATTTCCACCTACAAACAAACCACTTTATAAAAACTTATAGTTCACATTAGAGTGATTTAGGCATCTCAAATTACGAAATTCTTGTCGGCAATGAAACCAAAAGCACTTGAAAGTTTTCCAAAGTCTGCTTAGCATCAGACATAACTTTGTTTCGTAGTTTTTTTTCTATTGAAGATAAACGCCCTCAACGAAACAAGGTCACGATTAACCTTCGCGACCACCGAACGGTATATCCAAGAACTGGGAGTGCTATGGATTATGTTAATCTCGACTTAATAGTTCTAGACCGAAACACATGTAATATTTGGGTGTGGTCAGAATATTTTGTTTGATGAATGTATTTAATAATAATTGATTTAATTGCGAATGTTTTAAATTATGTAATTTTCGGATGGTAAATAATACAGACAGACAAGACTAGACAGACAAGACTAGACAGACAAGACTAGACAGACAAGACTAGACAGACAAGACTAGACAGACAAGACTAGACAGACAAGACTAGACAGACAAGACTAGACAGACAAGACTAGACAGACAAGACTAGACGGACAAGACTAGACAGACAAGACTAGACAGACAAGACTAGACAGACAAGACTAGACAGACAAGACTAGACAGACAAGACTAGACAGACAAGACTAGACAGACAAGACTAGACAGACAAGACTAGACAGACAAGACTAGACAGACAAGACTAGACAGACAAGACTAGACAGACAAGACTAGACAGACAAGACTAGACAGACAAGACTAGACAGACAAGACTAGACAGACAAGACTAGACAGACAAGACTAGACAGACAAGACTAGACAGACAAGACTAGACAGACAAGACTAGACAGACAAGACTAGACAGACAAGACTAGACAGACAAGACTAGACAGACAAGACTAGACAGACAAGACTAGACAGACAAGACTAGACAGACAAGACTAGACAGACAAGACTAGACAGACAAGACTAGACAGACAAGACTAGACAGACAAGACTAGACAGACAAGACTAGACAGACAAGACTAGACAGACAGGACTAGACAGACAAGACTAGACAGACAAGACTAGACAGACAAGACTAGACAGACAAGACTAGACAGACAAGACTAGACAGACAAGACTAGACAGACAAGACTAGACAGACAAGACTAGACAGACAAGACTAGACAGACAAGACTAGACAGACAAGACTAGACAGACAAGACTAGACAGACAAGACTAGACAGACAAGACTAGACAGACAAGACTAGACAGACAAGACTAGACAGACAAGACTAGACAGACAAGACTAGACAGACAAGACTAGACAGACAAGACTAGACAGACAAGACTAGACAGACAAGACTAGACAGACAAGACTAGACAGACAAGACTAGACAGACAAGACTAGACAGACAAGACTAGACAGACAAGACTAGACAGACAAGACTAGACAGACAAGACTAGACAGACAAGACTAGACAGACAAGACTAGACAGACAAGACTAGACAGACAAGACTAGACAGACAAGACTAGACAGACAAGACTAGACAGACAAGACTAGACAGACAAGACTAGACAGACAAGACTAGACAGACAAGACTAGACAGACAAGACTAGACAGACAAGACTAGACAGACAAGACTAGACAGACAAGACTAGACAGACAAGACTAGACAGACAAGACTAGACAGACAAGACTAGACAGACAAGACTAGACAGACAAGACTAGACAGACAAGACTAGACAGACAAGACTAGACAGACAAGACTAGACAGACAAGACTAGACAGACAAGACTAGACAGACAAGACTATTTTTTTTTTATTATAACCTTTTATTGGCATATATACAAAATATATTAAAATATATTACATACTATACATATATTACCTACACTTTATATACTAAAGGAATAGGTTCTTCCTTTTTGCCTATTTGCTCTTTCCACTTTTTCACCCTCCTTAACAATTCCAAACCAATTCCACTTTCATCCATACACTTCTTCCATTCTTGTCCTAGCCTTTTCTCCTGTTCCTTCCATTCATTCCTTGTACATTCTTCTATCCAATGTTCCCATCTATCCTCTCCAGCCCCACAAACTGTGCACTTCCGATATTCTTCACTCATCCAATATTTCCTACCACGTTCTTCACTTCCACACCTAAACCTTGCCAGTATGACCTGCGTGTCTGCCTCTTTCGTTGAGTATAAATAGGTAGGTAAACGACCAAGCACCTGAATCTTTGCATATTCTTTGAAAAATCTACTGTTTGCAATTTGGTCTTGGCGTTCCTGTAACTCTACCTCTACTAATCGCTCACCTAGCATTTCCACCCAGTTTGCCCCTTCCCTCTTAAGTTTTTCTAGTCCCTCGCCAGATATCCCTGCTCTTTCATATAATTTCCTTTTATTCATTCCCCACGCATTCCCATTCTTCCCTCTTTCACCCTCCTGATTTGCCATTCTAAATACCTCTTTTATTATTCTTTCATCCCCCATTTCACTCACCTTGTATTCATATCTTATCACCCTGTTTGCCGCTAAAACGGCCACCTTGTGGGCATTCACCTCTTGCAGAACTATGTAGCCTGGTGTCGATTTGTCTAACTTTAGGAATTTCTTGTAGAAGTTTTGTTGAACCCTCTCTATCTTCTCTTCCTCTCTAATCCCCCATACTTCCGAACCATAGGTCAAAACACTTCTCACACACACTTTCCATATTACCTCCGCCGCCCTAAAGTTCCCTTCAAAACTAGATCTCCATCCCTTCCACATGCGTTCTGCCGCCACCCACGCTTTTTTTGACACATAATCCACATGCTCCCTATTAGTGCACCCAGTTCCCTAGACAGACAAGACTAGACAGACAAGACTAGACAGACAAGACTAGACAGACAAGACTAGACAGACAAGACTAGACAGACAAGACTAGACAGACAAGACTAGACAGACAAGACTAGACAGACAAGACTAGACAGACAAGACTAGACAGACAAGACTAGACAGACAAGACTAGACAGACAAGACTAGACAGACAAGACTAGACAGACAAGACTAGACAGACTAGACAGACAAGACTAGACAGACAAGACTAGACAGACAAGACTAGACAGACAAGACTAGACAGACAAGACTAGACAGACAAGACTAGACAGACAAGACTAGACAGACAAGACTAGACAGACAAGACTAGACAGACAAGACTAGACAGACAAGACTAGACAGACAAGACTAGACAGACAAGACTAGACAGACAAGACTAGACAGACAAGACTAGACAGACAAGACTAGACAGACAAGACTAGACAGACAAGACTAGACAGACAAGACTAGACAGACAAGACTAGACAGACAAGACTAGACAGACAAGACTAGACAGACAAGACTAGACAGACAAGACTAGACAGACAAGACTAGACAGACAAGACTAGACAGACAAGACTAGACAGACAAGACTAGACAGACAAGACTAGACAGACAAGACTAGACAGACAAGACTAGACAGACAAGACTAGACAGACAAGACTAGACAGACAAGACTAGACAGACAAGACTAGACAGACAAGACTAGACAGACAAGACTAGACAGACAAGACTAGACAGACAAGACTAGACAGACAAGACTAGACAGACAAGACTAGACAGACAAGACTAGACAGACAAGACTAGACAGACAAGACTAGACAGACAAGACTAGACAGACAAGACTAGACAGACAAGACTAGACAGACAAGACTAGACAGACAAGACTAGACAGACAAGACTAGACAGACAAGACTAGACAGACAAGACTAGACAGACAAGACTAGACAGACAAGACTAGACAGACAAGACTAGACAGACAAGACTATTTTTTTTTTATTATAACCTTTTATTGGCATATATACAAAATATATTAAAATATATTACATACTATACATATATTACCTACACTTTATATACTAAAGGAATAGGTTCTTCCTTTTTGCCTATTTGCTCTTTCCACTTTTTCACCCTCCTTAACAATTCCAAACCAATTCCACTTTCATCCATACACTTCTTCCATTCTTGTCCTAGCCTTTTCTCCTGTTCCTTCCATTCATTCCTTGTACATTCTTCTATCCAATGTTCCCATCTATCCTCTCCAGCCCCACAAACTGTGCACTTCCGATATTCTTCACTCATCCAATATTTCCTACCACGTTCTTCACTTCCACACCTAAACCTTGCCAGTATGACCTGCGTGTCTGCCTCTTTCGTTGAGTATAAATAGGTAGGTAAACGACCAAGCACCTGAATCTTTGCATATTCTTTGAAAAATCTACTGTTTGCAATTTGGTCTTGGCGTTCCTGTAACTCTACCTCTACTAATCGCTCACCTAGCATTTCCACCCAGTTTGCCCCTTCCCTCTTAAGTTTTTCTAGTCCCTCGCCAGATATCCCTGCTCTTTCATATAATTTCCTTTTATTCATTCCCCACGCATTCCCATTCTTCCCTCTTTCACCCTCCTGATTTGCCATTCTAAATACCTCTTTTATTATTCTTTCATCCCCCATTTCACTCACCTTGTATTCATATCTTATCACCCTGTTTGCCGCTAAAACGGCCACCTTGTGGGCATTCACCTCTTGCAGAACTATGTAGCCTGGTGTCGATTTGTCTAACTTTAGGAATTTCTTGTAGAAGTTTTGTTGAACCCTCTCTATCTTCTCTTCCTCTCTAATCCCCCATACTTCCGAACCATAGGTCAAAACACTTCTCACACACACTTTCCATATTACCTCCGCCGCCCTAAAGTTCCCTTCAAAACTAGATCTCCATCCCTTCCACATGCGTTCTGCCGCCACCCACGCTTTTTTTGACACATAATCCACATGCTCCCTATTAGTGCACCCAGTTCCCTAGACAGACAAGACTAGACAGACAAGACTAGACAGACAAGACTAGACAGACAAGACTAGACAGACAAGACTAGACAGACAAGACTAGACAGACAAGACTAGACAGACAAGACTAGACAGACAAGACTAGACAGACAAGACTAGACAGACAAGACTAGACAGACAAGACTAGACAGACAAGACTAGACAGACAAGACTAGACAGACAAGACTAGACAGACAAGACTAGACAGACAAGACTAGACAGACTAGACAGACAAGACTAGACAGACAAGACTAGACAGACAAGACTAGACAGACAAGACTAGACAGACAAGACTAGACAGACAAGACTAGACAGACAAGACTAGACAGACAAGACTAGACAGACAAGACTAGACAGACAAGACTAGACAGACAAGACTAGACAGACAAGACTAGACAGACAAGACTAGACAGACAAGACTAGACAGACAAGACTAGACAGACAAGACTAGACAGACAAGACTAGACAGACAAGACTAGACAGACAAGACTAGACAGACAAGACTAGACAGACAAGACTAGACAGACAAGACTAGACAGACAAGACTAGACAGACAAGACTAGACAGACAAGACTAGACAGACAAGACTAGACAGACGAGACTAGACAGACGAGACTAGACAGACGAGACTAGACAGACGAGACTAGACAGACGAGACTAGACAGACGAGACTAGACAGACGAGACTAGACAGACGAGACTAGACAGACGAGACTAGACAGACAAGACTAGACAGACAAGACTAGACAGACAAGACTAGACAGACAAGACTAGACAGACAAGACTAGACAGACAAGACTAGACAGACAAGACTAGACAGACAAGACTAGACAGACAAGACTAGACAGACAAGACTAGACAGACAAGACTAGACAGACAAGACTAGACAGACAAGACTAGACAGACAAGACTAGACAGACAAGACTAGACAGACAAGACTAGACAGACAAGACTAGACAGACAAGACTAGACAGACAAGACTAGACAGACAAGACTAGACAGACAAGACTAGACAGACAAGACTAGACAGACAAGACTAGACAGACAAGACTAGACAGACAAGACTAGACAGACAAGACTAGACAGACAAGACTAGACAGACAAGACTAGACAGACAAGACTAGACAGACAAGACTAGACAGACAAGACTAGACAGACAAGACTAGACAGACAAGACTAGACAGACAAGACTAGACAGACAAGACTAGACAGACAAGACTAGACAGACAAGACTAGACAGACAAGACTAGACAGACAAGACTAGACAGACAAGACTAGACAGACAAGACTAGACAGACAAGACTAGACAGACAAGACTAGACAGACAAGACTAGACAGACAAGACTAGACAGACAAGACTAGACAGACAAGACTAGACAGACAAGGCTAGACAGACAAGACTTGACAGACAAGACTAGACAGACAAGACTAGACAGACAAGACTAGACAGACAAGACTAGACATACAAGACTAGACAGACAAGACTAGACAGACAAGACTAGACAGACAAGACTAGACAGACAAGACTAGACAGACAAGACTAGACAGACAAGACTAGACAGACAAGACTAGACAGACAAGACTAGACAGACAAGACTAGACAGACAAGACTAGACAGACAAAACTAGACAGACAAGACTAGACAGACAAGACTAGACAGACAAGACTAGACAGACAAGACTAGACAGACAAGACTAGACAGACAAGACTAGACAGACAAGACTAGACAGACAAGACTAGACAGACAAGGCTAGACAGACAAGACTAGACAGACAAGACTAGACAGACTAGACAGACAAGACTAGACAGACAAGACTAGACAGACAAAACTAGACAGACAAGACTAGACAGACAAGACTAGACAGACAAGACTAGACAGACAAGGCTAGACAGACAAAAGTAGACAGACAAGCCTAGACAGACAAGACTAGACTGGGTTTTCAAACCGGTCATATGTGATGTACTACCGGTCATATGTGTATGACCGGTCATATGTTTATATATGTGATTAGTCAGATCATATGCAAACCGTGCATATGATCTGACTGATCTGATCTGACCTTCCTATGAATTATTGAATAAAATGATTAGTTTAACAAACTTTATTGTTGCCTTGATGAAATCAATCATATTTTCATAACGTTTTTTTGTAAATGCGCCGATTAAATCTAAGGTCAAGGCTATCCACCAAGAAATGAAAACTCATTTTCTCTATTTAAAGTCAGGGCAACACATTCCATCAACTCCATCAACTTCTCTAACAAAACCAATTCAGATGCTTGAATTCCTCGACGAACCTCGGACGGTCTTCCACCGAGACCGTAATGGATGCAAACTAAGTAATAGTGTAAATTCTCCACACTCGGTTGTAAATCAAGAAGAGTTTAAGTTTTTTTTCTACTTAAAGCTGCTCGCATTCTCGTAAACCACAAACTTATGCGCTTACTCATGTTTTAAACGTTTTATAATAGACCGTTTCCACTAAACAAACAAAACAAGGGAACTGTATATCTTATAAACCAGACCTTCAGTAATAGACTAACTAGATATAAAACCTAGAGAAAACTTTTGTTTATAATATATATAGTTATATAAACTAGATATATAATAAACAAAACTAGACATATACTGAATTGAATAGATTACGTAGTAACCCCACATAGGACCGGTCGCAACTTATCCTATTCATAAAAATCCTAATCATGAAAACTAGATATCTCATGATTTTATATAGACTAGATTTTATATAGTCAATATTAGGTGGGACTATATTAGACAAGAGCAGATAAAACTTGTGATAGAAAAACCTAGATATCTAATGATTTTATATAAGCTAGGCAAGACTAGGTAGTATTAGGTAAAATTAGACAAGAGCAGATAATAGAAAAAACTGGATATCTTATTATTTTATATAGGCTTGTGCCTTAGCCTTGTGATAGAGAAATATTGGATTATATCGGATGATTACTTCGTGATTAGATAGACAATGTCTATCAATCAATATCATAATAATAATCAATATCAATCTCTATAGACAATGTCTAGACCAGGGATGGCGAACCTTTTTTATATATTTCGTACAAGCTCGTGGGTTACCACTGGTATCACTTGGAAAAGAGGAGGGAGCTCAAAGTTTACTTTTTTGTTCTCACTTTTAAAGGCTTTCACGAAATTCAAGTTTTCTTCTTGTTTTACAAGTTCTACTTTGGAAGTGAGGAGCAAAAAATATAGTTCCAAGTCAACAAATTCAATTAATAAGTCCATAAAATTAAAAGTCCATAAAATAAGTCCATAAATAATAAGTCCTGATGTATTATAGAAGGAAATTCAATTAGAAGATGTGGAATATTTTGCTTAAGATATTGAATAAAACCAATGTTTTCCCCGCCATATTAGGTACATTGTCTGTTGTAACATAAACAATTTTCTGTTGGTCAATATCCATTTCTTTAAATGCAACACAAAATATCAAGACCGGTACACTTCCCTTTCAACGTTATTAGTTTCAATAGCTCTTCTTCCATTATATTTCCTGATCTATATCGAGCAAAAACTGCTAATTGTGCAAAACCATTTACATCATTACTCTCATCTGGAATGGACTGTATTTAACGATTAAATTTTAGCGTTAGTTTATTAAATCGGGATTGTCCCGTCACTTACCTTCTGGCTGCAACCGTCTCTGACCCGCTCCGTGGAACGTTCTTCCGTAGCCTATTTAAGAGAGGAAATAGGAAAAAATATTATGAGCAGGAAAATACAAATATCGAAACCCTTAAATCAAATTGTTCCGGACGGGAGAAAAGCCGATTCCATGCGGTGATCGAACCACCCGATAAAGATTCACATCAAATTAACTAACAAACGCGAGCGTGGCCAACATGGCTGAGGTCAGACGCACCAAACTGTCGTGGACTCGCCGAACGCTCGAAACACACTCTGCCTGATATCTCATATCGCGGCGTGATTTCTGGCTAATTTAGCAAGGTCTCAACCCAGGTCGAGGCACTTGTCTCTCTCTGAATAGAGGCCGAAAAATTAGACTAATAAAAGTGGCCCGAACTCAGCTAAAGCAATTGAATGCATTGCTGCAGAAATTTAATCCCTATGTATTTGCCAAAAATGTTTCTTTCAAATTTTATTATCCGGTCTTTAAATGTATTCCGACTTATTGGTACCTCATTTATACGCTTTTATACGCTTCATAATCAAATCTTTGTCTTTAAAATATGAAATAAAGTAGCACTACATTCTAAAAACCCTTGTTTTGTAAACTCTCTTTCTGAAAGATGTTTCTCGTGCAATAGCCAACTTGAAAGGTAGCAGCTGTAAAGTTACTTTTTTGCTAGCAATTATATTGAAAAATTGTTATTTTGCGAGACAAAATACTTAAAATCACAGTCATAATAGGGTTAGAACGTTCAGCGCCAAAAATTGCTAACTAGTAAAAACAAATAGTAACGGGAACACTATTAGGTATTATTGCCAATGTAATCTAGGTAAACCTCTATTTAATTTAGATTAGATTGCATATTATATAGCAATTTTTTGAATTGGTAAAACCATACAACATTATAGATAATCAGATAAACTTAATAAAGACGGAACAAAGCTTGAATATATAAATATACTCAACCTTTCCGGAACTCTATAATACTAATGAGTCTTTTTAGGACTACCAAAAACAAATCTCTTATGAAATTTGTCAGTTATTCTATAGCTTTCAGTCCACCTTCGTGGCACTCAACAAAAACCATAAAAATAACATTGAGTTTTAAGATCATGTCTTTCCGATACCTTGAGTGGATAGCCATCTGTGGACGCGTTTCGAGATCTATCTCTCATCAGCACAGCTCTGCTTCCATGAACAATATTTTGTAAATCACTCACTTGAAAACCCATGTGGTGTTGGGGTTAGATGTTTTTAATTTTGACATTTTGTGAGAGAGACATGAACTTAGCAGGTTATTGATATAAATGATAAATTTTGAATTGGTAAAACCATACAACATTATAGATAATCAGATAAACTTAATAAAGACGGAACAAAGCTTGAATATATAAATATACTCAACCTTTCCGGAACTCTATAATACTAATGAGTCTTTTTAGGACTACCAAAAACAAATCTCTTATGAAATTTGTCAGTTATTCTATAGCTTTCAGTCTTTCAGGTTTTCAAGTGAGTGATTTACAAAATATTGTTCATGGAAGCAGAGCTGTGCTGATGAGAGATAGATCTCGAAACGCGTGAACAGATGGCTATCCACTCAAGGTATCGGAAAGACATGATCTTAAAACTCAATGTTATTTTTATGGTTTTTGTTGAGTGCCACGAAGGTGGACTGAAAGCTATAGAATAACTGACAAATTTCATAAGAGATTTGTTTTTGGTAGTCCTAAAAAGACTCATTAGTATTATAGAGTTCCGGAAAGGTTGAGTATATTTATATATTCAAGCTTTGTTCCGTCTTTATTAAGTTTATATAGCAATTTGTATGGACCTATTGCCCAAAGAAGGATGAGTGTATTGCCCAACGAAGGATAGAGTAATCAGTCACTTTTTGCGGAATATGATTGTAACACATAACAAGCAATTCATTTGGGAGTTCATCTTTATCAGTTTCTTTCAAACCATTCTTTATAATCTATACATTCAAATTCTTTTATTGAGAAATATGGAATGTAGTGAAGAGAAGAAAAACTATCAGGCAGACAGGTGTAATAACCGAAGAACAGAAGAAAACGAACAACTCTTGGAAATATACAAAGAAATTGAAATATTGGCAAACACGCGATCTATTCCAAAGAATCACAGAAACCACCAGAGGGTTCAAAAAACCAAGAACTTGGAAAATAGAAAACAAGAATGGGGAATTCATAACCAACATCGACGAAGTTGCAGAGATATGGCGACAGTACTGTGAAGACATCTACGCGGATGAAGGTCATCGTCTGGGAACAGTTCGTTTTCCACCCATCACACAAGTAGAACAGGAACCTGATATCTTAAAAGTTGAAGTTGAGCAAGCCATCAATATGCTCAAGAACAACAAAAGTACAGAGGAAGATGATATCAGTAGAGAAATGCTAAAACAGCTGTCCCCAAAAGGCATCCACCTCTTGTGGTCAAGCTGCATCAAGCTATGGCACTCGAGATAATGGCCAACTGACTGGAATACATCTATCTTCATTCCCCAGCACTGTAATACATCTATCTTCATTCCCCAGCACAAACCTTCTTAAAGGTTTCATTGTCAGTCAATGTATGGAACATATTAAAACTTTTTCATCTTCAAAAGCCGTCGAATACCCAGAGTTAAACGATGATAACTGGTACCAAAACTTGTATTTTGCTTCTGATATGATAGCTCATCATAACAATCTCAGTAAGAAGTTACAAGGACGAGGCAATACTGCACATTCACTCTTGGATATTGAAGTTTCTTTTGAATGTCATTTATCCATGTTTATTCAAGATGTTAACAATGATGATGTTAACATTGAAAATTTAATTACTTTTTACAATTTAAAAAAGCTTCGAGAAGCAGGAAATGCCATTAACAAGGTCATGCTCAGAATTCTGCTACAACGACTCGGAAGCTTCTTAGACCGACAAATTCCACAGGAACAAGCTGGATTCGTGGCTGGTCAAGGCAATCGAGGACAGATCATTAATGTACTTCAACTTATTGAAAAAGCCAGAGAATTTGCAAAGCCCACATATCTATGCTTCCTCGACTACAACAAAGCGTTTGACTGTGTAAACTGGCACCAGTTATTGAATGCCTTCTTAGGTACAAAGCTGAAGGTAGTAGATCGTGGCAACAGGAGAGAAAATCCACCGGCAATACCTCCACAGAAACTAGAAGACGCATAACACTTCCGAAAACAACCATGACGAAACTAACCAAAGTATGGAAAGATGACCACATCACGAAAGAAACAAAACGAAGGCTCGTTAACACACTGGTGTTTCCAATTGCACTATACGGAGCCGAGGCATGGACTCTGAAAGCAGTAGATCAACAGATAATAGACGATTTAGAAATGTGACGTGGAGAAGGCTACTAAGGATCCCTTGGACAGCGCATAGAACTAATATATCTATACTAAAAGAAATCGACATTGATCATATCAACCTTTATGAATCGACGAATACTTAAATATTTTGGACACGTCAATCGTGAAACGGGTGACAATCTCGAAAAACTGGTCATCCAAGGGAAAATTCGAGGTACGCGACCTCGGGAACGTTCTCCCAAACGCTGGATCGACCTGGTGCAAACCCCCGCGAAATAAGCAAAATATAACATAAATATTATATTGAAATCAGGAAGGACGAGTAGGGACGACTATCTTTAAGAGAGCATGGTTGGTGTGGAGTTTAGGAACCCTTGTGTGTCAGTTTTAGAAAGTAAATATGTGCATTTCTGCAACTCCCCCCTCCCAAATTTTGTCAGTTTAGACAATTTAAAAAATTGAGGGAGAGATTAATACAAATTGAATAGAATATATTTTAAGATTGCAGTCGACACGCTTGAAATTGTGTATTCATTATAGAATAAATAACAACAAACTAGTTTAAGGTGAATCCAATTAATGTAGCATGTGAAAAATCTCATCGTTCAGTGAATATTTCTCGTTAACTAACGCAAGACAGTTATAAAAACTAGTCCAAATTGCCTCTAGTAAAAATAAACAATGACCTCATCTAAACGCTTTCGAGTTTAACACACTCATCGACAGCGGAGTAACGTGTCAATCTGCAATCACGGAAAGTAGAGATGATACTATGCAAATCAGTTTATTATTTCTTTTCAAATCCTTATTTAATCCAGGAATACATCACAAGGAAAATTCGAGTTTTGTTCTCCTTTCCCTATTTACAATGAGCTAAAATGATCAATTTAGTCTTAACAATAACATGTCTACTTATGTAACCTAACATGTCTACGTATGTAAATTGAAACTATTTCTTATTACTATTTACATCAACTAATTTTGTTTGTATAGAATTTAGTCTCTATGAATGCTACAGTTTGTAGTTGATATTAAATATCAAAACTGAAAGTATTTGAATAGAAAACAACGTGATTTGTTTCGTTAATAATTTTGAATGAAATGAAAATAAATTTAGAAATAAATCTCTTCCATTATCCAAACAACAATAGCCATTAGTGGGCGTATAATATAAGCGACTAATACTATCTCAGATTTAAAACTTGTTTTTCTTTTTTCAATGTAAATGCATTAATAAATGGCTGACTCAGCGTCTATTTCAGAACATTTTTGTTTATTTTCGTTTTTTAAATCCGAGATCCCGACACATATTTACACAGACCACACGATGAAATAAAAACATGAACAAATTGGACACGTTTCGTTTTTGCACTGTACTTGTGGCTTTTCTGCGGGCAAAATATCGCACCAGAAACCACTTACTGCTCAACAATGGGCTCACGGCGTGTAATTCAAATCCGATCGGTGCACTTGTCGGGATTCATATTGCATCTTGTCATGAACTCAATTATAAAGAATTGTTTTGATTCAAGAACCTATATTTGGAATTCCTACTTATTGCGAACTTGAAAGATAATTAAAATTTACGGAAATAAATAAAATCTATTTTATATTTATTATTATATTTATAAAATTAATTAAGTTTACATTATTATTAAATTTACATTTTATTTCTGTAGAATCTACCTATGCTATCTCATCTTATTTTACATGCTATGCCATGCTAAGTTTAACTAATAAAAATAGTCAATAGTTGTTAGCCAATTAATTGTTCCGTATTTTTTCTTCGCATTTTGTTAAATCATTTAATAATTCACTTAATATGTCACTCAAATCTGTTTCTCTTTTATTCAAATAATTTATCTCTAATAAATACTTAGCATGTATTTAAAAATAATATTAGAGTTAATACAATCTGCTAGAATAGGAGGAACAGATTAAGTTTCCAATATTTTACAAAAAAATAGGACTCATGTGACTGTTGAACTCGCTTAAACGGCAAATACGTAAGACCTTGTTTAGCAATGGACCTTTTCATAGTTCATTTTTTTTGTGCCCATGCGTCAATTTCCGCTATGTTATTCGTCACAATTGCCCGAACTTTTGGACGTATAGCTATATGAGCCCGAAACTTTCGTATTCCCGCCTATCACAAATTGGCCGATGCGCATGCGCATAACAAACAGTAGAAAGATCTATTGGGTGTCGTTCAAACAAGACAACACGCTAAATGAGACCGCGTTAAACGAATACTAGACAGACAAGCCTTTTTTTAGCACGTGCTAGGAGGTGAAAATCTGCAAACACACACCACCCGACCCGTGCCAAGTGGTGGTGTGGGGATGCCTAGTAAAGAGGCGACACACTAAAAAAAACCTCACCATTCATACCCCTCAGCCAAAAACAAGAGCAGACGTGATGGAATCCAAAAGTTGGTATAACTTCATCACGTTCCTCCCCCTTTCATTTCCAAAGCATTGATCCGCATTCCTTCTTGTACTGGGCGCGCCGTTGTTCGGTACACCCCCCCCCCCCCCCCCCCATCAAGGTTTACAATCAATTTGAGCGTTACAATAATTCCGTCACACTAAGGGCTTCGTCCCGCTTCGCCCTCATCCCTTTCATCTTTCTCTTACAATCACCCCAGTCAGCACGCTCCATTCATCCTCACTGCCGAGCATAATCCTCACCATGCTCACCTCGCTTACATTCTCTCCCACTTTGCATCTCACACACTCAAAGATCCTATGATCCGCTGTGTCCTCGTTCGCATCGCAGTACCTACAGTGCGCCTCGTCCAGTTTCCCGATTCGCTCCTGGTAAGACCCAAAAGATCCATGCCCCTCAAGGGCCTGGGTGAGGTAATAATTCACCTCACCGTGCCCACGGTTGACCCATTCATCGATGGTCGGAATCAGTTGCGTGGTCCAGGCTCCCTTTTCCGACACCTCCCATCTCTTCTGCCATACCCGAAAAGTATTGCCCTTGCCCTTTTGGTTCTAGGGTCGTTACCTTCACAAACTCTTAGTCTTTCATTCGCCCGGAGGTCTAGCGGTATGATTACAGCAACGACCGCCATGGCGTCTCCAGAAACAGTTCTCTCCTTAAAACCTTTAATCCTGGAAGCATTTATCCATGCTTGCACACCATACAGAAGAATGGAATGCACGACTGCATTCATAACCTTCTCTTGGAGGCCAATGGCCTCCAATGACCCACAATGGATCTTCTTGGAGGCCAATGGCCCACCTACGTTGGGCACCAGCCGTCCAAGAGGTCTCACACACACTGTTGCCTTACTCCCCACTCGGTTCACCTGCTCTGCCATACTAAGGTTTCGTTGGAGCTCCACCCCGAGGTATATAACAGACTCCCGAGCCGGCACATCAACTGTCCCCATTTGCGCGGTCAGTTCACGCAACTTTCTTCTCCCAATTAGCAGGACTGCCTCGGTTTTATGAGGTGCCAGGGCTAACCCCTTTTCCTCGATCCACCGGACAATCCCACCAATTGCACCATCCGTTATCGATTTCAATCCTTCTTCTGTTCTTGCGACAGCGACAACCTCTAAATCATTTGCGTAACCGACGAGTTTAACCGCGTCTGGCCTCTTCATTCCCAATACCTCGTCATAAGATATGTTCCACAGTATCGGTCCAAGTATCGACCCCTGTGGAATACCCGCACTCATCTGGAAGGACTTTCCCTACGCAGTCACCATCTTCCTTTCTTTAAAGTAGCTGCCCACCAATTTTCTGAGGTAGGGAGCTACCCCTTTCAGTTCCAATGGCTCCATGATTCCGACCCATGGGACCGAATTGAAGGCATTTTTCACATCCAGAGTGACAATCACACAATAGGTACGGGTAAATCATGAACCCGTATTTGCTACCCTTGCTGCCTCTATCACTTGCATCATTGCGTCCACCGTAATTCGGCCGTCCCTAAACCCATATTTGTCCGCTGAAAGACCCCCTGCTCTCTCAAGATCCTCGTTTATTCTTGCTCCGATCATATTCTCATATAACTTCGCTATCCCATTCAAAAGGCAGATTTTCCTGGTAATGCTCTTATAACCGCCACACCAGATATTGTTATTTACCTCTTCGCAGAGCGCTCTTGAAGTAGACAGACAAGACTAGACAGACACGACTAGGCAGACAAGACTAGACAGACAAGACTAGACAGACACGACTAGACAGACAAGACTAGACAGACAAGACTAGACAGACAAGACTAGACAGACAAGACTAGGCAGACAAGACTAGACAGACAAGACTAGACAGACAAGACTAGACAGACAAGACTAGACAGACAAGACTAGACAGACAAGACTAGACAGACAAGACTAGACAGACAAGACTAGACAGACAAGACTAGACAGACAAGACTAGACAGACAAGACTAGACAGACAAGACTAGACAGACAAGACTAGACAGACAAGATTAGACAGAGATGATTAGACAGACAAGACAAGACTAGACAGACAAGTCTAGACAGACACAACTAGGCAGACATGACTTGACAGACAAGACAACCAAAACTAGATACATTAACAACACTATAGTTTTTATTTTCTTCTTGTAATTTTTGTGTAACTATAATTCCTAAACGCCATAGTATTTGGTTGATCCCGCGCTTGTACTATTCGTTTAACCCCTAATTTGAAACGCAGGTAGAACACCTGCGGGTTCTCAAAAAATCTTTTACACCTGCACGATTATTTCTCCTGCGCGTTCAAGAGTGTTGAATTCATAATTACCGAGCTTTTAAAGCCTCTTTACTCGTTTCGATCTTTGCACAACAAGATTACGGATCGATAGATGGAAGCAAAAAGGAGGAGGATATTAGATGTTATTACGAAATTAGATGTTATTTACAGGTACTGTAATATATCCTAGTCAATCGAGTCGGTGAAGCGTTAGGTCTATTACGTTCATAGTTGAAATTTTTTTGTGCACATGTGTCAATTTCCGCCATGTTTTGCCCGAACTTCTTGACGTATAAGCTTATTATTTGCTCGAAACTTTCATATTCCTGCCTTTCAAACTTGGTGGATGCGCATGCGCTTAACTAACCGGAAAAAGGTCTATTTAGTTCAGTTTGATACTTATAGCGTCAGGATATTGATATATAGGGTGCGCTAAAACAGTGCAGTTTTGAGAGGCTATTAAAAACAAACGGCGTAACTGAGAGAAATGGGGTTTATTTTATTTCATTCGGTACATCTAAATCTTCATCTTTCGTCCAAATGTGTACATATACCTAAGGGTGAGGCAACACGATGCGTTACGTATGCCGGAGCGGTGCCCCGACGTCATCCTACATAGAGCGAGGCCACACGTTAATGGTACGGTGCGGCACCGCACCGCACCGCACCGCAAATTATTCGAGCTATAGGATGCCACACAGGCGGTGCGGCAACAGTCGAACGCTGTTTACTGCGGTGCGCCGCAGCATCAATGACTCAACTTATTTTTAAAATCATCGTGTGTTTTATCCCATAATGCAGGTCTTTCTTGTATTAAATATATAAGGAAATCAATAACAATAATATCGGTACTCATCGTAAGAAAGACAAATAATAATATTTATAAAATAAACACGTTCGATACAATACTGCGGTGGCGGCACGATGCACTCCGGCGCTGCAGCGCATCGCCCCTCCCCGCCTCGTCTCGCATGTCACAAGCGCGACGCGCCTACGGTGTGACGCCGCGCGGCGACCTAACGCATCGTGTGACATGGCATAGTGATTTATATGTAGGATGCAGTTGCGGCACCGCTCCGGCATAAATAACGCATCGTCTGGCCTTACCCATACAAATCACTATACCATGTCAAACGATGCGTTGGGCCGCCGTGCAGCGTCCCATCGTAGGCGCTTGTGACCTGCGGGACGAGGCGGGGAGAGGTGATGCGCTGCGACGCCGGAGTGCATCGTGCCGCCACCGCAGTATTGTATCGAATGTGTTTATTCATGTTGTGTGCCATAGTTTTTCGTTATATCTTTAGTGTTATGTATCATGAAAATGATATCAGAAAGATGATGCCCCCAATAGCGATACATTCATAAAGTCCGTTTCTAAAGTTTTCGGCATTTTGGAACATCCTGACGTATGAGGCGGCGAATTCTTCCCGAATTCAATCTTTGAGGTTATTTCGACAGTACTTTAAAACCTATAGGGTAAAAATTACAGCGGGTTATTCTTATCAGCATAGATGTAGAAACACTTCTAATACAAAATCCAATCATCGGAACCAACAAATTAGAACTTCTTTGAGTTCTTCCAGCGTGTGAGGCCGACATTTAAAAATTTTCCTTCAGGTAGCTCCACAGGAAGAAGTCGCAAATGCTTAAATCAGGTGAGCGTGCTGCAATTTCACATCAGCCCTCAGAGGCGCACGAATATCTGTCGTAGTTTTTCCATTGAAATTCGGGGGGTATGCACCTTCCTGTTGAAATTAAATCTCTCCCTGATCGGTTTCCTCCGTTAGTTCTTCCAATTGAGGTCTAAAAAAATTTGCAAACATGCAAACATAAAGTTTAACTGTCACCGTTACATTCTCCTCAAAAAAATAAGGCCCAATCACCCCAAATTTAGAAATTGCACTGCACTTTTGGGTAGTGAAGAGGTTGCTTGTGAAGTTGCCTCAGGTTATTTTCGACGCAGTACCAAAATTTTTGTTTATTCTCTTTATTTATAAAGTTGAACACGCATGGATCCGATTCAACATTTCTTGGGATCTATTCATGCGGTTTTCATAGTCAGGAGGGTTCAGTTCCGGGGAAAAAATAATCTTGTGGGGGTGGAATGAAAAATCATGATGCAAAATCCTCCTTTGTGAGCAGTCAGAAATGTCTAATGCAAATATCTTTGCTAGAACTAGTGCATAAGCGACTGTTGAATAGCTTCTCTCATTGCATTTTCAGGTGTTCTTGCCGTTTTGGACCTTCCTAAACCCCTAGGTCTTATTGTAGAACCAGTTTCTTCGATGGCGCGTATATGAGAATCGGCCTTAAGATTGAAGTGCAGCCGGAACGCACGCTGGGTGGCGACGAAAGCAAGCCATTTTCAGAAAACGTGCGGACGGCCAAGTCTCTATGTAGTCCAGACCAAACCATGGTAAGGAGTGAAAACGGCACGATCGTCCAGACCCCTCCCAGGTTTCTAACCCCACCACACGAGATGTTCCGTCCCATCAAAACTGCACTATTTGTTTTGACGCACCCTATATTACAGATATAGGGAGAATATATAATATATATATAATATATATAATAGATATATAAGGATACGTAATAGAACTATTCGACGATAGCAGGCCCAATAGCTATAATCTAAGCCATCTTGCACAGAATGGCCCTGATATACAAAACAGCGAAGTGAAACATGCCATAAAAAACACAAAACCGCTGTCCGCTAACGGTCGTGTCCGCTAACACGACCGTGTCGTGTTAGCGGCCAATATGATAGATCTCACTCGCATGATGAACAACATAGTGGCGAAAAGCAAAGAATACGGTCTCCAAATTAATTTAACGAAAACAAAATTCATGTTAATTTCAAAAACCAAACAACAAATTCATTTAGTAGTAAACGGGGAGCGCAGTAAACAAGTCTCGAAATATAAATATCTTGGAACCTGGATGTATGACGCATGAACACATCAACAAGAAATTCTAGCGCGCATAGAACAGGCTAGAGCAGCATTCGTCAAAATGAAGAAAATGCTAACTTCTCCAGACCTAAGCCTAGACCTAAGGCTGAGAATGGTCCGTTGTTACATTTTTCCAATACTACTTTATGGAATGGAAAGCTGGACCTTAAAACAGCAAACAACGAAAAGGATAGAGGCTTTCGAGATATGGGTTTATCGCCGCATGCTGCGCATACCATGGACCGACAAAATCACAAACGTTGAAGTGCTGCGGAGGATGAGCAAAGTACCAGAAATTGTCTTTACTTTAAAGAAGCGAAAACTGGAGTATCTAGGCTACATCTCTAGAAACGAAAAATATGGATTACTACAACTTATAATCCAAGGTAAAATTGAGGGGAAACGAAGTGCAGGGAGACGGCGTATATCCTGGCTGTGTAACCTGCGAGAATGGTTTGGAGTATCGTCGACGGACCTGTTTCGTTCGGCTATCTCCAAAGCTAAAATTGCCACGATGATCAGCAACCTCCGGCGGAGAAGCTGAACCAAGAAGAAGAATATTACAGAAGTTATAACTTGTGTAGATAAACTAGAATATATTCTATTGTAATAAATTTGCCTTGATGTAGATTGTAGATTTCGGTGGTTACTTGTACTACGAACTTAATAGATCTATTGTACCCTCTTCCTCTAATCCTTGGTATACTTACCCATTTAGGGCGCATGCTCTAGTTCAGATTCCTTTAGGTATTTATTGATCTGGGTGTTCCTCTTCGTTCAAGCAGTGGGCCCTAAGACACATTTATCTCAATGTTTCGCAGTCTTTGAGCAGAATTATGTTTCTTCTGCGGGGCTGCAGAATCTGTATTTGTCATTTTCCTTTAGGCCTAAGGCCTAACCTCATGTTAGAATTGTAAGCTTCTTCCTGTTTAGTTTCAGGCAAGCTTTTGCTCTTTTCAAATTTATTTTAAATATTTTCTCTTCCCTCTTATTTCTTCTTTTAATTCAATATTTATAGCAAATATAATTATTTCGCAATGGTTTTTATTTACCGAGTAGTTAGACTGGACCCATATAACTAAGTAGGCAGTGGTTCTCAAACTTTTTTTTGCTGCGGCACCCTTATCGAGCTAAAAAAAATCCCGCGGCACCCTTGCGGGGCTACAAAATTTTCGCGGCACAGCTACCCTAAAAACGGTTTGAAAACTTAGGAAAATAAAAAAAACAATACAAATTTAATGCTCAATTGTCTTTAATGGGACGAATGCAATTGTTTGGAAGATTCTTTAAGTTTATCTAAAGTTTGGTTAATTGCACCCTCAAATCACTTGATACAGAGAGTTTGTTCCTGTTCCTGTTTTTAATGTAAGCGTATGCTTAGTTCACGTATGAATATCATGGAAGCGGAGGAGCTAATGATTGACAGAGTTCAATGGAGGAGAGTTGTTGAGTCAGCCAAGACCCACCATGGGTTGTAAGAGCTACAGAGAGAGAGAGAGAGAGAGAGGGAGAGAGAGAGAGGGTGAGAGAGAGAGAGAGAGAGAATACAGTTTATGTTGAATTAGAATCGATAATGCAAAAAGGGAGAGTTTTAATCTATGGCTCGGGAACCTGGACCCTAACAAAAGCAGATGAGACGTTACTATCAACATTTGAACGAAAAATCATAACAAAGATTTATGGTGCTGTCCAAGAGGATAACGTCTGGAGAAGAAAATATAATTTTGAGCTTTATAACTTATTCAGAGGGTCAGGAAACAGAGACCTAGTAACAACAATCAAGATTGGCAGGTTAAGATGGGCAGGACATGTAACACGCTACGACAACAACGTGCCAACGCGAAGAAACTTTGAGGCTATACCAACCGGCATCAGAGGCAGAGGGAGACCAATGCTGAGATGGAAAGACGGCGTTTCTGAAAATGCCAGAAAAATTGGTGCAGCTGACTGGAAGGTCCGTGCCAGAGACCGGAAAGGATGACGGACATACGTGATATTCATGCTTGTTGAGAATGCAACATTGAGAGAAGTGGCGGTTTCATTTGGTTTTTCAAACATGTCGGAAAGGTATCCTAATTTAAGCAGCCAATCGACATGAATGTGAATTGTTGGATAAAACGCTCGTCTGTAAATGTTGGTAAAAAAGTTAGTACAAGTGCACCTTTTAGTTCAAATAGTCTGGCTATAAAAAGAGGTGGAAGTGATCCATACCCAGATCTTCGGCGCTAAGTTTTAGAAGACGTGCTTAAAGCGGGCGCTCTTAACATTGTTAATTATCTTCACAGCACCCATATCCAATACGACTTATAAATCTTGCGGCATACTTCTAGTTGCCAGAGAATGTCGATGGATGACACAGTGTGGCATCGTGTATGTCTGCTGGTGGCATTGTCTGCCACTTGCTTCATTCTAGAAACGGCTCCCTTTACTTTTACAACCATTGCAGCCGATCAATCGCTGCAAATATCAACACATTTGTTGAAAATTTTGAACAACATCCTCGCCAGTGGCGTAAGTTTCAAGCAATTCTTTCATCAAAAGTTCATCTTTTATTTGCATTTCGAATGAATACCTTACAAACACAAAAGAAAACAGCAAGTCCCACAACTTCGGGACTTTCATCGAACTGGAAACTTAAAAAATACCAATTTTCAACCTTCTTATAAGATCGTTCACAGACTGAAATTGTGAAAATTCGCTTGCTTATATGCTATTTGACAGCGGCACAGTATCAATCTTCTTGGCCATGTCTGGACCTAAAATGCAACTTTCAACATCCTTCGTGCAAGGTTTAATCAGCGTCTCCGCAATAAATGTGACAATAAATGAAGCTTCAGTTGCGTTTTTATTTTTAAAAATTCTCTCCACCATGGATGACCCTGCCTGAAGCGATAAAGTGTGGCGTTTGAAGTTCTCTTCACCTTTATGTATTAAATCAGATTGATCAAGCGGCTGTTAAAAACAATTTTATGACAGATTACGCACCCTTCCGGTGCTTATCCGTTCCCAACAGAAACAAAGCCAAACAATGTGAAGTAGCTAGGATCATATTTCCTTATTTTGCTCGGATTATCTTTTGGTCGTGAGTTGCGTTTTCGCGAGCTGAGGCAAACGAACTTGAATGATTTTGACTCGCAAGTGCTGCTGGGACATTTCGCCTCCTCCGACGATACTGGTTGTCATTGAATCAGTCGCTTAAAAATCTTCAGTGAGTTCATCACCTTTCCGTTCTAAAGACCCAGATTTTAACCAATTGTCCATAATTCAACAATAAAAATAGAAACTCAAATTCGTTTACCTCATGTAATTTTCTTTTAACATTTTTTTTACATATCTTGATTATTGCTCCTGCACCCCAGGCATAATCTCGCGGCACCCAGTTTGAGAACCACTGAAGTAGAGAATGTAAAAGGCAGTTAAGTAACAACTAGATTAGATTCAGAATTTTTCTGTAATTAAACAATAATTCCAAAGCTCTTAACGTCCGATATTTGTTTATCTTTTCGCTGAACGTAATTTATGTTAGAATTTAATTGGACCACTAATTGGTCGTCGTATAATTTTATTAATTGCTCAACAGAACTGAAACTAAAATTTAATATCCTTCCATTAATTACTTCGATTTTGTACAAAAAAAAGCGGAATCATAAACGTGTTTGATGATAGTCATTTAATTCGTTTCAAATCTTAAACAATAATTTATCAATTAAGCAAACACACCGTTTTAGCAGATTAATTGATGATTAGATTCATTTTAAAAATTCAAAAACTATTTTTTTTAATGTAGAAGTTATAAGCTTTTATTTTATAATTAGTGCGTGGGCTGTAAGTTTTAGTTTCATTTTAAATTAATGTAGACAAACTGTGGGAAAATGTATTCGAAACAGTTTAGATTAAAATCTATAAACAGTTAAAACATTGGCAAAATATAGTTTTAAACGACATTCTCGGCATGTAATCAACAGGTCTCATCGTAAAATTATTTTAATAATGTTCAAATTAAGTTTAATCTAGATATATTCAGGTCAATATATAGTGATTGCACAGTGGCAACTTAGAAACAAGTTTGGTGTGAATGTAGTGTTTAGTATGATTGTATTTATAAAGTTGGTTTATGTAGTGCAGATTTAGCTTTACTTAGAAGTTGTAAATTATGAAATTTCATATTTCCTGAAAGAAAACCAACACGAGGGGAACTCAATCCAATAAAAATATATTAACCGTAGAATATGATTTATGGAATGCTTTCGTGGCTTTTACTTAAGCAAAATAATATTTTATTTATTTATAGAATTGGTAAAACCAGCCTACGTTATAGATAATCTGTAACTTAAAACAATCGGAACACAGACTGAATTTATAAATATATTCAACCTTTGCCGAGCTCTATAACAATTGTTAATATATAAAATTTGTAAGTATAAAAATTGTTATAGAGCTCCGGAAAGGTTGGGTTAGGTTTTTAGATAACCCACATAGTGAATAGGATTATTTAGCTCCGGTAAGGTTGAATATATTTATATATTCAGGCTGTGTTCCGATTGTTTAAAGCTTGTATTTATTTATAATTTCTAATAATACGTTTCTATAGAGGTGTCAGAACACCTTTACATAGAACCTGTACAATACAGGCAAAAGCTTGCATGAAACTAAACAAGAACAAGCTTACAATTCTGACAGGAGACTGTGATTAAATTCTTAGACTAAGATTAAGATTAAGATTAAATACAAATTACAAAATAATAGGGTACATTGTCAAATAAAAGGCCCCCAAGCCTATCATAATTAAAATTTCAAACTTATACAGTTACCACATTGCACGTTCTTATCCAACTAGTAAACTGATAGGTGAGGAAACAATAAAAGAGAAATATTTGTGTAAATAGTTCCTTGAATCGTTTTCTTTTCAATCTAATCAATCTAATCTAAAAAAAAAACTCAAAATTGCGATTTCTGTTTGATTTCGTTTTTCGGACTCACCTGCGGATTTGGCGGAAAGTGTTTCAGGCGCCATTAAATAATTTATCAAAACGCTAAGCAGATGCCGGTCGAAAATAGCTCAGGCCACACATAATTAGATCGGCGTCTGTGTTTCTTATACAATTGCTGCACTGCGAATAAACAAATCGATTCTAAATTTGTAAATTTCAACAAAATATCGCTGAAACTTACTGAAACAAGAATTGTAGATTGTGGATGAATTGTCATTTTTTATAAATTCGAAGGTAGGTTTTGTCATTTCCAATAACACTAAATGACTCTAATGACACTAAAGCAAATCAATGAAAATTTCTCTTTTTAAATATTTTATTATTTTTCATTTTCTATTTTCTACCATTTCTCAATTTGCTTAAAAAGTCTAAATGGCAAATAAAATATTGTCATGGCAAAGTAAGAAACAGAAACAAGACAGTAAACGTCAAAATGACAAGTTAAATAGTGTTATGACAAAAGTGACAAGTTAAATTAATTTAATGTTAAGACGAACCAAACGACCATGTTTAATCTATAAAATAAAATGTTGTGTTATTTCTAGTTTCTCGTAATTTGTCAAGTCATATGTCATCTGCAACAAGACAGCAATATTTTAACATTTCGTCTGCATTTTGAATACTTCGGATAACATATTGAAAAAAGCTAACTTCAAAATGACATTAAATGACATGATAAATTCGTGTTCAATGATAAAATGACATAACAAATTTGATGCGAAAAAAATTAAAAAAAATAATTTTATCTAAGGAAATGACATTAAATGACATGGTAAATCAAATGACGCAACAAATTAGTTGAGATTTTTTTTTTAAATAATTTGATGTAAGGAAATGAGATTAAATGACATGTCATTTTAAACGACGTAACAAATTTGTTGCGAATAAATCTAAAAAAATAATTTGATGTAAGGAAATGTAAAAAAAAATAACTTGATGTATGGAAATGACAATAAATGACAGGACAAATTAAATGACGTAACAACTTTGTTACGAAAACAATTTAAAAAAAAAAATAACTTGATGTAAGAAAATAGACAATAAATGGCATGTGAAATTAATTGACGAAAAAAAATTGTAAAAAAGTAAGGAAATGATATTAAATGACATGACAAATACGTCATTTTATTGAAAAATATATTATTGCAAAATATTAAAAATCTGCGGAATTATTATTTCGACATGGCTTGAGAAAAATCATCTTTTAAGGCAAAAACGTTGAGAAAATCATGGAATTATTGACTGAAACCAAATTGTAGGTGTTTGGTATTGTAATTTGTTACATCATATGTCATCTGCAACATCATAGCATTATTTTAATTACATTTGCATTTTTAATACTTAGGACAATATATTTAAAAAGGAAACGTCAAATTGACAATAAATGTCATGATAAATTTGTTATGACAAAATACGTAACAATTTTGTTGCGAAAACAATTAAACCAAAATTAATTTGATGTAAGGAAATGACATTAAATGACATGGCAAATCAAATGACGTAACAAATTTGTTACGAAAACAATGAAAAAAAATTAACTAGATATAAGGAAATGACAACAAATGACATGACAAATTAAATGACGTAACAACTTTGTTACAAAAACAATTTTAAAAAAATTAATTTGATGTAAGAAAATTGACAATAAATGACATGTCGAATTAATTGATGCAACAAAATTAAAAAAAAATGGAAGGAAATGACATTAAATGACATGACAAATAATATGACGTTTCAAAATATAAAAAATCTGCGGAATTATTATTTCGACATCGCTTGTGAAATATGATCTAGAATTTGTTACGAAAACAATGAAAAAAAAAAATTAACTTGATATAAGGAAATGACAACAAATGACATGATAAATTAAATGACGTAACAACTTTGTTACAAAAACTATTTAAAAAAAATTAATTTGATGTAAGAAAATTGACAATAAATGACATGTCGAATTAATTGATGCAACAAAATTAAAAAAAAATGGAAGGAAATGACATTAAATGACATGACAAATAATATGACGTTTCAAAATATAAAAAATCTGCGGAATTATTATTTCGACATCGCTTGTGAAACATGATCTAGAATTTGTTACGAAAACAATGAAAAAAAAATTAACTTGATATAAGGAAATGACAACAAATGACATGACAAATTAAATGACGTAATAACTTTGTTACAAAAACAATTTAAAAAAAATTAACTTGATGTAAGAAAATTGACAATAGATGACATGTCAAATTATTTGACGCAACAGATTTGTAAAAAAAGTAAGGAAATGACATTAAATGACGTTTCAAAATATAAAAAAATCTGCGGAATTGTTATTTCGACATCGTTTGTGAAAAATGATCTTTTAATGCAAAAACATTGAGAAAAACATAGAACTATTGACTGAAACCATATTTTATGTGTTTGGTATTGTCTAATTATCCTCAACGAGACTGTCTAATCTATGTAGTTATTAAACTAACAACTCTATTGGGTGTCTGTCTAGTCTTGTCTGTCCAGTCTTGTCTGTCCAATCTTGTCTGTCCAGTCTTCTCTATCTAGTCTTGTCTGTTCAGTATTGTCTGTCCAGTCTTGTCTCTCGATTCTTGTCCGTTCAGTCTTGTCTATCTTCTCTATCCAGTGTTGTCCAGTTTTTTTATTTATTTTTGGGGGGGGGGGGGAGGGGGTCGTAGCAAGCACTTTCGATAACTTGAGCAAGTGGAAATACGCACACATCGCGGGACCGCTCTTCGCATAACTTCGAGGTGGTGATGTATCACACTTTGTGTGGTGTATCATATTTTACTTCCATTAGCCATGATTTGGGGTTCAGGGTTTCAGCATGTTTACCAGTTCTTTTCCGTTCCTTCTCATTTTCTTTTTGGGACATTATACTTACGATCAGGTTATTAATCTCCTGCCATTGTTTTTCAGAGACAAGCATGTAGTCTACCATCGTTCTTTCGTCGACCCTATTGTCAAAAAGTTGTCTCTCTGCATGCCACCTACCACATGTGAATATGGTGTGAGCAACTCCATCTTCTTCCCCACAATATTCGCAGAGGCTGTCTCTAGCTTTTCCTATTCTGTGCAGGAAATCATTAAAGCACCCATGCCCACTAAGTACCTCGGTGAGATAATAATTAACCTCTCCATATTTCCTCGTTGCCCAGCGTTTTACGTCGGTAATAGGGTTTCTTTTCCTCTGTCCATTGCTACCTGATACGCAGTCTCGTTTACATTCCTCAAACATTTTGGCGGTGGCATCTATTTTTTCCTCACTCCTAGTTATTTTGTTTCCATTACATCGTGAGTTCTATATTTCGAGTCTAGTTCGCGCTGTGATGTCAATAGGAGGTATGCCAGCGATAACCAAGGCAGTTTCCCTTGAAACTGTTCTACATGCGCTACATATTCTCAATGCTAGCCTTCGTTGTACTGAGGCCATCTTGTTATTTAACTGTTATTCTTCATTGCAGTGTTTTCAATATGATTTTGTTTGCCCAGACCGGAGCTGTATAAAGCATAGCGGATTGCGAGACAGAGCAAAATAGCCTCCTTATGCTGCTTCTAGGACTTCCCACATTTGGCATGAGCCTCTCTAAAGCAACAGCCGTTTTGAGAGCCTTGTCAGCGGCATTCATGATATGTTGCTTGAATCTTTTGCTTTTGGCATTTGTCGATTACAACTCCCAAATATTTTACAGAATCTTTCCGTATTATTTTGGAGTCTCTTAATTGGAAGATGATAGAGTGTATGTGTCTCTTTCCAGTGATGAGAACTGCCTCGGTTTTCTCGGGTGCCAGTTGCAGCTGTCTCTTTTCCATCCATCCGTCCACTAAATCCATTGCAATGTTTGCTCTAGCGGTTACTCCCTTTTTCATTATCCCGCACACCACTAATGCCAGATTATCTGCAAATGCGATGGTTTCCACACCTACTGGTAATTCCAGTCCGAGCACTCCATCATAGAGAATGTTCCACAATGTGGGACCCATAACTGAACCCTGCGGAATCCCACTATAGATATCACGCTCAACTCTTTGTCTGTTTCAATGATGAATGATTTGCGGTTATGTATGTGTAACTGCGAATCATGAGAAGTAGATATGGTGCAAAGCCACGCGACGTCACCTCATTTAGGACATTTTGCCAGCTTGCCGAGTTGAATGCATTCCTTAAGCTGCGGTCACATGAGGTCGGTTTACCAGCCGCTGGTCGCTGCTTGCTTCTAATAGCCAGTTAAGCAGCACCGTGTGAACTGTTATGGCCGCTGGTGCCAGCAGCAACGGAGCGATTTCAGTATCGGCTGGTGAAGTTGAGACGGTTCAACTTTACTAGCGCCGCTGGCCCTCACGTGACGTTCCCGTCGTCACTAGCCTTGTGTGAACCCCACTGAACAGTCGGTGGCGCTGCAGCCTCTGATAAAAGATAACTTCATCACTTGAGTTGATGTTATTTATTTTGTTTCAGTTGTTCACATTTCATTGTATTAATTTGAATTTTTCAGTATTACTTTACTAATCGTAGTGCTGTAGCCTGCTTGCTTATTATAGGCGAAACTAACTGTAGGAGCTCTTCAAAACCTTTTACGGACTTAATATGTTGAAGAAAGAAGAAGGGTCCTCGGCCCTTAACTCATTCATTAGCCTCGATGAAGCTCCAAGTATGTTTCTTCTTTCAATTCAACATCGAACCCATCTGCGTTTTTTTTAACATTTAAATTCAATAATACATCCTCACCTACAGCAGCCAATTGCCTTCTTAGCAATTTCCTTAAACCTTCTTTCCTATGTAAAGACATTTTGTTGGAAACAGTGACCAAAATATATAAAACTGATTCAAAACATCGCAGCTGCCAGAGCAACGGCTGCTGTTTGCACGACACCGTGTGAATCCTTCCGTATGCTGGTTGCTGTCGCTGCTAGCCAGCCGCTGCTGGCTAGCAGCTACCAGTGGCTGGTAAACTTGCCACATGTGTGCGCAGCTTTACGTCTAAGGTTAACAGAGCGCAGATCTTTCTGGTCCTCCGTGTACTCTGGCTTCCTCAGCTACCTCGAGAACTTTTCTGATGGCGTCTGATGGCAAATCCTCCTTAATTAAGCTATGTCCTTACTCCACCAGTAGACCTGTCTTTTCCTAGGATTATTTCTGGTTGGCAGAGTTGCATTGCATGTTTTGTTGGTCACGGATATCATTTCGTCTTCATTGTTTACTATTGTATCTTTCAGCTCTATCTCTAGTCGATGAACCAGCAGTTCTTCGCTAAGATTTTTGATAGACCATCTCTTGTTGGTCTTCTTTTCGGTGGAGTGGTCTCTGTCATTACTTTTTCCGACAGAGTAAATGTATCTGTGACCGTTTAGTGTTTCTCTATCTACCACCTGCCAGTATTTTACTTTGCCCTACAGCTTGTGGGAAGTTCTCTCTCTAGCCTTGTCTGTTCAGTCTTGTCTGTCTAGTGGGTTCATCATGAATGTGGGTTCACCTAAAAGCTCCTGCAGACTACGCAGCATGTAAGCTTTCCAATTTACGTTCTTTATAATTGCCTCTGTCATGATCTTCTATTCTAGATTTTCCTCCATGTGTACCCCTAGAAATGTTATGTTCTCCGTTATTTATATTCTATTGTTATGAATAACGTGATGTCTCTAGAGCAGTGGTGCGCAAACTTTTTTCATTGGCGACCCCCCTTTTTGTGTAAAATTTTGTCGCGACCCCTGGATCGACAGTAGACGTTTTTAATCGTTAACGTAGGTAAAGTGATATTTTGTGATTTGCGTTTACAGGGTGTTTTTAAAGGAGTTTTGCTGACGTCATTTAATTAAATAGAGCCTTTCTAAAATAGCGCAGCAAACTTAGACAGCATCATAAAAATGCTATAAAACTCTTTTTGACACCATAAAACTTCAGATTATGAAAACGCATCTACGCGCATATATTGTCTAGTATTATTATTAAGTCTAGTATTGTTTAGTATTATTAATATTATAAAGTGTATTATTAGTACGAAGCGGTAAATTTGTATGTAGAAATTAAAATTTGATGACTCATTGACACTCTTTTAAAAACATGATGTATGTTCCTACCTTATTAGAGGTTTAACTACAATACATAATTTTACGAAACAATGGTTCATGCATATGAGTATAAATATTTTTAAAATGAAAAATACTTAAAAAAAACCTTAAATCATAAGAATTCAATTTGAAATATGCGTTTGTAACGAGCTAATGATTGCTACCATGTTTGGTTTTATATTGGAAATCGCCATACGTACGTCATCATCAGGATCCAATCGAGATCGATATTTTCTTTTAATGGCAACTAATTTTGAAAAGCTGGGTTGTCATAAGTAGGTAGATGCAAACTGAATTAAAATATTGATTGTCTTTATTTTCAAATCGGCATATTCGTTTCCAATCCAAAACCAAAATTTTTGACAAATCTGAGACTTAAATTGAATGCGCAATGTTTCGCCGATTGAAACATCAATTAACTGTTATTTTTCATCTAAAGGAATATAGAAATTAATAAAATCAAACGAAAATGGATCACGGATCCAAGCTAATTCATTAACTGGAAATTTTTTGAAACTTTTCGTTAAGTATTCTCATAATTTTATCAAATAATCGGAAATGGTGTTTTTAAATAACCAGAAATCTATACCTATTATGTTCTTTAGTAATATATGAAAAGCACGGGAACATGTCTGTATTGCTTTTTGTAATGCTCCTTGCCAAAGTATCAGCATCTTTCTTAAAGCTTCAATTTTACTGCTCAATATTAAAATGTTTGTACTCTCTCCCTGTAAATTTTTATTTAAGTTTTTAAGAAAATCTTTCGATATGTCTTCTTTAAAAACGTATCCCACATAAACAATTAATTACGACATTTTGGTAAAGTCAGTAGTTATGTCAAGTTGTAGAGCAAACATAGGAAAGTTTTGTATTAGATTTAACAGAACTGATTCAATATTACGTGATGTGGCGGAAATTCGACGAGAAACGGAATCTCTTGATAATGGTATTGTTTTTAAATCGTTACCATATTTTTCTTCATGCATAATTGATGTCAGTTTATTTGCCGAAGGAAGAATACGGGATTCTCCAATTGTATGTGGTTTAAAAATTTTCGCTATTAATTATGAAACTTCTAAGGATGCCCGTGAACTCTTCTCAGGAATTATTGTATATGTTTTCAAAAACACAGTTTGATTTTGCATACTTTCAGCCCATCGTCCTTCCAAATGTCGTTTTAATTTAGCAGGTTTCAAACATTCATTTGCTAATTTATCCGAGCAAATAACTCAAAACGGACGTTCTTTACCATTAACAACTCAAAATGTAAATCCGTATTTAACAAACTCTTCTTGATATTGGCTCATTTTTTTTATTAGATAACACATTTCATTCGATATTTTTCGAAGTGGAAGCAGTGCCAGTGAATTCATTGTTGTTTTTTAACCACAGTTTTTCTAAGTTTATTAGATATTGGTCCATCATTCACACTTTTAAAACCTATTTTTAGCCACTTATCCTTTATCAAGGTATTTAATTTTTTTTTAAATACAATAATTTGTTTACACTTAATTGATAAATTCACCATGTTTTAACCACACTAAATATATAAAAATATTAAATAACTTTTTAGTCACAGTTATATTATTAATTTAAATAATTAACACGACTCGAGTTTCGACGGGTGAAGCTCATTTTCAAGAAGTGTGAACTTGAAAATGATTAACCTGTCGAAACTCGAAAATATTTTTATATAATAGATGTGGTTAAAACATAGTGAATTTATCAATTCAGTGTACCTAAATATGGATTTCCACGTAGAAACCGACGTAATCATCGTATTCAATAATTTGTTTGTTTGTTTTCACGGTATTCGTTGTTTGTTTACCTTATTTGTGCTGAAACAAAAAATACGCAATCCATTTAACGCATTGGTGTGTATATTGGTGTGCAGCTCTCGTACGTGTGACAACGAACCGCAACTGTGGCATTGATGTGCGGAGACGTTTATACAAGTGCTGCCTGGTACAACACTTAAAAAAAATTATTGGCATCACATCAGGTTTACGAACGCGGTTGTAAAATACTCATATAATAATTGTAGATTTTTCATAAATTTGAATTTGCGATTCAGAATTTACTCGTAGAAGTAGATTTCGTTAATTTAATATATGATGATTTAATATATGTCTACTTTAAATATTTCCCAAGAGCGCCAAAAGCATAGCTACGGCCCTGGTATTCATAGGTATTAAAACAGAATTTGTATTCGTAAAAATTATATTTTTATTTTTATAAATAATTTAATTTAATTTCACTATTTTACTGGTAAATAAATTTCTTTGGATTAGGCGACACCCAAAATTTCTCTCGCGGCCCACGAGGGGTCGCGACCCACGGTTTACTTACCATTACTCTAGAGCTGGGCTTCTTAAACTTTTTTCATTCGCGACCCCTTTTACGATTGTAATTTTTTTCGCGACCCCATTTTTTTGACTTATTGATTAGGTAGGTAACAATATAATTTTAGAATTTGTTACAAGAAACATACAAAAATTAAAAATTGCACACAAAAGTTGTAAAAATGTATTTATTATAGTTTCGAAAATTATATACCTATTTTTCATGAAAACAGCATTTTTTTGCAATAATGATATATATTCCGAGTCTTAGTCCTTTCGAATATATTCAAGCGCAGCCGCTAAGTGTTTAAATATATAAAACTCAAATGAAAATTAGTTTTTAATGAGACGGATGTGTTTGTTTTTTACTGCATAACAAACTAAATCCTGGTGTAATATTTGACACTGCTGGACGTAAAATCTCTTCAACATTTTCTAGTGATGAACGATATTGGGATTTGATGTATGTTAAAGCTGAAAAAGTAATTTCACATAAATATGTGGTGTTGAAAGGCAGAGGAATATTTAATGCCATATCAGAGATTGTGGGAAATTCAGTTCTAGCTCCGATCCAGAATTCAGTTAAAGGCTTTTTTGAAAAGTCTAGTTTTTGGTTTGAGTCACTCGAAAGCTCAGTAAATGCATCTTGCGCTTTATATGGCAGGTAATCAATCTCATCAATGACAATCAAAAATGGTTTTTGAATCCAAGATAACTTTTTAAAATCAATATTGGATGTAAAATATTTACGAACTGTGTTTCTAGCGCTTTTATGTAACCTATAATAATTTTTGCGATAAAAGTTTTGCAATGATTTTTCTCGGATATAAAATTGTCGATACTGGCAAACATATCGAACGAATTCTTTTCTACCCTACTTTTACAAATGTTGATCTTTTTAATAAAACTTTCAATTTTATCATTCCAAGTAAATATATTACTATTTTTTCCTTGAAGAGACAAGTTTAGATCGTTAAATTTCTCGAAAATATCTGATAGATAAGACAGCTTGGATAGCCACAGGTCATTTTGAAAAAAAGTACATTTTTGTTCGGTTAAAAATATTTCGATTTCGTCCTTTAATAACAATAATCTTCTTAAACTTTGACCTCTTGATATACATCTTATTTCTGCATGTAATAATAAATTTGTATTGTGGGAATCCGTATCCTTACAGAGATTTGAAAATAAGCTTCTGCTAAGAGCATTGCTAAATATAATTTATAATCTAAATTTATATAAAATTTATTAAATATTTAAATAAAATTTATAATCTTAATATCATCCTGAAGCACATCGTTCAAATCTGGTACTATTTTTTTGCTGCGAGGGCCTCCCGATGAATAAGGCAGTGAGTAAAAGTTATATGATCATAATGAGCAGCGTGAAAAAATGATTTAAAATCAATATTTTGGCTCGTCATCGCTTTTGCACCATCCGTGCATACTCCGCAGCAATTTTTCCATTCGATCCCTTCAGCTTTTAAAAATTCGTCAAGTTTACAAATATGTCTTTCCCTCTAGTATGGTCTTTCAAAGCACGACAAAATAACAATTCTTCCTCGACGTTTTCTTTATAAACATACCTGACATATCGTCGGTCCAGATGAACAGGTTTTGAAAATGAACAGTTTTCAAATCAATATATTTCCATTTCTGGAAATAATTGGTTAACCTCTCTTATAACATCTTTTAAACTATTGATTAACGTTTATTGATAACGTTTTTGTTCACTTCCTGACTGTAAATTTTGCTATTACTGAGAAATTCTGCAGGTAAGAACATTATGAGTTAATACCCTGTTCATCCAAACGAACGATATACTAACAACTGAGCTAATTTAGTAATATCAGTTGTTTCGTCCAACGGAATTGAAAATTTTGGGTTTTCTTTAGCTGTATGAAGATAGCCCCCCAAAATTGAAAATATTAAAAAATTAAAGTGGGATACGTTTGACCAAGATTTGACCATGATGGGCCACCAAATAGTTTTGTTTGAACACATTCCATTCAAAAGATATTATAACAAAATGATTTGGGGCCTAGCCCCCCAAAATGCATTTTTTCTGTATTTGATAATGGCCTCTTAAAAACATGGTTTGACCATGTTTGCCCACCATTTTTTTCAATAAATTTTTTTTTGTGAACCTCAAAATCGAGTTTTGTTTGTTTTTTGTTCGTTTGGTGTTGAATAACTTTAATACAAAATATTTTTAAGAGCTCCAAAATCAATTTTTTAGTGTTTGATATCCATGAACAACATAAGCGATTTCGGAAAAGGAATAAATTGCCGAACTTTTCAGACGATAATCAAATATACTCGTTACATCCTCAAAAAATACTGCTATATATGTCAATTCCCCTTGGATTTTCTATCAAATGGATAATACGCGATCCTGATAATTCGTAGGATATTTCTGCCCAACCTTAGAGACCCGTTTTATTTGCATGCGGGGTGAAAAATTGAAAGATACAGGTGGGGAATTTTAAGGAAAATTGGAAAACCTCAAAAACTGATTAAATGATATTTCACGTATACTAAAATAGTTTTTCACGTTTGCCCACCCTTGAATTATTTTTTGCCTGCATAAGGGCATGAAAAGTTACAGATTAAAGGTACAGCTGTTCTTGGGTTATGTTATATCTGGGTATATTTTGTTTATTGTGATCTGAACTTTTTCTTAATTTTAGTTTAAGGATTTTAAAATTTGATAATAGCGGATTAGATTAAGATTACGGTAAAGCGGCCAAAAGATACCAACTGGTCGTGGTGTGGTGAATGGTAATTTAGTGCCTTTTTAAGCTGTTTATGACACCGTGTTTGGACACTGTTGCTACTATAGATTTACTCTGAATTTTTGCGAAATTCTAATGCCTTTGCCCAATTAATAACACTTATATCTAAAACTCCTAAATTTAAACATTACATTGTAAAAACTCATCGAAAAACCATTAGTGGTCATGAACAGTGTCCAAACACAGAGTCATAAACGAAAGGTACAAAATTACCATTCACGCACATATATACATATAACAGCATTTTTCGAATATGCAAATTCGAGTATATTTGATTATCGTCGGGAAAATACGGCAATCCATTTTTTTGGGGAATCGCCCATGTTCATGGATATCAAACACTAAAAAATTGATTTTGGGGCCCTTAAAAATATTTTGTATTAAAAAAAAATGATGGATAAACATGGTCAAACAAAGGTCTTCAAAACCAAACGAAAAAAAACAATAAAAATAAAAAAATTATAAAAAAATTAATATTCAAAAATCGATTAAAAAAAATATAATTAAAAAAAATTGTGGGCAAACGTGGTCAAACCATGTTTTTTAAGATGCCATTATCAAATACAGAAAAAATGTATTTGGGGGGCTAGACCCCCAATCAATTTTTTATAATATCTTTTGAACGAAATGTGGGCAAACGAAACTATTTGGTGGTCAATCATGGTCAAATCTTGGTCAAATGTATCCCATTTTAAGTTTTTTATTTTTTTGAATTTTGGGAGCTATCTTCACGCAGCTGTTTTCTTTAATTTGTACTAATTGTGTTGCACTAATTGATCCTTGTTAATTTCAAAAATTCTATTCGCGACAGTGTCGTTTAAGATCAAACAAATAGGTTGTTTTACCATTTCAATTTTTAAATGTAAAGCCAAATTGAAGAAAAAACTCGTTATATTTTCTTTTTCGCACATTAGATGTCTGTTTGTCAATAATAAATCCTGCTTGTGAAGACTTTGTAGCATTGTCTTCTGCAACATCACCTTTCTTACTTAAGTTCAGCCATTTATCCATTGCCCAAAAATGAAATTGAACCCCCAAACCTCCCCCCCCTGGCTACGCCCATGCAACAACGGACAACAAGCGACAACACAGTCACACTAACAATAAGTCAATGTTGCTGAATCGTTGTCTCTAGGGTTGCCAACTTTAACTACAGTTAATGTTGATGAATCGTTGTCTCAGAAGCCCGTCATTTTCAAACTCTCACAAATGAATTTTAATATTTTACATTAAAATCTCGCGACCCCAAGATTTTGCTACGCGACCCCATTTGGGGTCGCGACCCATAGTTTAAGAAGCTCTGCTCTTGAGTATTGCTTCCTATTTGATGGGAAGATCATGTAATTTGTTTTTGTTGTATTTATAAATAAGTTGTTTGCTGCACACCATGATACAATCTGTCCAATATCTGCCTGGCTGCGTTCTCCGTTTCTCGTATTGAATCTCATCATCTTTTGCAAATTTTAACTCGCCGTGTAAATTTATATGAGAATATATATTTCTCCTAAGTAGCCAGTCTTTTGATCATTTACTTCTTTCTCTTTTATTATATTTATCATTAATTTTAATTGCACAGGCAATCAGAAGATAATAAAGTTCTCGGGAAACTGGTTGTCTAACTAACTCGAACCGAATCAAATGTCTGAGCGTGTGTAGAGGCCCGTTTGCGCAAATCGGCCAGCACTAGGGTTTTTACAAGAACCGACTTTTTAAAAAACCGATTTTCGAATTCCCGATTTAAAAAAACCGGTTTTAGCCGGTTTTCGAATTTTTGTAAAAAAAAAATAGATCTTTTCAGCTTAGAGTGACTTTGGATTTTGGAAGTCTTTTCAGAGTCTTCAAGAATGTTATGAATGGATATTTCCATGTCTTCCTTTAAAAAAAGCATTACGTGGTAGTACATGGTATACATGAGTAGTTTCTTCGATTTGCTCTTCATCAGAATCGGTTTCCACTTAAGAATTTGGAAATATTCTAGACAATGTCTTTCCAGATAACCCAATAATTTCGGTTTTTGAAGCTAAAGAAAGTCCACTAGATTTCTTTGCTGAAATGGAAATGTTTTGTGAATTTTGCAAATTCAGCAAAAGAGTTACCAATTCCACTTGTGGAAGTACTTTCTTGAATTCATTCTTTTAAAGCATAAAATAATTCCAAACTAATTTCAGTGTTTAAACTTTTTAGGTTCATTTAACAGAAATTCAAATATACCTGCACTTGTTAATATGCTCAATGCACAAGCACTAGCCAACGCAACTCGTGGAATAGAATGAATAACAAATCAAATAAGATAAAACTTAATTTTTTAAACCGGTTTTCTTAATTTAAAAACCGGTTTTCTTAATTTAAAAACCGGTTTTCTTAATTTAAAAACCGGTTTTCAAATTGTTACAAATTTTCTTTAAAAACCGGTTTTTTAAAGCCGACAATGAGAAAAAAAAACTGAGTGTCCGTGGGCACCATTAAACTTATTCATTTATTGACTCCTTAGAGAGGATACAATTTGAAAAATACGATTATTATAGATATTTGAACTATGTTCCCAATTCCCAAATTAAATGGTGGTGATCTTTCTTTATTTAATAACTAATAATTCAGTGCCAACATGTGGTATTGAGCAATTTTTGGAATAGTGGTCTATGACCTAGACTCTAGGCCAGAGAGGCAGAAAACATTACTCAGTTTCAGTAAAATGTTTGCAAGAATTGAAAATGTTTTAACAGTTATACCAAATGAAAATTCAAAGGAATAAATCCTGCTTACATTTTAAATGTTCCTAGGAACAGTAAAGAATAAATCGCCCGACTAAAGATATTTAAAATACTACAGTAATTAATAAATAATTTCCCTTGCAATAAAAATAAATGTTTAAACTTATATACCATCTTATATTGCAAGAATTTGAAGTATAAAGAAAAATAAGACTTATCCATTATTTGCCATCATTAAGATTAATTTAAAGAAGAAAATCTTTCAAACGCATGTCAAAACGACATCGGTATTTAACATTCCTTTCGGTTTTAATTCGACGAGTTTTTCATGGTATGTAGGAAATTTATCTTTTTTGTCCTCTCTGATTGCTCCGTTTTTCTCGGCTGGCATTCAAGCTGGTGGACGTATGAGCAATGATTACCTGCTACAGAACAAAGACGATTCTGTATTATTTATTCCCATTTTAAACACACTTAATGAGATTTACGTCTCCTCTTTCAAAACCAATCAAACATAATTGAATACGAAAAGTAACATATTAACAATATACATTTATTAATAATTTAATCTTATTGTTAGATAACGCACAAACAAATTGTATGTCTTAGTTATCTTCATCATTCATCATCTACAACTCGTTTTTTAAATTATTTTCACATGTAATAATGTTACATTAGGTTGCGATCTAATTCACACCGGGATCATCTCATCCCGCAATCTTTCTCTTCGTCTACCCGCAATTTTTACAGCTCGCATTATGTAACGCGTCGAATGGATTCATTCACAGACTACGATACGTTATCTGCTTGGAAGTGTATGCATAGCTAGTCAAGCGTTAGACACAGACTTGAAAAATGTATTTGGTTATCGATTACAATCGAAACTATTTCCCGGAAAATATTAATTCATGTTATTACAGTATTACAGCATTCACCAGACTTATCTGGATGGTTTTGCAATTTTGAATTGTTTGTCTGGACTTGACTTACCTGTCTAGTCCTGCTTGTCCTTAAAGTTTCTAAAGCCTTATTATTATATTATTAAGTAGTATTTGTGTCTAGTTTGTCTAGCCTTATTTGTCTTTAATTAGCCTTTAACTAGCCTTTATTGTCCTTATTTGTGATTAATTAGTCTGGTCTACCGAATCTCTGATATACGGTTTTGTCTTGCCAGCCATATCTGTCTACATTTTATTTCTCGTATTTATCTAGCCTTGTCTAAATCAAACTTGTCTGGTTTTGTATGACCTTGTCTGGTCTTGTCTGGTGTTGTCTGATCTTGTTTGGTCTTGTCTGGTTTTGTCTGGTTTTGTCTGGTTTTGTCTGGTCTTGTCTGGTTTCGTCTGGTCTTGGCTGGTCTTTTCTGGTCTTATTTGATCTTATCTCGTATCGTCTGGTCTTGTCTGTTGTTGTCCGGTTTTCTCAGGTGTTGTCTGGTCTAGTCTGGTCTTCTCTGATTCTGTATGGTTTTGTCTTTTTTTATGGGGACTTATAAGAAGCACTAGAGCTTATATACTTGTCAAGTGGCTCCCTTGGAATTTACGAACATCCCGGTACCGCTTTTCGCTTTTGACAGGATGCCGTCGTCTTTATTCTAACACGCATTTGGTGCCTTGCATCCCCCATTTCACATCATGTGCTTAGGTGTTCAGGTATTTTGTCTTGGTCCCTGGCTTTCTGTCCGGCACGTTCGTCTGTCTCTTTCATGCTGATAATGCTCATATCATCCGTTGCTGTCCAGTTGTGATCGGACTTTAACATGACTTTACAACAGTGTCTTTAATCCCAGTTCTGTTTCTGTCTTCGCTATCCAGTCGTCTCTCTCCGGAATCCACCTTTCACATTCGAAAATTATGTGCGCCGCACTGTCCGTTTGTCCACAGTAGACACACAGGCTGTCCCATGCTCTTCAGATACTGTGCAGATACCCTCTGAAGCATCCATGCTCGCTGAACGCTTGGGTGAGGTAGTAGCTAATCTGCACATATTTTAAATCTTCCCATATTATCCCTGGTGGAATTAATAGTTTCGTCCACTGTCCGTTTGTACAGCATGCCCAGTGCTTTTGCCACTCCTGGAAAATAAGTTGTTTTCCTCAGTTTTATCTTCTGTTTGCTGTTCCGCTTTCTGTACAGTTCTGTCCTTTCTTTTACCAATAGTTCTATGGGTGCTATGCCTGCCAACACCAGCACTGCATTCGTTAAGACTGTCCGATATGCACTGCACACACGTAGTGCCAGTTTGCTCTGCACTCTGATCAGTTTATTTTGAATGGCCTCTTTTTTGAATTCTCGATTCCTTTTGCCCAGACCCTTTGGGCACCATAGAGCATTGCCGAGTGAGCGACTGAGCATAATATCTTTGCCTTGCTACTTTTTGGTCCACTGAGATTGGGCGTCATCTTTTTCAGTGCTGCTGTTAACTTGAGGGCTTTCGTCGCTACCTGCATGATATGTAGTGTAAAACATAACTTCTTGACAATAATCACACCGAGGAATTTAACTGCCTTCTTGGGCGTTACGGTGATGCCTCTGACCTTAAATACTATTAATCTGGCACCACACGTTCTACAATGAACTCCGTGTCGCCATTGAGGTACACACCGTCCTCCTGACTGAAGCCCCATTGAACCCCAAGGCTAACCGTGAGAAGATGACGCAAATCATGTTCGAAACCTTCAATACATCAGCTATGTATGTCGACATTCAAGCTGTACTCTCCTTGTACGCTTCTGGTAGTACCACCGGTATCGTTTTGGATTCCGGAGATGGTGTATCTCACACTGTACCAATCTATGAAGGTTATGCTTTGCCCCATGCCATCCTCCGTTTGGACTTGGCTGGTCGTGATTTGACTGATTGCCTCATGAAGATCCTTACCGAACGTGGTTATTCCTTCACAACCACCGCCGAAACAGAAATCGTTCGTGATATCAAAGAAAAACTTTGCTATGTTGCCCTCGACTTCGAACAAGAAATGACCACCGCTGCCAGCCCTAGCTCAATAGAGAAGAGCTACGAATTACCCGACGGTCAAGTAATCATCATTGGAGACAAACGTTCCCGTTGCCCAGAGGCTCTCTTCCAACCATCCTTCTTGGAAATAGAAGCTTGCGGAATCCACGAAACCACCTATAACTCAATCATGAAGTGCAATGTTGATATCCGTAAGGACTTGTACGCCAACACTGTCTTGTCTGGAGGCACCACCATGTACCCAGTTATCGCCGACCCTATGCGGAAGGAGATCACGATGAAGATCAAGATCATCGCTCTACCAGAGAGGAAATACTCCGTATGGATCGGAGGTTCCATTTTGGCCTCCCTTTCTACCTTCCAACAGATGAGGATCTCCAAGCAAGAATACGACGAAAAACCCTTCCATCGTTCAGGAAGAGCTTCTAAATTTACTTACTTTTTTCCGTTTAATTTTTGTCTCCCCAAACCACCCCTATTTCTCATGTCATCAGCCTTTTCATGTCCCCACTCCTGGGGCACCGAACTCTTCTCTGCCACATATCCAACCTCAGTACTAAGATTTTTGAATATTGCGAACCTAGCGGTTTAACGTCGAAACCGAACGACAAATTTCCAGAGAAAGTGTTAAGGCAAGTTGAGACCCCACGGTTGCCTATTCCGGGTTGGGGAATTGAGTGTGAGGGGTTGCAGCCATTAGTTTTTAGTTTTTGCCGCTTTTTTGGTTCTGTGTGGGATTCGAACCCACGCTGTCTGGCTCGAGAGCCAAGTGCTTAGCTATCTGAGCCACCACCATACCACCACCCCTTGCCTCCTTAAACCAATTCATTTATTTTTATTATTCCTCACCTTTTCGTGCATTCCACTTGAATATTATTAATATATAATGAGCCGCTCTTTACTTTTTTTGTGTAAAACTGCCATTTATTGGTATTAGAGTGACACTTGCACTAGGCCAAAGTATTACAACCTTAATTTCGTATTTATTCCATGTGCAGATTTAAGACTATTATATTATTATTACGTTTAGGCTAATATTATGGGATTATAAAAATATAAATAATAAAATACTATCAGCCCTACATACCTTATTCCGGTCAGTGGAACATATGCTGTTTTTCATGATCCAGCCTTAAGCGCTTTTTCTCCATTCATTTATCAAGATGTGCAATCGCCATATATGCACGTTCCATTACTCCCGCTTCGTCTTTTCCTACTACTATAACTATCAGAGCAATATCATCAGTAAATCCTATTATTTCATTTTCTGGTAGTCTTAGCCTAAGTACTCCATCCTACAGGATGTTCTACAGTGTAGGAACCATCACTGAGCCCTGTGGTACACCGCTGTGTATTTCTCGCTTCAGGACTTCACCGCCTGCTTCTATCTTCCCATGCTGCTGTATTGAAAGCATTCTTAACCTCTAAAGTAATGAGCACACTAATCTTTGTTGTCGCTCTCGTACCAGCTGAGGCTTTCTCCACCACGCACAGTGGTCGGAAATTCTAAAAAGCTGGCCAAAAGTGAAAAAAAAATTCTAGGCACTTTTAATTTTTGGAATAGTTGCAGTGGTACACCTAGTATGTATTATGACCATTAGCGGCATTCTAGTATGTATTATGATCGTGAACCCGCCCCGCCACGCATCTGGCCTGCCGCATTGAGTGCTCGTTGCTCGTCCTAAGTAACACGGAGTTCAAACGGCTGTAGAATTGCGAAAACTTAACGAATTTGAATTCTGAAAAATGTATTCTTTAGCTAGTAAGTACAATTTGAATGTGTATCTCAAAATTATTATTAACAATATATGAAATAGTAAATAATTAATGAAAATAGTGATATTTTTCTTGATAACGTTCTGTTAAATATTGCAATAAGTCAAAACCCTGGTCGACCAGGGCTCTTAAACCGAATTTAAATTATTGCTCAGACATTTTTTCAGAACATATCCAAAAATTAACTGCGCCTGGCTGCGCGTTCGGTTTTGGTTCTAATTTTTATGCGATGTGCGATATGCTTTGTGCACATTCTGCAGTTGAATTTTTGCAATTTTTGCCTATGAAATATTGTTTATAGAAAATTGGTCAGGATAATTCTCCTATTAATACTATTCCTCCATTTTCAACAGAACTTGTGGATAATACCAAAGAAATTTTCTAATTGAAATCAGTATTTAACCGGAAAATCAACGCGACCATACATTTTACCGAAAAAAAGTTTGAAAGGTGCCATGGGTAGATTGATATCGGAGTTCAAAAAGAGATGGCAACAAGCCCGTAGGAACGAAATTTTTTTTTTTTAAATTCAACGAGTGCCTCATCGTTCCTATGTCTTTCACAATGGAAAATGAAGGTTGAAAGACTCCCACGGAAGACACAATGGGGCATCCTTCCACGGAAAAGACAATGGGGCGTCCTTCCACAAGCTGGGACGATTTAAGTGATCGGTCAAAACGGAGAGAATCGGTCGAATGAACAGAAAAAAATCGAAAAGAACATATCGTCCACGAATTGTCCTACTCTACGTAAATGGTCCTCCGGGCTTCTGGAAATGTACATGCTTCAAATGTAATGAGATATATTACACAAGGCAGTCCAATGAAAGCAGCAAAGTACCGGAAATCTATGGGACGCGTTTCAGAAGATGTGTTGTCAGGCAACGAGGCATTATCACTCATAGTAGAAGGCAAAATGACCTGAAGTCAATACCAATTAATACGTTTCTAATAAATCCTCTTCCTTCCAAATATGACTTTTAATTCGTGGTCAGAATTTTTAAATTTCAACTTTAGTTTTGTGATCAGTGACCTCAAAAACCCCTAAATCCTGAGTTTCGACAAAATTGAATGCTTTTTTCGAAAAATTGCTCGCCATATTGGATTCGCCATTTTGAATTTTAGTATACTGAATTTTGTTTCGCAATTAGCGGCACCAAAAACCGCAAAGTCCTGAGTTTTACTAAAATTAAATACTTTTACCGCATTATATTGGCCGCCATTTTGAATATTGAAATTTTAAATTCAGTTTCGTCATCGGTGACTTTTACAGCCGCTAAATCTCGGCTTTCAACAAAATTGAATGCTGTTTTAGAAAAATTATCCGCTATATTGCGTCCGCCATTTTGAAATTTTGAATTCAGTTTCGCGATCAGCAACCTCAAAAACTTAATGGGACAAAAAATTACGATATTCGAACGGTTCCTTATATTTTGGCCAGCTTTTAGAAATTTCAAACCACTGTGCCACGTGCAGGATTTACATAATAGCATCCACTGTTAACCTGATCTCCCTGAATCGATGCTGTTTTGCTGAGAGATGTTTATACGGCACTAGTTGCTCCAGAAGTTTCTCTGCAACATCGCGCAGGCACAGTGATTGATAGGACGATGGGTTTTCTAAGGGCTTGTTCCCTTTTCTAAGTAGAACTAGCCTAGCTCTCTTCCAGATGTTCGGGAAGTTTCCATCCGCCATAATGTTATTCATGGCATTTAGAATATATTCAGGCCATCTTTTGGCAGCTATTTTAATGGCTTCTGGTGGCAGTCCTTAAAACTCAACAAAACAAAATATATGGTCATCAGTAAAGCACGGGACTTTTGAGGTAATGGTATCATGTTCGAGGGCGCACATCTGGAAAGGGTGCAAAATTGGTGTATCTGGGAAGCAACATCAACGGTCAATGGGACCTCGAGATCAAAACCGGAATAGAAAAAGCCAGAGCCGCCTTTATAAAATTGAAAAAAGTGATAACTAGTTACGATCTAACTTTAAAATTAAGAATGAAAATGGCACGCTGTCATGTGTTTACAGTTCTCTTGTATGGCATGGAGGCATGGATACTCACGGAAGTAATGCCTTAAACGCCTCGAATCATTCAAAATGTGGGTGTAACGACAATTACTAAAGATCAGTTGGGTGGACAAAGTCAACAACAATAGAGTTCTCAATCGCATGGAAAAAGATCTGGAAATAGTCAAAAATATCAAACGAAAAAAGCGAAAATTAGAATATTTTTTAAATTAGAATAGTTTGGATAGTTTACCCCATTAGCTGGAGCGTTGTAAAATTTGTATAAGATTTTTTGGCCGACAATTATTATTTAATAAACAAATAGATTTAGATTAATTACAATATTGGAAGATTTTATTGAGATTTTATTGTCTTATACTTGATTTATTTTGTAAGTATCCTTGAAAGGTTAAAATGTACTTGGTTTACTTTGGTCACTTTACCGCACCGTAGCCGTACTTTGCAACATTTTGTGAAAAATCTAGTTTCGCTGGAAGTATACACGATGTCAAAGCTAGCTTTACAATTCAGGATGCCAAAAAGAATATTTTAAAAGACTTTTAGAAATGTAAGGCAAACAAAGAAAATAATTTGAAATCGCAATGAAAGTAAGTAATAAACTTGCGTACTATAAAATTGCCGCGTTTGTAGCACTAAAATTATTGTATAAAAATTATAGCCACACATGATGGCAGAATCTCTCATTTTGCCTGTCTGCCGTGAAATAGTGACAATTATGTTTGGGGAAGAAGCAAAGAAGGAAATTTAGAAGATTCCGGTGCCTGATGATACGATTCCTAGAAGAATTAATATGTCGTAGTAATAATAAGCTTGTTAATATGTCTTTTGCATTACAAGTAGAAGAATCAACTGACATAAGTGGCAAGTCGGCGCAGCCTCTTAGGCTTTGTACAATTTATTTACGAACAAGAGATAATAAATCATTTTTAGGGTTCCGTACCGAAAACGGAACCCTTATAGGATCACTTTGTTGTCCGTCTGTCTGTCTGTCTGTCTGTCTGTCTGTCTGTCTGTCTGTCTGTCTGTCTGTCTGTCTGTCTGTCCGTCTGTCTGTCTGTCAAGACTTTTTTCTCAGGAACGCGTAGAGGTAACAAGTTGAAATTTGTATCAAATACTCGAGTCTGCGGTCTCTTTCAGCTGTGAAAAAATTAAACTTGTAAGTCAACGCGATCAACAGATATGATCGTTTATGTCGCATATTTTGCGATTTCACGAGGGAATCAAAACCTATAGGGTACTTCCCGTTGACCTAGAATCGTGAAATTTGGCAAGAAGCGGTGTCTTATAGCACATGTCAAGGGTAAAATCTGAAAACCGTAAATATGTAGTTTAATTACAAGAAAAATGCGAATTTACTATTAGAAACTTATGAAAATTCACTAATGTTGTCGTAGTGGTATTGTCAGGCTCCAGAAGAACATGGGTTGCATACAGTTAGGTCCTATTCTATGTTTATTCTGAATTTTCTTTGTTTATATTCGTTATGCATTTCATCACGTACGCTTTATATACATAAAATATACAGGGTATATATTATGTCTAAATTTTGCTTCTTTATAACCGACATGCGACATACTCAAGTCCCGTAACATCCTGTATATATTATATTTCGTCTAATTTTTCTTTATAATCTACATAATATGTTGATAATCTACATAATAATACTATACTATACAAGTTTGTACGGAACCCTCGGTGCGCGAGTCACAACTCGCACTTGGCCGGTTTTTTTATGCTGCAAATAACTTTTGGGTCCTACAACTGGTCAGGACTTGTTTTATGGAATAACAACGTATTTGAAGCTTTTAAAATTATCATGGGATTATTGTGTCGGTATTTGTACCGATGGTGCAGCGTCCATGATGGTCAATCAAAGGATTTGTGAATTTAGCTGAAACCATAAATTCAAATATAATATTTCATTATTGTTTCTTGCACCGAGAAGCACTTCGTGTGTTGATATTAAAAAAAAACCGGCCAAGTGCGAGTTGTGACTCGCGCACCGAGGGTTCTGTACACACTTGTAAGAAAGGTATCTTTTTTTGTGGAGGACATAGCAAGCACATTCAGTTAACTTGACAAGTGGCCCTCCTGAAATCACGACCAACGTAGTACCGCTGCAAGCATAACCTCAAGATGTCGCTGTCGTACGATGGAATTTTCTCCAATATTTTATTACCATACATCCTCCATTCACTATGAGTGTGTAGGGGTTCTGGAACTTCACTATTTGTTTTTACTGCTCAATTTTGCCTGTATACCTATATACCCTGTATAAAGGTATACAGGGTATTTTTTTTAAATAACGCGAATATTTTTAAACCTATAAAAAGAAAAGTTTATTTTAGTATTACACTTATTCACTAACTTATATTAAGATCTAACTATTTATAGATCTAATATAAACTAATATATTAACTATTTCTAGATCTATTTCGATACTCTTAACATTCAGTTGTTCAATTGACTGCTTTATGGCAATTGACTACCAAAAAATATAGGGCGTACGTGATTTAAGTATATGTAGATTATAAAGAAAAAATAGACGAAATATTATATATAGAGGATGTAACGGGACTTGAGTATGTCGCATGTCGGTTATAAACAAGCAAAATTTAGACATAATATATACCCTGTATATATTATGTATATACGTGATGAAATGCATAACGAATATAAACAAAGAAAATTGAGAATAATCAGCTTGGTGCCAACACATACTTTTTCACCTTCGGACCTAACCGAGGAGGACCTAACTGTATGCAACCCATATGCTTCTGGAGCCTGACAACACCACTACGACAACATTAGTGTATTTTCATAAGATTATAATAGTAAATTCGCATTTTTCTTGTAATTAAACTACATATTTACGGTTTGCAGATTTTTCCCTTTACATGCTGTAAGACACCGCTTCTTTCCAAATTTTTGTCTTTTGCCAAATGATTCTAGGTCAACGGGAAGTACCCTATAGGTTTTGATTCCCTTGTGAAATCGCAAAATATGCGACATAAACGGTCATATCTTTTGATCGCGTTGACTTACAAGTTTGATTTTTTCACAGCTGAAAGAGACCGCAGTATTTGATACAAATTTCAACTTGTTACCTCTACGCGTTGCTGAGAAAAATGGTCTTGATAGACATACAGACGTACAGACAGACAGACGGACAAAAAAGTGATCCTATAAGGGTTCCGTTTTCGGTACGGAACCCTAAAAATGAATTACTTTAAACAAATATCGAAAAACTTTTGTAAATTATCTGAAAAATGATGATTGGTGCAATAATTTGGCGTATTTGACTGATGTTTATGTTTACTTTAATACTCTCAGTATGGAAGGAAAAGATGAAAATATTCTTACATCGACCGACAAATTATGTTCAATCAAAAAATACTTTAACCAGGGAAAAACTATTGGAAAAATTGAGGGAAACATAGAAGTGTTCCCCTGTGTGCAAAATACCAACGAGGCAATCATTTCTTCGATAATGGAACATTTATTAACAATAGAAGAAAAATTGAAAAATATTTTCCATTGCAAAACACAGAACAATATGATTGGATAAGAAACCCGTTTGTTTCTGCCGACCTTTCTAGTGTTAATTTAAAGAAGAAGAAGAACTGACGTCGTTTTCTTCAGATCGTGTATTAAAATGACAGTTCCATGAAAACACTCCTGAAAATTTAGACGAAGAAATATGTGTGGCTTTATCACCTATTCGTCCCAATATCGCTGAGATATGTCATGATCGTCAAGCTCATGTATCGCATTAAATTTGAGGTTTTTTAAAAATAGTGAAATTTGAATTGTGTTTTCAATAAATATATTTGCATTAATCAATATCGGTACATATTTTATATACACACATATTATTTTCTAAAAGTAGCCTCTTTGAAGCAGGGGGTTGTCAATCATATGCTGCGACACGATTCCGTTTTTTTTGCTCTATAATAAGAAAGTGTTTTTGCGATCAATATTCTGTTTGCTATTATTCTTTTGGTTTCAAAAAGGTTACCTACCCGCGCATTAATGTTAATGTTATATTGTAGATGTTCCACTCTCAAATATATCAGGGTTTAGGTTTTTCGACGGTTTCGAGTCGGTTTGACCCCGACTTCGAAAAGTTTGAGAACCTCTGTTCTACGGTGTTGTCAGGACTTGCCTGGTCTTGTCCGGTCTTTTCTTTTCTTCTTTGCTCTTGTCTGCTCTGATCTCTTCTTCGCTAGGCTTGGCAACTCCTCGGTACTCTTGTCTGTGTAGTTATTTTTTTTCTGTTTGATCCTCTTATTCGGTTTTCTGTGCCTTATTTATTTCATTTTAATGTCAACTCAATTATATTTTTATTTTATCATTAATTGTATAATGATATATGGAATTAGCCATTGATTTATATAATTGAAATAGCTATAGCCCGCGGCTTCGCTCTCGTGGATTCTATATCAGTCAGCTATTTTTACCAAATATTGATTATCTTGTGAGTAGTATGAAGACTAATAAGATAGATGATTTCACGATTCTTGATTTTTAAAGAAGAATTTAAATATCAGTTTTAACATCTCTAACATCTGTAGTTTTTGAGATAGTATTCCGCTTTTGCAGCCCCCTTAGCTAGATTTGAGGAAAAATTGAAAACCCGTTTTTCTATTAATCTACTATTAGTTTTAATATTCATAAATTCAATTAGCCACTTGTTTACATCGTGAAATCTGCGGAAAATGTATTTTCTTAAAATCATTATTTATCAAGTGAATGAAAAATTTCAAAGTGTGTCTGGGAGTGTTTTCCCAGCTGATTGTAAATATACAAATTGCATTTTGCTAGCCGTTTCTGTTCGCGAGATATGATTTGACAAAATGGGCAAAATCGAGCGAAATATCGCGAAATTTGGTCGCCCGAGCACAGAACTGAGAAACTATTTAATATATTTAAGGAAATATAAGTGCATCCGTAGGGAAGAGACTTCCTGAAAACGATGCCGCATTCCATTTTGAATAATCTGCTACCGTTCTCGAGTTATAAACTTACGAATTCGAAATTTGCGATGATTTGAATTCAGAATTTCGCAGTTTTTGAGATAGTAACCCGCTTTTGCAGCCCGCTTAGCTAGATTTTCGGAGTATGTTAAAACCCGTTTTTATATTAATTTACTAATAGTTTTAATATTCATAAATTCAATTAACCACTTGTTTATATAATTAGTTTATTCATTTTTTCAATTAAAAAACTTTTTCCTCCGATCTAATTCTCATTGTAATACGAATGTTATTGATGTTATGTAAATAATTAGAGCGTTTTACAAGGGCAGAAAATATGCAAACAAGTGCAAATCAATAACAATTATTGGAATGTGAAACAAATTGCGACTTTCAATTCGGTCTGAAACACACGCTGTGAGAGACGTGGAAGGGAATTAATATGCAAATGCTGATCGAAGCTGAAACTATTAGTTGTAGACTATTAATAATAACCGCTAGACGGAGAGAAATAAGCACAAACCTTGAGCGTTAGCTATAATTCATTTTATAGCTACCGGAAGAGTTTTTATTATATTTTGTAATTGTTAATGAAATATTACGAACAATCACGTTATCAACGAACAACTAAATACATTAATTTCTTTAATAAATAGTTAGTCAAAGATTATACTAGACAGGCAAGACTAAGAAGATGAGACTATACAAATCTTAAGATAGAATTGGTGAAACCATGCTAGGTTATATATCATACAAACTTAAAACAAACAGAAAGCAGCCTAAATATATAAATATATTCAGCCTTTCCGAAGCTCTATAAATTTTTGATAATGGAAGTAAAGCTGTGCTCATGAGAGATAAATCTCGAAAGGCGTCCAGAGATAAGGGATAGGCTATCCAATTAAGGTATGGGAAAGACATGATCTTAAAAACAATGTTATTTACATGGTTTTTGTTGAGTACCACGAAGGTGGACTGAAAGCTGTAAAATAACTTACAAATTTCATGTGAGATTTGTTTTGGTAGACCTAAAAAACTCAATAATTGTTATAGAGCTCCGGAAAGGCTGAATATATATCTATATATTCAGGCTGTGTTCCGTTTGTTTTAAGTTTATACAAATCCTGATTCGAACTTTTCTAAAGCAGTGCTCCCCAAACTTTTTTTGTCGCGTAGAATACATTTCTAGTGCGAACATTAACTACACAGATTTGATATCGTGTGCCAGATAGATCTTGTCAAGTATCAACATTTTGGACATCACTTTTCTAGATAACAGAAATGAGAGATGCTACACTAAACTTACAATTAGAAACAAAACTGTGGTGTGGAATAGTTCCATGGTGCGGAAAAGTGCTTTGAGTCGTAGGCCTGTTTAAAGCCAATAAATAATTGATGTATGCTGACGTTATATTCCCATGCTTTTTCCATCAATTGGCGGATTGTGAATAGTTGGTCAACTGTTGACCTACTTTTTCTAAATCCGCGCTGATAGTTATTTCCCTGATATTTCCTCGATATATGTATACAGCCTATTGTACAGGATTGTTGCTGGAATCTTGTAGGAAACGTTTAATAGAACTGGACCAAAGAGAGAGAGTTTTGGTCCCTTTTTATGTAGGGAAGAAAATTCAATAACAGAAATGCGCCAATTTACTTTTTAAAGCTGACACACAAAATTAACTAAACCGCACATCTACCATGCTCTCTTGAAGAAAATCGTCTCTCCTCGTTTCTCCTTATTTCAATATAATTTTTATGTTATATTTTGCATAATTCGGGGAGGTTTGAACCCCCAAAACCGCCCCCCTGGGTACGCCCCTGATAACCAATCTTATTTCTTTCACTGGTAAATTATTTTATTTTTTTGCACTGAATTGAAAACTTCACTATGTTTTAACTATAAGTGTGGGTTACCACGAAGTGCGACCTCCACCTAATCATTATTTTTTTTTAATTAGAATGTATTTTGTTTCAGGTGAAAATGTAGTCAGGAATCAATAAATTGCCAATATAGTTTCGTAATCAACTGTGGTTAGTGAAAATGGCGTCCATTGGCGTATCGACGCATCATCCGGTGTCAATAATGACGCCGTCGCGAGATTCTGTCGCGTTTACAACCACCAAAGGATTATTGAACGCGCCGGGACAAAACAACTGCTTCTTGAACAGTGCCGTGCAGGTAAGTTTTCAGTTCCCTTTGCAATAGATAGAATGTTAAAAAACTTGAGGGAATTTCCTCTAACTTATTGAATCTTTTGCTTGGGAATAATTTTGCCCATTTCGGTTGAAAATTACCCGAGCTGTGAATTAAAATGTAAGAGTCCTCCAGCGCATGGGCGTAGCCAGGGGGGGGGGGGTTCAACCCCCCCTCCCCCTGAAATATGCAAAAAATATACATAACTGTTATATTGAAATAAAGAGACGAGTAGAGACGACTCTCTTCAAGAGAGCATGGTAGATGTGAAGTTTAGGACCACTTGTGTGTCAGTTTTAGATAGTAAATTGGTGCATTTTTGATACTATATTTTCTTAAATCCCCCCGATACTAAATCCTAAACTTAAACCACCCCCCCCCCCCCCTAACTAAATCCTGGCTACGTCCATGCTCCAGCGAATCGATACTTTTTAATTAAAAGCTTCTATGAATATGATATATTCAGTTCCATTTCCAATAGTTAAAATTTTTTTAAACTTGAGGGAATTTCCTCTAACTTATTGTATGTTTTTGCTGGTGAGTAATTTAGCCGAATTCCTTACGCGTCTTGCGAGATCTAATTTGTGGAAATCGGTTGAAAATTACCCCGAGCAGTGAATTAAAATATAAGAGTCATTCAGAGAATCGATGGCTGGTTCGATGGTACTTTTTAATTAAAAGCTTGCTGGGAATATGATATATTTACGACTAATTTTGGGATACTGAATCAATTGGTAAAAACTAGAAGTCTCTGTGTTAAGTCGTTCAAAAGTTATGACATCGTGAAATCTGCGGAAAATGTATTTCCTTAAAATCATTATTTATCAAGTGAATGGAAAATTTCAAAGTGTGTCTGGAAGTGTTTTCCCTGCTGATTGTAAATATACAAATTGCATTTTTGATAGCCGTTTCTGTTCGCGAGATATGATTTGACAAAATGGGTAAAATCGAGCGAAATATCGCGAAATTTGGTCGCCCGAGCACAGAACAGAGAAACTATTTAATATTTTTAAGGAAATCTAAGTGCATCCGTAGGGAATATCCTTAGTCCTGAAACCGATGCCGCAAACCGTTTTTAATTATCTGCAACCGTTCTCAACTTACAGACATACGAATTCGAAATTCGCGATTATTTGAATTCAAAATTTCGCAAGAAACAATTAAATGTTTCCAAACAATTTACACATCGATTTCCTCGTCTCGACGGACAACACGCCTGTCCTTTGTATGTTAATTTGACAATTTACATTAACTAGGCATTTAGTCAGACTAATTAGCTGTAGTTATATATTATCTTATCTCTTTATCGTATTATTTATTCACATTTCTTAGTACACAACCTACGTGATCTGTCATTAAATCATAAGTTAGTAATTAAACCGTCTCGCCATTTTTGTCCATCTGGTCTTGTAAGTCTTGTCTTGTGTGTACATTGTAGTTATTATAGTTATTATAATTGTTATAGTTTGTCTTATTTGCGTAGTTCTTTCTAACAAGTCTTGTCTTCATATTTTTATTATTTTTTCTTGTCGCCATTTCTCTTTTGTCTTGTAGCTGTTGTTTTCCGTGTTGGCAAACTTGTCAAGTGCGTGCCTCCTCCAGAATCCGTGAGGCGGCCTGAAGTATCAGGGCGAGACTCCGAGCTATCAGCTCTAGTCGCCTGGGGTAATAGTTTTCCATAGTTTGACATGTCATGTTTTGGTCTGTTGTTAGTATTTGAAACGCCACGCTTGCTAGGCGGGTTGGTCTCCCTGTTGTAATCTGTAATGTAATCGTAACATTTCCTTAATAGACCTTTTTACGGTTAGTTAAGGGAATGCGCGTCCGCCTTGTTTAAAAAGCGAGAATATTAAAGTTTCGGGCACATTTTGTTATTTTCACTGGTTATACGTCAAAAAAGTGCCCGAAAACATGGCGAAAATTAACGATTACGCATAAAAAAATGTCAACTATGAAAAGGTCTATTCGACTGATGGAAAGGTTATTCCGCCGTTACTCGGTCGCCAGAGCCTCTTTCGTTGTCTAGCAGGGGGTACCGCGTGCAGGTGAGGTTGACATTTGGGCCGGTCTTATAACAAAAAAGTTCGCCGTCACTCCTTAGTACATTGCAAAGAAACTAAAAGGATCACTGGCAGACCCCAAATACTATAGCAGGATGACATCAAAACAACCGCGGACATCAAAACAACGTTCCGGTCAGCTCGCTGGCCGGAACTGAAAGCTCAGGATAAAACGGTGTGGAAAGAATTGGAAGAAGTATTTATTCATGTGTGGATGGACTTAGGCTGAAAGAAGAAGAATTATTATTATTAGCATTATCATTATCATCACAATACGGATACTTCCGAAACAAAACAAAAACATACTTTACATACTTCTGGCTGGTTTCCGCGAGTAGGGTGTGCACAGAACAGATTCAAAACCTCAAGACAATCTTCTCACATAGGAGCCGAAGGGGCTACCCCTGGGTAGTCATTATGGTTGACTTCCAAAAGGCATACCACTCAATAGATCGACTCTTCTCTACCTTGTGGGAACTAGGCCTAGAAGAGAAGACTACCAGTCTGGTCCAAGCTACTCTGAAGAACACCACCTCCAAAATCAAGTTCAGGGGTCAACTCTCCTCGAACTTTCCCATCCAGACAGGAGACAGGCGGTGGTAAGGCTTCTCATGCATACTCTTTAACTGTGTTCTGGAGAAAATCATCATTGAATGTACTTCCACATTGTCACCAGTTGCAGGACTGAAGCTTGGTCACAAGAAAAACAACCTCAATGTACCCTGTTTAGCTTTTGCTATTGGCCAACAGCATGGAGGGCTATGCATCAACTACAGAGCCTCTACAATGTTGTCGCAAAAACCGGATTGAGGGTCAACATACGACAGTATGTATACGACAGTATATTCATCACCAATATCAAATGGGTTTCTTCTACAATCCCACTAGGAAACAATAATTTCTGTAAAGTTCCTGCAGCTAGTTACTTTGGAGAATGGAGCTCAGCAAGTGAGAGCGAAACCTTGGCCATAGAGGCCAGGTGCACCAAGTTAGAGAGGGCCTATCTTTCCTGTAAGGACATCTATACCTCCAAATACCTATCCAACAACATAAAACTGAAGCGCTACAACTCGGTAGTAAGACCATCTGTACTCTATGCCTCTGAGTGCCTCTTGATGAATCGAAAAGGTCCAGTCAGGAAACTAGAACTTAAAGAGAGGAAGATCCTGAGGAGAATACTAGTACCTATCAGAGTGGAAGACGGTACCTACAGAATCAGACACAATAACGAGTTCTACGAACACCAGGAAGACATAGTCACATGTATGAGGAAAAGACGACTGACCTTCTATGGGCACGTGACTCGTCTGAATCACTTCAGTCTCACCAAAATGATCCTCACAGTGACAAATAGGGGAAAATCGTCCAAAGCCAAGTTGTGCACCTCTGTTAAATCAGTCTTAGAGGAACTGCAGATCCCATTACAGACAACGAGAACCGAACTCAATACCAACAGGCCATCCAGCAGGGAGTCTTCCCACTGTCTCTCACAAGCAAGACGTGTACAGGCACTACCGGACCTAAATGGACGGATGAGAGGAAGCAAGCTCACAACCAGAAGATGAAGGCATAGTGGGCCAAGAAAAAGCAGAACACCCTAGCTGACGAGTTAAGATGAGCCCCGTGGTCCCTAGTAGGCAAAAAAATGCAAAATCGAGGACTACAACTCTCCTAACCCCACATATTCGATTTCATAAAAAAAAACACAAAAAAATAAAGTAAAAATTATTCGTGCGACCTAACTTTTCTCACTCCCTCAAACTCTTCCCACTTTCATTCCCTTCCGTTCTAAAATTTCACGCATCATGGGCCACGCGCTACCTGTCGCTTCCGTGCAAAACTACCAATTTGTACACTTTTTCCTCTTCTGTTCTTCCCAAGTCAGCCCTTTGCTCTCTTCCATCCAATGTGCCCATCTGTCAGGAGCCTCCCGACATATGGAGCTGACATTTTCCCTTTCCTTTAGGCAGTACAGAGGTTAGTTAGGTATAGTTCCTTTAGTAACCTTCTTCCATTTTTCTCGTTGTCACACCCAAACCTGGTTAATCTTCATTGGATGTCGCTAAAATCACTACTTAAATACAACAGGAGCCTAGCGTATACGTGGTCTGTTAGAAAAGTATCTGACCTTTAGCCGGTAAAAAAACTGGCATACCTGGAGCGTTGGAAACCTAATCACCCTCAAAGTAGTCTCCTTGGGACTCCACACACTTCTCCCAGCGGTGCCGCCATTGTTGAAAGCATTCGGAAATAGCCTCTTTCGGAATCGACTTTAGCTCGGCTGTCGTTGCAGCCATATTGTCCTCTCTTGTCTGAAATCACTTTCAATGACCTCTTGACTTTAGGGAATATCCAGAAGTCGCAGGGGGCCATATCAGGAGAGTAGGGAGCCTGTCGAACCAGAGGAGTCTGGTTTTTCGCCAAAAAATTGTAAACCGAGTGCGAAGAATGTGCTGGAGCATTGCTGGAGCAATGTGCTGGGGCATCTTCCGAATGGTTTCCACCTGGTTGTCGCCCAGTTTCTGGCAAAAATTGATGCGGTAGCGCTGCTCCAGTCGTTCTGTCATTTTACTTGCATTGAAAAACCGACGAGAGCACTACACACTACGTCACAAACTTCCTCTTTCATGCTCTCTATCTCCATACTCGTGTCGTACTCCGGTCCATACTCGTCTTGTCTAGTGTTATCTAATTGCCTTGTCTAGTCTCTCTTATACTAGTCTCTTCTAGCTATGTCTAATCTTGGAAAGATTTGTTTAGACTTTTCTAGTTCTTGGTTTTAACATGGCCAGTCTTGTCTAGTTCTATTCATACTTTATTGAATATTCTCGTTTGGTCTCGTCTTATCTAATCTTGTCTAGTCACTATTAATCTTGTCTAGTCTCTTCTAGGCATGCCTTCTCTTGTATAGATTTGTCTACTCTTTTCAAGTAGTTTGTTTTAGCATGGCCAGTCATGTCTAGTTTTATCCATGCTTTGCTGAATATTCTTATATGTCTAGTGATATCTGTTTACCTATCCGAAATCGGAGTTTTTCAATTCAATATAAGTATTTCATTATCTACAATGTAGAATGACCACGTAGTAACTGTCGCAACCATCCTGTTCATATCCGAAATCCTTTAAAACCTATCGTGGCAAGAAAGGGTCATCAACATCGACGGAACCCGCCTAAATCGCCTACGCTTTGCAGACGACATCGTTCTGATCAGCTACAAGATGAACGATATAACGGAAATGATTTGCCAACTCCACCAAGTTTCAACAAAGATCGGGCTAAAAATGAACCTGGGAAAAACCAAAATTATTAGCAGAAACCACATTTAAATAACCGTAGATAACCAGATTATAGAAAACGTAGCCGAATACACCTATCTAGGACACACCAGAAAACTATGAAAACAAAACCAATCGGAAATCTCAAGAAGAGTAGACTTAACCTATTCGAGACCGATTGCATACCGTGTGTGCAATTGATTTCCGAGACTATAAGACTGCCTGCAATAACAGTAATTTGCAATTATTAATTATTCTGAGTAAACTAGTGGTCGAAATAAGATTTTTCTTGAACAAATGAAATCTGTAAAGTACAGAAAAATAAAATTTGGCATTGGTTTTACTATGTGCCAAAAAAAAAAGTTATCTGAAGCCTTTACATGTAAAATATTATGAATACGCATGCAGCGCAGGCCTAAGGCAGGAACATCAGGAAGCAACTAGTGATAATGAAAATGATGATTTCATGTATGCAAGAAATAGAAAAAAGAATCGATATTTTGTTATCATGGATAGTGATAGTGTGATGAATGTGAATATTGAACTATTAGATGATACACAGGATGAGGTTTTTGAAGAAAATTATTGGAATGATTGTACTAACATTGAAAGTGAAATTGAACAGCATCAAGGTGAGCTTACTGAAGATACAGAAACGTGGGAAGATGATGGTTCTCTTACAAAAATTCCTTTTGTGGGTAAACCAGGTCTCCAAAAGTTACCAAACGGAGGTAGTCCGTACGATCTAAACAAATTAAAAAACTAATCCTCTCACGGCCCGGATTCACTCCTCGGAAATATCATCAAAGAATTCTAATTTGAATTAATCGAATATCATCAATTGTTCATTTTCTTCTGAAAAGGTGCCTGCAATATTAAAAACCTCAACTGTGATTCCTGTATTCAAAAAAGGAGACCGCTTGGATAAAAACAACTACAGGCCTATTTCGTTGGTATCAGTATTAGCTAAAATACTAGAATACTCCATGGAATACAGATTAATGCCTTTTATAACAAAGCATAATCTTATTCGAAATGAACAACATGGCTTTTGCAGGAACAAATCTACCACTACAGCAATTAACGAACTCTACAACAAAATAGTATGCGAGGTGGATGAAGGTAAATTCCCAGTGGGTGTTTTCTGCGACCTCTCTAAAGCCTTCTATTGCGTCTCTCACCACATAATATTGCAGAAATTGGACTCTTATGGAATTAGAGGTAAAACAGGCAACTGGTTCAGGTCGTATTTGGCCGACAGGAAACAATACGTCAAAATTAATTCAACTGTGAAGATTGTCAAAGGCTAGCGTTGTTAACGTGGGTGTCCCTCAAGGGAGTATTTTAGCACCTGTGCTATTTTCTCTGTATACAGCAGATATGATTAAGTTTATTGGTCAAAAATACTGCACATTATACGCTGATGATGCAAGTCTGATAATCTCGGAGGGATCCTTGGCACAAACTACCATACAAGCAAATACAATTCTACCAAAACTATTCAAATGGTTTAGCGGAGAACCATATACCATACTTATCTTTTTGAACTTTTATTTGTTTATACCTTTTTGTCTTTGATTGTCAAAGAAACAAACAAGTACGGCGAAATGAGTTTTAAGGAAAAATGGAAGGACTTAACCATTTCTGAATTCAAGGGTTTTTTAAGTTTATTATTACATGTGGGAACAATTCAAATGTCCAATAATTGACAATTATTATTGGAATAAATGCGAACAATTTGGTTTTCATTGTTTTTCCAACACATGACTAGACAAAGATTTCAAAATGTCTTACGATCGCTTCATTTCTCGTCTGATAATGAAATTGATCATCGCCTACGGAAAATAATTCCAAGAGAACATTTAAATGGTACATCAAATTATGGATTCATTTAGTTGAAACTTTGGTTTTTAATTCCTGCAATTTTAATTTTAGCTTACATTGCACACATGGTGTTCAATCCGCTCCTCGCAATAAAAATCTTCCGAGGAGCGAGCTGCACACCCGGTGTGCAATGCTCCTGGGGACCGTGTTCGAAAAAAATCGTCGTCTCGAATGGGTTAAGCTGGGCTGCATTCAGCAAGTTTGGATTCAAACTAAAAAACCCAAAGATCATCGGAAATCTCAAGCAGAAGGTGTACCATTCATGCGATATGCCAGAAGCAACATACGGTTTAGAAACCATGACACTAGCACAAGAATGTCTAAATAAACTCAAAACAACTATATAACGAGTTATGCTAGGAATTAGCTTGAGAGACAGAATGAAAAACGAAGATACTTGGAAAAGATCGGAGGTTACCGATATTGCCCATCGTATCGGTCAACTCAAGTGGCAATGTGCCGGCCATATGGCGAAACAGAACCCCGATAGGTGTTCCAATAAAATTACGCACTGCCGCCCCCGGGGATCCAAAATGAGCACCGGCGGACCCCAAAAACGATGGCGGGATGACATCAAAACAACCGCTGGTCGGGGTACAGGAAGCTCCATACAAAACGGTGTGGAAAGAATTGAATGCGGCCTTCATTCAGAAGTGGATGGACCTAGGTCGGGGGTGGCGAACCTTTTTATGACCGCGTGCCATTTTTCTTATGTTTCTACATTATGAAATGCTGACGTTCCTGAATATCAGTTACCGTATAAGCCTGAATATAATATAATACAGGGTATCAGCTTGAATATGATGTTTGAAAATATACCAATACCAATCTGTGTTCAAAGCCAGTTTTCAAACACAAGTCAGCATTTCTGCCACGATTATCAAATTTCTTGGAAAGTAATACGTGCCGGCAAACAGTTAAAACGGTTTCTGGCAAAGTGTAGCTCAACTGATACTGCTCTGATGGATATCTAGTGTTAATTTTATAATCGCTTCTCTAAATTGTAATCAGGAAGTTCTTGCTTTATTTTACGACCAAGTAATTTTATTTTACGACCAACTAATACAAAGCATTTGACTCTTTTGATCACAAGCTCCTTCCACAAAAAAATTGAAGATATTGGAGTGGCCAAGAAATGGGTAAAATCTTCTTTGCATCAAAGAGGACGAACAGTTATCGTAAACAGTTCAAAATCGGAAAGAAAATTAAAGAAGTGGGTGGTACCCCAAGGCACTATAATGGGACAACTCTATTCTTGATATTTATTAGTGATCTGGCACAAACAAAGAATGTTCTATGCAATTTTATTTTATACGCTGACGATGCCAACATTTTAATATCTAATCCAGACATACGATTTAATTAAAAGAAATTTAAAATCAAGAACGTTACGGAGGATGATGTATACATCTTTAATGGACTTTAAATATACGCAAAACTTACTTCATGATTATAGTTTACTTCTAAGATTTGATAAAAAATCACAAAAAGGGGCCGAATCAATAAAACGTCTAGGGGTAACACTTGATCAAAAACTAAGGGACGTTTGTTTCGAAAACTAAGAGAATGTGTAAAAAGTTGATTCTGTAAATATTTTAACACGCCATCGTTAAGCCTAGCTTGTCATACGGTCTGATATTTTGGGGTCAGTAGCGAATATTAATGCGGTATTTAAAGATATTACGATCGATGTTGAATGTATATCCTCTTCCTGACGGTCTTTGTTCATCCAGCACTACATTTTAACGCTATCCTCCTTCTCCCGCGTGCCAATAAAAAATTTCAACGTGTCAGCTGTGACACGCGTGCCATAGGTTCGCCACCGCTGACCTAGGTTGAAAGAAGATATCTATTTAGATTTTTTTAGGTAATCTAGTCTTGTCCATCGGTCTTGTCCTTCTATTTTACCTATCCTTATAGCTCGGTCTTTTCTAAAAAACCTAACATCTTGTCTGTTTTGTCTTCCTATTTTATCTAGCCTTAAATCTCGGTCTTATCTAACTAGCATCTTGTCTGTTTTGTCTTCTCTATGTAGTATTGTCAATATTGTGTCATTTGTCTTCACTGTCTAATTTTTCTTATCCTGTTTTAATAATAATAATAATTATAATAATAATCTTTATCTACTCACACACCAAAATGAACACATTATTGTATGGGAAGGATGCCATTATTGTAATCGTGTGTAAAAGTATCCAAATCGTGAATAAAAGTCCAATGTAAATCAAATGGTGTTTCATTATTAAACGATTTCTGTTTGTTGTTACAATGGCAACAACTTGCGTCACCAAAAAAAAAACATAGATGTACTGAAAATAAATTTTCTGACGTATATTGAAATTGAATTAATTTGTCTTATTTTGAATCACGAAGTCTCGGCCTCTCAGTTTGGATTTATATGGCTCTTATACAACTTAACCTAGCCATAACCTAATCTAAATCTCGGTTAACCTAGATTACATCGACAACAACCGGATAGTGTTCCCGTCATTGTGCGTTTATACTAGTTAGCCATTTTTTCCACGGAGACGCTGCACTTTCTAACCTTATTGTGTCAGTGATTTGAAGTATGTTCTCTGTCAAAATTACAATTTTTACAATATTATCAGTAAGAAACAATTATTTTTTTGTAGATTTAACAGTATTCTAACATGCGTCGTAGATAAAATAATGTATTACACACATGTGTGAAAGCATGGGCGTAGCCAAGGGGGGGAGGTTTAGGGGTTCAAACTCGCCCCTCCCCCGCCCCCCCCCCCCCGTAATATCCAAAATATTAAATAAATCCCTTAAATATTATATTGAAATAAGGAGAGACGACTCTCTTCGAGAGTGCATGGCAAATGTGGAGTTTATAGATCTTATGTGTCAGTTTTTGGTAGTAAATTGGCGCATTTCTATTATTGTATTTTCTTCAAAACTTGTATTTATGATACAAGTGTGTGAAAAGGGCTTTTGTCCACTCATTGCGATTAAACCACTCGCCTTCGGCTCGTGCTTTAAACTTCGCAACTCATGCACAAAAGCCCTTTTCCACACACTTCTATCATAAACTACTATTATTGTCACCACCAGTAACAAATCTAATTCAAAGTTAGCTTAGTAGTTATAAATCGTTGTGATTTGTAAAAACAAATCCAATTCAAAGTTAGCTTAGTAAGTTATGAATCGTTGTAATTATATTTTTTCTCATCGGTTTTTAATGTATGCAGCCACTCGACTCGGAACATAATTACTCTAATTAAGTAACTTTTTTTGAACAAAGATACCATTTACCAGCTCTTTAGAGGAGTTTTCAAGCGTGTGATAGTCGCACCGAGCTCGAATCTCAAACTACTTGACGATCGTAAGTATGCATAAGTAGCAACCAAACAACTTATTTAAAGCATTTTGTAATAACATTTGTTATAAAACAAACTGAACACTATCTTCCCGAAAAAAATAGCAATAGCAGAAATATAAATACAATCACTTATTCTTATAACATGAACATAGCTCCAACATCGCGATTTAGGTATTGTTTTAGACCCTAAACAACTTTTAACTGACCATATAGATTAGGTTTTGTGATGAGATCTATTATTTTCTATCTTATTATTAGGCAACGTTTAGGTTATCCTGAAATGTAAATAAAAGAATAAAACAAATTACACAACGTCGACCATCACAAACGAAATCCACTTAAAATTCCACAAATCCACAAATTCCTATAGAATTTAATCTCATAATAATGTTTTTTTTACTCGTTCTGTAATTAATGAAAGTTTCTCGGTGGACATTAGATTTATATTAGGGGACCACCGCCAATGAGACGAAAGGATTAGCACACGGATCGGACGGCACGTAGGACATTACAAAGTTTACGCGACGCGGCAATCGCGAAACGAAACACCGTTTTATAAATAGCCGGCAGGGATTTAGTGCCTTGTAGTAGTAGTAGCCGGTTTAATTATTCAATATATTATAGATAGTAAACAACTTGTATATGGAATGTTTATGCCGCGAGTAACGATAAATATAGAGATATTACTGATTTAAATAATATCAGTTTAATATTGATAGCTTACAAATATCTAAACAAGTCTAGATTGAAGCTTGAGAGGCTTGGTAGCTAATCTAGATAGATTTGACAAGACATAAAAAACTAGACAAATAAGACTATAGTCCATTTTTTTTAAGAATGCAGTAACTAGAAACCTGATTTACATTATGATAAATGTTCAATCTAGATACAAAATTTGGCGCTAAATTCAAATATAGTTACTTGAATATAAAATATAATTAAAATTAATTAATTAAAATAAATATAAAAGGTAATTTATTAATGGTTTGATTGAATATCTTAATATTATTGAATAACTTATACAATACTAACAAATAAATGCAGAAAAACGCAAAAAATCTAAATGAAACAAACATCAGATGACAATTGTGAAGTGACACGGCAGCCATTGACAACTAACAGCTGCAAATGTATGTGAAAAGAACGAGAGAAAAGAGGTCGAGTTGGAGAAGTAAATATTGTCAGTGTGAACTTCCCCTCGATTTAAGCCAATCAGAGAACAAGGTCAAATAAGCCCTATCTTCCTTGTACTGCATTCTTAAAGAAAAGGAACTGTAGACAGATTCAACGATATTAACAGGTCTAGAGACATTGGTTATTATAAACCAATTTAAACAGGTTAGTTTTAGAAGATATATGAGTCTCCGCAAACTAGTTATAATAGTTACACAAGCCAAGAAAGCTTATACTAGACCGAGCAAGAACCACAACTTAAATACAACGGGAGCCTTCTAGAACCATCTAGTCTAATTTTCGCAAGTTTGATATAAATTGATAGATTAAACCAAATTAATACTGACGATTAGTTTTGGTAATACCTTTTTTTCTATTTTGCGTCTGTACTGGACTCATAACAGCACTGATAAGCGTGCAGTTATGGCTCGCTGAGTGCTGTTATGAGTTAATTTTTTCAAGGTTGGCACTGATATTCAGAGCTGGCTGTCAGTGTCAAATTTTCGGCGAGATAGTTTTGAGGTTTTTTGTGAAGTGTGGAAATCGCGAATAAACAATTTTAATTAATTAATGGTAATAAACTGTATTCTATGTCGTCGACAGACATATCTGTTAATTCCTGAAGCCTAAGCGCACCATTGGAACCCATTATCAAGACGATCTAAAATGACTACCGTTACCTACAAAGCTGCGATATACATATAAATTTACCCATCTTAATAGGCAGGTAAGACTTATAAATTTCTTCTTCTAAAATCTTCGACTTTTTAGGTGCATAGCCCTGAGATATCCGTTTCAATGAGGCCTGCAATTTATAATATTCGGTTATGTCTACATCCTTATATTTAGATAAACAGGACCTCAACATGGAATATATCGTGCATAAACTTAATGGTTTATACTTCTTACGTTGTAATTCGAAGTAAGCAAGTAAAACATTTTCCAAAACAACTTTAACATCATTTTCATTGCACCACTCGTTAAATTTTGTATATTGTTCTTCATATCATGTACGTGATTTATCCTGCAACAAATTGCTCACCGTATTTGCAGCAATTTGCTGAATTTCAGGTAGAGTACAGGATACCTTCTCACCCATTTTAATTTTAACCTTAAAATTAATTTAAGTGTCAGTGAATAATTGTCTGGTATCAGTGTTATCAACCACCATAAAATTTTCTAAATACAGTCGAACTTCCCCAAGTCGAATTACCATAGTTCACGAAAAAAAATTGGAGTTATAGAAAATTCGAGTTAGAGAAATACATAACTACGAAATGAATAAAATTCATTTGACACAATTTATTCGAAGTAAATATGTACATATGTATATATTTATAAACAAAAATTAAAAATACATTATTAATATAATGTTATATAATTATAATTAATTAAAAATAATTATAAATATTATATTAATTTTTGAAAAAGGCTGTAATTTTTAATTGTTTTCCATTAATATATTCTCTATCTACAAAGTTCTCCAAAGTAGATAATGCGCGGTACACTTCGTCTAGAACAGTGTTTTCCAAAGTGTGGTACGCGTACCCCAAGGGGTACGCGAATGGTTTGCAAGGGGCACAAAATTATGTTCCAACATTTTTTGTGTGTGCCAAAGTGGATATAAGAAGGAAAATAACAATATTTCAATTACATTAAAAATAGTGCATCAAACATTACTTTTTACAAAATGTTTGAATCTTATGAATTAGAATCCTATAAAACCTATCTTATTAAGTCATGTTTAATTCCTTGGATACGGATCAATAAAACAGTGGCACTAGTGAAATTAAAATTTTATTTCACTAGTGAAATAAAAGTATCAAAAGCAACGCATCAAAATAATTCACTTATGGGTTCCGTAAACATGACACTAAATCAGTGGTGCGCAAACCGTGGGTCGCGACCCCTCGGGGGGTCGCGAGGGAAATTTTGGGGGTCGCATAATTTAAAGAAATTTATTTATCAGTAAGATAGTGAAATTAAATTATACTATTTATAAAAATAGAACTATATTATTTACGAAAACTTTCTGTTTTCGAAAAAAAATCTGTTTTAATACCTAATCAGAGCCGTAGCAATGCTTTTGGCGCTCTTGGGAAATATTTAAAGTAGACAATTATAAATTAACGAATAAATTAAACGAAATTTTTAGTTAAATAAATTAACGAAATCTACTTATGTAATTTTGGAATTAATTTTATTACGAGTAAATTCTGAATCACAAATTGAAATTTATGAAAAACCTACAATTATTATTATAAACTATTTTACAACCGCGTTCGTAAACCTGATGTGATGCCAATAATTTTTTGTATTACTCATGCGCGAAAAGTACTTCTTGACGCACGTTTTACAATACGAGAAATGCCATTTTTCAGTAATAACCTGGGCAACGCAAGCAAATATCCAATATCGCTAGGTTACATTAAAAACAAAAACAAATAAATAAATAAAATAAACACAATCAAGACCTCAATATTAAAAAAGTGACTTGAAAGTGTAAGAAACTTTTTTAATTACAAAATAAGAATAGAAATTAAAGAAAACGTTTTAAAATTAGTGTAAATTCTATCGTGATACCGGGGACTGAGGAGAGTTCTTATGACGAAACCACACCACCGGAGACAATTGAAAAAGCAAATTCTTCATTTTTGATCTCATTTTTTAGATGGTCCCAAACTTGTAAGAACCATCCCCTCGCATGAGCAATAAAAAATAAGTTTTATTTTAAATCAAAGTCAACCATTCTATTTCTTAGCCTTGGCTTCTCTGGCGGCTTTCCTCTCCGCTGCACGCTTCAACCGCTGGCCGGGCTTCAAGTTGTGCCTCTTCGAGAACCTTTGATTCTTCAAGAACTTAGCATCCATGCCCAAGGTGGATTAATGACGGAAACGTTTTGGTTTCTTGATCCCGTTAGGATGATCCTTGCGGTTTTGATTGTGGGCTGTGTGATTCTTTGACCTGGCCATTTTTTACAGTACCTGACGATACGATGTCACTAACAAAACTGAAAGCTATAAAATAACTGACAAATTCACATTGACATGACAATTCACATGAGATTTGTTGTTGGTAGTCCTAATAATAATTAGTCAGACAAGACTAGACAGACAAGACTAGACAGACAAGACTAGACAGACAAGACTAGACAGACAAGACTAGACAGACAAGACTAGACAGACAAGACTAGACAGACAAGACTAGACAGACAAGACTAGACAGACAAGACTAGACAGACAAGACTAGACAGACAAGACTAGACAGACAAGACTAGACAGACAAGACTAGACAGACAAGACTAGACAGACAAGACTAGACAGACAAGACTAGACAGACAAGACTAGACAGACAAGACTAGACAGACAAGACTAGACAGACAAGACTAGACAGACAAGACTAGACAGACAAGACTAGACAGACAAGACTAGACAGACAAGACTAGACAGACAAGACTAGACAGACAAGACTAGACAGACAAGACTAGACAGACAAGACTAGACAGACAAGACTAGACAGACAAGACTAGACAGACAAGACTAGACAGACAAGACTAGACAGACAAGACTAGACAGACAAGACTAGACAGACAAGACTAGACAGACAAGACTAGACAGACAAGACTAGACAGACAAGACTAGACAGACAAGACTAGACAGACAAGACTAGACAGACAAGACTAGACAGACAAGACTAGACAGACAAGACTAGACAGACAAGACTAGACAGACAAGACTAGACAGACAAGACTAGACAGACAAGACTAGACAGACAAGACTAGACAGACAAGACTAGACAGACAAGACTAGACAGACAAGACTAGACAGACAAGACTAGACAGACAAGACTAGACAGACAAGACTAGACAGACAAGACTAGACAGACAAGACTAGACAGACAAGACTAGACAGACAAGACGTAATAATAAACAAGACGGAAGAGGTAATCCTAATTTATATTTTCAGGCTATGTTCCGACTTTATTTAGTTTACATCACATTTTAATTTCTAAATACAAATATATCGCTTCATTCTTATAATAAACTTTACTAATATCTGCGCGTATATGCGAATTCATTATCTGAAGTTTAATGGTGTCAAGACTTTTATAGCATTTTGTGATGGTGTCTAAGTTTGCTGCGCTATTTTAAAAGGCTGTATTTAATCAATGACGTCACCAAAACTCTTTTAAAAATATTGTTTGTAACACGGGCGGTATTGTCAATTGCCCTCTCGAGCGAATGTACGACTAATTTTTGCTCTCATCGCGTCAAATTGACAACTTACCTAGTTACAACCTAGTTACAAAATATACTATTTTCTAAGTATCGTAGAAAGCAACACTTGTATAAATGTCTCCGCACACAAATGCGTTAGTGCGTTGCGGTTCGTTGTCATTCGTGCGAGAGCGTAAAAAATATGTACTGCACACATTAGTACGTTAAATGGATTATTATTATTATTATTATTATCTTTATTCAATAATACCTTGCGGTGTAGAACGTGTCAATATAAATATACAAATAAAATATGTTATAAAAGAAAAAAAAAATGTATAAAAAAAATGTATGAAATGTGTATATAAAAGTAACAAACCAAGAGGCAATATTACATTTAATTAAAATTTTCAAAATAATATTCATTTAATGAATAGTATGCCTTTTTAGTCAAAAACGTTTTTAAGGTGAGTTTAAATATTTTAACACACTTTATGTCTTTAATACTACTCGGAAGTATATTGTAGATTTTTATTAGCTCACCAACAGCACTTTTTTGAACTAAAGTTGAACTTGTTTTTATAGGACGTAAAGTACATTTTTTGCGCGTATTGTATTCGTGCGTATATTCATGTTTTTCAAACATTTTATAATGCTCCTTTACATAACTGGCACTATTTAAAATATAGATGGAGGGTAACGTAAGTATTCTCTTCTCAAGGAATATTGGTTTACATGAGTCTGTCATTTTCATGTTGAACATACTTCTAATACTTCTTTTTTGAAGTAAAAATATTCGATGAGCATCGACCGAATTTCCCCAAAAAATTATTCCATACCGAATAACTGAATCAATGTATGCATAATATGCAGTTAAACTAGTACATTCGTCAACCGACTGAGATAGCATTCTCAATGCGTAACAGAAGCTACTAATTTTTGGAGATATATAGTTAACATGGGCCTTCCAGTTAAGTCCTTTATCAATTATAACACCCAAAAACTTTGTATCCGAGGACGACGTAAGTGTCTCTTCATTGAAGATGAATTCGATATTTTCCTCTCTATGAGCAGAGAATTTTATAATTTTGGTTTTGTTGACATTTAATTTAAGATTATTCTGTGAATAATATGACTTCATGACCGACATACCATTAATTATTTCTTGCTGCAAATCCACCAGATTTTTACCTTTAACAGACAGTGTGTTATCGTCAGCAAACATTACCACTTTATAAATAATATTATCTGGAAGGTCATTTATGTATAATAAAAAAAGTAAGGGACCTAATGTGCTTCCCTGTGGGACTCCTCTTTTTATATATTGGTACTGGGACATCTTGAAACCTCCATTGCACTCATCCTGTGCTCGAATACATTGTCTTCGATCTGTGAGGTATGATTTTAAGAGCCTGTAACTGGACCCTCTGAAACCATATTCCTCTAACTTTACAAGCATTTTTGAATGGTCTATACTATCGAATGCTTTGGAAAGGTCCAAGAATATCCCAGCAATATCTTGACCGGAATTCAAGGAGTTGATAATTTCCTCAACGAACTGAAATATAGCCCTTGTTGTAGATCTACCTTTCGTGAAACCGTTTTGTACGGTCGCTAATAGATTTTCTTGTTCCAGGAAAGTTGTGATTCTTATATAAATGATTTTTTCGAATATTTTCGATATATTTGAAAGTAGGGCGATAGGACGATAATTTTCAATTTTAGTCTTATTACCGTTTTTATGTATGGGTAATATAAAGGCGTCTTTCAGTGCGCTGGGGAAATTTTCTGTCAAAAAAACATAGGTTTATTATAATGGATAGTGGTCCCGCTAAAACAGGAGCACAATATTTTAATAACATAACAGGGATATCATCTGGACCTACAGATTTTGTGTTTTTTAAATTCGATATGACCTTTATAACTTCGGCATCATTAGTCGGCCTAAGAAAAAGTGTGTTTTGTATGGATCTTAATTTAAAATTTTGATAGTTTTGGTTGTCGAACTTGAATGAATCACATACATTTATAAAAAAATTATTAAAATTATTAAGAATTTCTGAATCACTCCAATTGTTATTTACAGAAATATCCTTAAGTTTAAATTTTTTTTTGGTCACATTGGATTGCGTAACTTGCTTCACAACAGACCACACTGCCTTAGTTTTGTTTGTGGAATTAGAAATGTAATTAGAATTGCATGCCATTTTTTCTTCTTTAATCAACTTTTTTAGGTCTGAACAAAATGCACTGTAGATGTCCTTGTCCACTCCATTGTCATACATTTCTCTTTTGATTCTGCTCTTTTGTTTTATTTCATCTGAAATCCACGATTTTTTGTTATTTTTATTCTTTTGTTTATATTTTTTCTTTGGACAGAATAAATTAAATGTGTAGCTTAACTGGTTGAAGAATATCGTGTACGCTGTATTAACATCAGTGATATTTATTAACTTATTACATATGTCTGCTTGCATAAGAGCATCTTTTATGAGTTCCAACTTTTCTTTATTAGTTTTTCGATTGGGTATTTAGTTAATTTTCCAATTTTTTTTCAAAAAGAAATCTCTACAAATTTAAAACAAACGGAACACAGCCTGAATATATAACTATATTCAACCTTTCCGGAGCTCTATAACAAATACTGAGTCTTTTTAGGACTACCAAAACAAATCTCATGTGAAATTTGTAAGTTATTTTACAACTTTCGGTCCACCTTAGTGGCATTCAACAAAAACTATAAAAATAACATTGTTTTTAAGATCATGTCTTTCAATGATCAAGGACGCGTTTCGAGATTTATCTCTCATCAGCACAGCTTTGCTTCCATGAACAATTCCTGCTAAGTTCATGTCTAACAATAAGTTCTCTCACAAAATGTCTAAATTAAAAACATCTAACCCTAAACACCCAAATGGGTTTTCAAGTAAGTTGTTTATAAATTGATGTTCATGGAAGAAAAGCTGTGCTGGTGAGAGATAAATCTCGAAACGCGTCTACAGATGGCTATTTACTTAAGGTATCGGAAAGACATGATCTTAAAAAACAATGTTGTTTTTCTGGTTTTTGTTGAGTACCACGAAGGTGGACTGAAAGCTATAAAATAACTGACAAATTCACATTGACATGACAATTGACATGAGATTTGTTGTTGGTAGTCCTAATAAGATTCATTGGTATTATAGAGCTCCGGAAAGGTTGAATATATTTATATTTTCAGGCTATGTTCCGACTTTATTTAGTTTACATCAAATTTTAATTTCTAAATACAAATATATCGCTTCATACTAATAATAAACTTTACTAACATCTGCGCGTATATGCGAATTCATTATCTGAAGTTTAATGGTTTTTAAATGGTTTTTAAATGGTCAAGACTTTTATAACATTTTGTGATGGTGTCTAAGTTTGCTGCGCTATTTTAAAAGGCTGTATTTAATCAATGACGTCGCCAAAACTCTTTTTAAAATACCCTATAAACGCAAATCCCAAATCACGTTAACACCTAACCACCTGACATACGTCTCTCAGACCCAAAGTAGCAGTAATTTTCTCACCTGAGACGTACGGCAGGTGGTTTAGGGTAGGTAAAGTGAAAAAAAATCACATTACCTACGTTTACGATTAAAAAACGTCTACTGTCGATCGAGGGGTCGCGACAAAAATTTTCGCAAAGTGGGGGGGTCGCCAATGAAAAAAGTTTGCGCACCATTGCACTATATGTTGACTTCACTGATGTTCATTTATGTTTTCTTGTATCAATCTATCTAAAATCAATGTGTACCAGACTCTCAGCAAAATAAAGAGCCTTTTCTATAATAAGTGGTCCAGGCATTGGCACATTTTTATCCCGCGCAATTTTCAACCATTCGAAAGTAGCTTTGCCAATATCTTCGTAGGTACACTTTTTCAAACGTTTGCATCATTAGTTGCACCATTTTCGGCTTTGTTCAGAATTTATTCGCGGTTTCTTATAATTGAAGAAAGTGTAGGTACTTGGAGAAATCCCAAAGTCTTCAGCAATCACTTTTTTCATTTTTAATACCTTTGTCAACCTCACTATAATGACATCGTCTTGAGTTTTCTTCTCTGACATTCATATTTGAAATTGTTACGGCAGAGGTAAAAAGAAAGAATGAGTTTAAACTATAACATTTCATTCATATATAATTGCAGTTATAGAGATTATTTTCTATGTAAAATTTTATCATTGTAGGTACACACTTTTACTACGAGTTATGGAAAAAATCTAGTTAAGGAAAATTCGAGTTATGGAAGTTAATTTATATGTAAAATGCTATCTAAACGTATAAATTTATAAAAAGTTCGAGTTATAGAAATATTGGAGTTATAGAAGTTCGAGTTATGGTTTTCATTTTTTTTCTAAACTTGGACGCGTGCTGTAAAATCGCGCTTACTGAACTCGTGCTTTAATATATTATTTATTCATTTTCCTTATACATAGCGCTTAGATTGAGATTATGAATGTAGTCGGTGTTGAACTTGGCCCACTTCGGGCGTGTATGTCTGATAGTGTATACAACTTTCCAAAATTGTTTTCAATGACCCGAAAGTAAAAAATCAATCGCTCAATAATTAGCATCTGGTTTCTATCACCATTGTCTTAAGAAGATTAGATTAGATTCCTTTTATTGGCATAAACAACTACAGTTTTACATATAACAGTGCTACCATCTATGTTAACCAAATAATTACACACACGCTCCAACCTAAGACAGAATAAAAAATAATAAATAACTAGAAGAAAACAAACAAAAAGAAAAAGAAAAAAAAAAGAAAAGAAAAATAATCCTCTCAAAAACAACATTTCCTCTCAAATAATAATAATAATAAAATCACGCGTCACCAGATGGTAAAAGAACTAAAGTTTTATTCTTTTTTAACTCCACCACTGTTTTCATCAAGGGCCATCCCGCTCCGGCCTCCCTCATACACGAGCCCCAGTCTTCTACTACCACACTCTCCTCTCTGCTCCACTGACATCCTGCACAGCTTTGAGCCCAATGCGCCCACACGTCACTAGCTTCCCCACATATCTCACATCGTTTAAAACGGGAGCCCATCCAGTATCTCCTGCCCTTTTCCTCTGACCCGTTACATCTTCTCTGACATCTTAAGAAATTAAAATTTAACATTTCGCAATAGAGAATTGCCAGCAGCAAACTACACATTTTCTAGTCTATGGAATATCTTGTGCTAAAACAGACTTTATATTATAATATTCTTTCTGGAAAATATTGTTTTAATATTAAGCATAATCTTCATTTACAAAACTTATGCAGACTAACTTTACCACTTCGTATTTAAGTTAAAACATAATTATTTTAAAAACAAGTTTGTATTTTTAAAGACTTTATTTATGTATCTTGATTCGCGGTTCGATTAAAAATCTTTTAAATTTCCATATGTTAATGCGTGTGTACACGCGAAATGTACGACGCAGGAGACGCAGAAGACGAAGGTAAAAGAGCCACGAGGAGTACATAAACACTTCTGGTAAAGTAGCACCAGAGTTGAATAACCGGTGACGTCCAAGTCGCGTGGATAAGCCGGAGGCAAATCGGAGTCTTCTAGCTCCCGATAGTCTCTCATTATTTCCTAATGGAAATATTTTTTTAAGTGAGATATACAGTGGCGGCTGGTGACAATTGAAACAAGTGGGGCCAGGATTAAAAATCAATTCTACTTTTTCACATTTTACAAGTTTCACAAATGATTTTTAAGGCCGATTCTCATATAGGCGACCCTCAGCTACGCGACGTCACGCGACATCGCCTGTCAAATAATAATTACATTGTTTTAAATGGGCATGTTCTCACTATGGCTACGCGACAGCTACGCGACGTGCCCATTTAAAACAATGTAATCATTATTTGACGGGCGATGTCGCACGACGTCGCGTAGCTGAGTGTCGCGCATATGGGAATCGACCTTAATTCAACACTTTATCGATTTCGGCTTCATAGGCTTAGGCCATCGTCAGAAGATTACACACAATGCAAGAATGTTAAATGTTTTTATATATTTTCTTATAGACAAATAGCGTTCGCGTATATGCGTTTTAATGCATATTTCCACTTATTGTTAGTACGCCTATATCCAATCTTTATAAAGCATTATTTGTATGTGTATCAATATCTGGATACAAAACTAAGGAAATGCCTTTTAACGACAACCGCTAATAAATTATTACCAATTATAAGCAACATAATCAGCCATTTATATGCGCACGTGTTCGTAGCTTTTCTATATATTTTTATCTCACTGTTCTCATATTTTATTCATAGAATATGACGAAAAGAAAAAAAATTGAAAGGCTCTTAAACGAAGGATGGATAATTAAATCTAGAGGCATTGAAAGAATCCAGACAGACTAATCGAAACGACGAAGGTGAAGAGATATTTATTCACATTGTATATCAAAATTATTTATTAATCCATCAGGGATTGTTTTATTACCACGTTTTCTTTGTCTCTTTGTACGAGAAAAATGTTTTTAAAGATCAAGATCAAATTGTTTAAGTTGAGATGGTTGTAGCCTCAGGTGAGTGGTGAGTGCGGTGGTGGCCTATTAGTCTAGGTATCCGATTACTAGTCAAGATATCCCGGGTTGAAATCCCGAGGGCACGGGTATTAAAATAAGCCAACTAGTCTGCCAAGAGAAAAGCCTTCGCTAAAAAAGTTAACAACAGTTAAAAGGCCCACACTTTTTTTCACAGTTTTTGGATTTTTTTCCACACATTTTACCATTTTTTTCCACCTTTTCCATCCAATAAAGGCAAATTGGTGTCAAAAAAAAAAAATCCGAAAAAGTGTGAAAATTTTTCAAAAATTATAACAAAGAACCATATAAAAATGTAAAAAAATACAAATTTGCAAAGTTGTGAAAATGTAAAAAAAATTGTTCAACAAAACAAAACAAAAATTGTTTTACAAAATTTTCCTTCTTTTTTTTTGTCAATACAAGCATTTTTTTCACACTTCTTGCAATTTTTTCCCCACATTTTGAAATATTTCCCACACTTTTTACATTGTGGAAAAATGCAAAAAGTGTAGAGACTTTTTGCATTTTTTTTCACAATTTTCTAAAATGTCTAAAAAATTCCGGAGAGCTTGAAAAATTTGCAAAAATTGTAACAAAAATAACTACATAAAAATTTAAAAAAATACAAATTTGCAAAGTTGTAAATATGAGAAAAATTGTGCAAAAAATGTTAAAAACAATTAAAAAAAGCGGTTTAAACTTTCCTTCTTTTTTTAGTCAAAACAAACATTTTTTTCGACTTTTTGCAATTTTTTCCACACATTTTGTAACTTTTCCCACACTTTTTGCATTTCTTCCACAATTTTCGCGCCTAGAATTTGATGTCTAAAAAATTCCGGATAATGTGAAAATTTTGCAAAAATTGTAACAAAAAGAACCACATAAGAATTAAAAAAAATACAAATTTGCAAAGTTGTAAATAGGACAAAAATTATGCAAAAAATGTTAAAAACAATAAAAAAATAGGTTTAAACTTTCCTCCTTTTTTTAGCCAAACAAACAATTTTTTGACTTTTTACAATTTTTTCCACACATTTCGCAATTTTTCTACCATTTCCACTTAACAACGGCATATTGGTGTCAAAAGGTGTGAAAAATTTGCAAGATTTGTAACAGAAAGTACCACAAAACGTCAAAAAAATACAATTTTGCAAAGTTGGGAAAAAAGTGAAAAAATTATGTAAAAATTGTTAAAAAAATATATAAAAACAATACAAAAATTGGCTTATACTTTCCTTTTTTTGTCAAAACAAGCAATTTTTTCATAATTTTTACAATTTTTTTTACACATTTTGCAATTTTTTCCACACTTTACATTTTTTTCTAAAGTTTAGAATTTGTAAAACCATACTACATACTACATTATAGCTAATCATATAAACTTAATAAAGTCGCAACACAGCCTAAATATATAAATATATTCAACCTTTCCGGAGCTCTATAACATTATTGAGTCTTTTTAGCACTACCAAAATAAATCTCATGTGAAATTTGTCCCTATTTTATAGCTTTCAGTTTAAACCTAACCTAAAACCTAACTTAACCTTTCTGGCACTTAACAAAAACCAGAAAAATAACATTGTTTTTTAAGATCATGTCTTTCCGATAACTTAAGTGAATAGCCATCTGCAGAGGCGTTACGAGATTTATCCACTTATCTATCTCACGTGGATTATTAGGGGTTAGTTTAATTTGACATTTTGTGTGAGAGACATGAACTTAGCAGGTTATTGATTTAAATGATAAGTTACTATTGGTAAAACCATTTTTGTTGAGTGCCACGCGGGTGGACTGAAAGCTGGACAAATTTCACATGAGATTTGGTTTGGTAGTCCAAAAAAGACTCAATAATATTATAGAGCTCCGGAAAGGTTGAATATATTTAGGTTGTGTTCCGACATTATTAAGTTTTTTTTCTACACATTTTGCATTTTTTCCACAATTTTTGCGATTTTTTCCATACATTTCCCAATTTTTCCACCGTTTCAAACCAATAAAGGCAAATTGGTGTAAAAAAAAATTGCGGAAAGTATGAAAAATTTGCAAAAATTGCACCAGAAATATCATAAAAATGTAAACAAAAATACAATTTTGCAATGTTGGGAAAATGTGAAAAAAAAGTATGCAAAAAGTGTTAAAAAAAACAATTCAAAATTTTGTTTAAACTTTCCTTCTTTGTTTTGTGAAAACAAGCAATTTTTTCACACATTTTGCAATTTCTTCCACACATTTTTCAATTTTTCCCACAATTTTTTTGTAATTTTTTTCTGCAGTTTTTGGCAAAAAAGACTCAATAATATTATAGAGCTCCGGAAAGGTTGAATATATTTAAGCTGTGTTCCGACTTTATTAATTTTTTTTTCTACACTTTTTGCATTTTTGTTCCACAGTTTTCCCAATTTTGTCAACATATTGCATTTTTTACCACACATCTTCCAATTTTTCACACTCTTTATATCATTTTCTACACTTTTTGCATTTTTTAATAGTTCTCGCAGTTTTTTCCATACATATTGCAATATTTTTCCAACCTATCCACCCTACAAAGGCAGGTTGGTGTCAAAAAAATGGGTAGTTTGCAAAAATAGCAACAGTCAAAAAATGTCAAAAAATAAAAATTTTCAAAGTTGTGAAAATGTGAAAAAAGTTCATAAAGTATTAAAAAAAATTGAAAACAATAAATCAATTTGTTTTACCTTCCTTTTGTAGGTCAAAATAATCTATTTTTCACACTTCTAGCAATTTTTTCCACACATTGTACAATTATTTTCTCACTTTTTACATTTTTTTTTCTACCCTTTTTGCATCTTTTTCCACAGTTTTTGTATTTTTATCCGAACATTTTGCAAATTTTCTTTCCACGATTTTCACACAACGTAGGCAATTTGGTGTCAAAAAAAATTGCGGAAAGTGTAAAAATTTGCAAAAATTGCAAAAATAACCATATAAAAATGTCAAAAAAATACAAATTTGCTAAGTTGTGAAAATGTGAAAAGAAGTGCATAAAGTGTTAAAAACAAAAATTAAAAACAATAAATAAATTTGTTTTTCCTTCTTTTTGTAGGTCAAAACAATCTATTTTTTCACACTTCTAGCAATTTTTTCCACACATTTTACAAATATATCTTCATTTCATTTTTTTTTCTACACTTTTCTCGACAGTTTTTGCACTTTTATCCGAAATTTTTTTTACACCCTTTTCACTTAAAATAGACAAATTGGTGTCAAAAAAAATTGCGGAAAGTGTGAAAAATTTGCAAAAATTGCAACAGAAAGAACCATATAAATATGTCAAAAAAATACAATTTTGCAAAGTTAGAAAATGTGGAGAAATTGTGCAATAAGTATTGTGCAAAAATTAAAAACAATAAAAAAAATTGTTGCAACTTTCCTTCCTTTGGTCACACTTTTTATATCATTTTCTACACATGCTTCATTTTTTCCTTGCAGGTTTTTTAGGTCAAAACAATATATTTTTTCACACTTCTAGCATTTTTTTCTACACATTTTGCAATTATTTCCTCACTTTTTACATTTTGTTATATATGTTAACTTCTGGCTGAAAGACCGCTGGTCGATAGCCAATTGTTATATATATATATATATATATATATATATATATATATATATATATATATATATATATATAAGAAGCAATAGAAAATTATAGAACAAGACTTAGGGAGGCTAGATACGAAGAGGAAGGGATAAACGAAAAAGTGAAAGAACTGGGTGATCACGTAAAAAATGCAACAGAAAAAAAAGTGATAGAGACAAGAGTGAAGGTGGGGGCTTGGAAAAACGAGTGGTGGGATAAAGAATGCAGGGAAGGGAAGCAATCAGTAAGAAAGAAATTAAGAAATTGGAAAAGAGGAAAAGCAAGTAATGAGGATTACAAGAGAGCACGCAAGAGGTACAAATTAGTATGCAAGGAGAAGAAGCAAAAGAAATGGATGGAAGAAGAACTAAAGATGAAAGGCATAAAGACGGAAGAAGAGGTATGGAAATACATAAATAGGGAAAGAAAGAAAAAAGTAGAAAGAGTGAGTAATAGAATTACTATGGAGGAATGGAGAAAGTACTTCAGTCAGCTGCTGGGTGGTGACGAAATCAGACAGGAAAAGAAAAAGAGTCAACACAGGGTGGGAGAAATAGAAGAGATAACAAGAGAAGAATTAGAACAACAACTGAGTAAACTGAAAAAGAAAAAGGCACCGGGGAGGGACGGTATACAGAATGAATCGTGGATATATGGAACTGAAAGGGAAGCTGCCAGGCTGTTGGAGATAATGAATGGAGTGTGGAAGGGAGAGGGCTTCCCACAGGAGTGGAAAGAGGGGATAATATGCCCCATATATAAGAAAGGAGAAAGGGAAACAGCAAGCAATTACAGGGGGATCACCATGCTCAATACGGCATATAAGATATATGCAATGATTGTAGAAGAGAGATTGACGAAGGAATTGCAGGAGCGAGGTGTGATACCAGACGGACAGGCGGGATTTAGGAAAGGGAGAGGGACCATGGATAATGTATACATCTTGAATCACATAGTAGGGAATGAGATAAAAAAGAAGGGCGGCAGGATGTATGCATTATTTGTGGACCTGAAGGCGGCCTTTGATAATGTAGCAAGAGAGGCACTGTGGGAATGCCTGAGAAAGAAGAGGATAAAGGAACATCTGATAGCAAAATTAGAAGAGATTTATGAAGAAACAATAAGTAGAGTGAGAGTTGGGGAAAGGGTGAGCGAAGGTTTTAATACGCATAAGGGAGTGAGACAAGGCTGCCCACTAAGCCCCAGCCTGTTTGCAGCATTTATTGGAGACATAGAGGAGATGTTCAGCAAGGCGCAGACGGGTGGGGTCGTGGTGGGCTAAGAAAAAGTGTGGTCCCTAGCCTACGCGGATGATTTGGTGGTGCTAGCGAGAGACGAGAAAGGGATGAAAGAAATGATAAGAAACATGGAGAAATATATGAGGAGGAAAAAGCTGACAGTGAATGTGGAGAAGTCCAAGATGATGGTGTTTAGAAAAGGGGGTGGCAGGAGAAGAGTAATTGAGTGGAGATGGGAGAAGGAGAAAATTGAAGAAGTAAAAGAATTTAAATACCTAGGGTACGTGTTTAATGAGAGAAATACTGAAACAGCACACGTGAGAGAGTTAGTAAAGAAAGCCAATAAAATACTAGGAGTGGTATGGGGAATAGGAGAGAGAAAACTTGGACACGACTATAGAAGGAGGGTGATGATGTTTGATAGCCTGGTGAAAAGTGTGATGATGTATGGAGCGGAAATATGGGGGTGGAGAGAGCAAGAAGGACTGGAAAGGGTGCAAGAAAAATATTTGAAATGGGTGCTAGGACTAGGTAGAGAGACCCCGGGGTATATAGTGATGGAGGAAACAAAGAGAGATGGAATAAGAATAGAAGCAGGAAAGAGAGCAATAAGTTTTGAGGAGAGGGTGATAGAGAGAGGAGAGTGCAGAATTCTGCAAGAGTGCCTCAAAGAAAAAAGAAAAGAAATAGGAAAGGGGGTGTGGAAAGAGAGGGAAGCATATCTAGAAAGAAACGGGTATGCAGGAGCGGAGATAGAAAGAATGCGAGAGAGAGGTAGAGTAATGACAGAGGAATTGGTCCAGAGAGATAGAGATGTGCAAAGGCAAGAAAGGAGAGCAAGAATTAGGGAGTCTAGGTACAATGGGAAATATGAAAAAATAATAACGGAAGAACTGCCAAAGTACCTAGGAAGAGAAAGTAGAAAAGAGAGAGTGACAATAGCAAGATTCAGATGTGGAAATGAAGAGAGAGATAATAAATTTTGGATGGAGGATAGGAATAGAGTATGCAGGATGTGTGGAGAAAACAAGGAGACAATAGAACACTGGCTGAACGAATGTTCAGAAATGAGAGAAAGGGACGAGGGTAGAGAAGAGGTTTTAAACGAGGATGGAAGAGGGATAGATTGGATGAAGAAAGTTGAGGAGAGAAGAAGAGCAATATGTGGAGAGGGAAGCCGACAATCCACCCAACAATGGAATTCATCACTATAAGAAACAATATCGGTCCCAGAACAGATCCATGGGGGAACTACAGAAAAGGATCTCAAGAGCTGAATTGGAATAGCAAGTTTAGGTTTTTAGTGATTTATTTAGTTTTATTAGCATACGTTTCTTTTTGTTTCTTTTTTATTTATATACTATATTAGTTTTATTTATATATGTATTGTTTTATGTATAAAATTTTGGAATCCATTTATAAACCTGTAGAGGTAATAAATATACATAAGTAGTAAGTAGTATATATATATATATATATATATATATATATATATATATATATATATATATATATATATATATATATATATATATATATATTATGTTGTGCAAAAAGTGTAAACAAGTATTTTAATAAACAAATAAAAATTGTGTTTTAGCTTTTATTCTTTTTTTTGTCAAAACAAGCAATTTTTAACATTTTTTTTGCATTTTTTTCCACACATTTTGCAATTCTTCCCACATTTATTCGCTCCGTGCATAACCGCGCTTAGCGCCTCCCGTGGCCAAAAAGACAACTTCGTGTGCAATAATAGTGTATAAAAACAACAGACAAAAACAAAAAATAATATATTTAATAAAATATACGATATTTGACAGCAAAAAAAAAAGGTTTTCTAAAACGTCAATTGTGTAATAACATACCACCGAGATAATATATATAAATATAATTCATAATGGATAAAATTATTAAAATTGGCTTTGAAAATGTTTTCCACTCTATTGATTTTAATAAACAAAAAATTGTGAATGTTATAATGGTATGGTATAATGTGTAATGGTATAAAAGCAAGTGAGGTTAACGTTGTTGATGTTGAAGAGTTTAGAATTAATTCAAGGAACTACAACGAAATGTAAGGTTTTTCGGCAAACTAATGTTACTGAAGCTCCACATAATTACAGTTGCAAGTAAGTTTAAATTATTTATTAAATAACTAATGTCATAATATATTATAAAATTTTGTGTGGAAAGTAAGGGTTAGCTGACTGAAAACAATAAAATTCATAGTTTGAATATCGTGTAGTATTTTTACAATTCGCCACAGAATACTTGAAAACGTCTTTTGGCGCACAATTTATGCACTTTATTAGTTTATGTAAAATAATAAAACACTTTTTTATTTAGCAAAATACATGTCAATATATATACAAATAAATGATAAATAATGACGTAACGACACATGAAGTTCTTAAAAGTGTCACCTTTGGCGCTAGTGCTGTTCCGCTCGGAGCGAATAGGCACAATAAGGTTCGGTAGACCGATTTTTAACTTGATTCATAAGTAACTAGTGTACAAAGCTTCAATAAATTACCTTACCAGTTCTATGTCCAAGTGACAATAATTCATGAAATTTCACTGGATTTTACCAAATTTAACAAGTCTTCTCTCAGCGGACAAAGCCGGCTTACGATAAGTACCAAAAGTCAAAATAATTAATTGTTAAAACACTACTGTGAATGACAGATTAATTCTGTCGAACCGGTATACTTATAATAAAAAAAAATCAAGTCTTATCTCGCGAAGCGCCACCACCTAGCAAAATACAATTTACATATTTGCAAGCGACATGGAAACACTTTCAGAAACTCTTTGAAATTTTCCAATAGCTTGATAAATAACGATTTTTAAACGCGTTTTCTGCCGATTTCACGTTGCCATAAATTTTGATCGGCTTAATATAGAGACTTCCAGTTTTCACCAATGTATTTAGCATCCCAAAATTAGTCGGAAAAACGTTAGTTTATTTGTTATCTACAAGAATACTTGTTCATAGTTAGTTATACAATGTGTTCCTTTAGATTAATGGAACTTTCGTCGGTTTAAAATCCCTGTAATAGGATTCCAATCAGAATGGATTTATGTAACAAGTCGACTGGTTGTTAGATGATTGTAATCATCAACGCTGCAGCTATACCACGGCTACTATATAATTACTAGCGCCTAGCTCCTTCACATCGCCATGTAATTGCAAATTGAGATTTTAGATTTACTAGCAATTTTCCACGCCAAATTGATAGAAAGACAAGTTTTTTTAACGTCCAACTTAAAGCAAATAACTATTAATTTCGAATCGTAATTAAAGATTACCTATATAAGAATTAAAAAAATTCTGAGAGTTTAGTTAACTAGAAAAGTTACACACTTTACATTGTAATGTGTGTAACTTTTCTGAAACCGAATGTAATTTAAGTGAAGAACGGCCTTGGTCCTTTTTTATAAATATCATTAATCCTCAATCTATGTATTTAAATATTTATTGAATATTTGTTACTTGAAGCCTATTGCATTGGTAATACATAGTAATGTGCATGTATATAGTGATAATGGTGGAGTTTTGCTGGCAAGAAAAACTGGTTGTATGAACGTGAAGGCCAAGTACATAGACAATAAAAAGGGGGTATTAGCGCACCAAACGGTCGTTTATCATCTCTCCTGATCGACCTTACAAACAACACCCTCTCGATTTACAAATGATTTTAATTTATAGTTTAAGTAAAAATAATTTAGATAAATATTAAGCTTGTATAAACAGAAAAAAAAAGACGTAAATAAAACGTTGATGAATAATGAGAACGGATTGAATAGTTGACGAAATTATATAAATAAATCAAACTAATAACTATAGGGTTCGTCGTCCTACCCAGCGTTGAAGCACCAGTTTAGATAACTAAATAATATTTAACCAAAAACCAAAAATTATATTATAATTTTTGATTTCTAATACCAGAGTTAAAACCTAAATGGACAAGACGATATCAAACTTTAATCTTAAAAATAAAAGCTTTAACCTTTATAAGCTGAAATGAATTTAGATGGTGTTTATCTAACTAGTTAATGGGCCCGAATAAACTGGAACTGGATTGATGTTGAAAATAAAGACATTAAAGGTTAAGTTTATAAATCTGACTAGAAGAACATGTCGCATTTGAGTGGGAATGTCTACTTAAAATAATCATGTTTGTACACTTATTTTGGACATTTTCTGTGGAGGTTTTCAGTGTGTGGGCCCTTTAATAGCTCAATATCGAGTGCCAGACCAAATTCAACACGTGAATCACAAAAAATATATGTATAAGCCTACGTAAAGCCTGGATACGGAAAATGACTAGTCGAGATATAAATGAGAGTATAAAAAGCCAAATAGACTTTGGGCTGCATAATTTCTGGCTGCAATCAAAAACAACAATCAAAGTTATACATATTATTATTTTGTTGATTTAGACCAGCGATTCTCAAAGTGGGCGATATCGCCCCCCACTGGGCGATGACATCGTTTTGGGGGTCGCTAGGTGGCCCGTAAGCGATATAGGGGGCGGTAGGAAAAATTGTTACTATTTAAAAACATTTTGGCTCGTCGTCAATTTTATCATTAGACATTTTCATAGTTGATTTTTTTTTGTTTTTTGGGCATATTTTGACGTATAACCAGTGAAAATAACAAATTGTGCCCGATACTTTCATACTCCCGCCTTTTAAACATGGCGGACGCGCATGCTCTCAACAAACCGAAAAAGTTCCCAAAATAGTTACCAAAATAGTAAAAAGTCCCAAATCTGATGGATATTCAGGACACTTAAGAAATATTCTAATATTCACAAGTCATTTGGACCTGCTACATAATGACAATAAACAGATATTCAAATATTTGGTGGATGTGGAAGTTCCTGTTTAGATAATAACACCGTTTTTATGTTATGAAAACGAGGGCCCGGTTTTGTAAGAAGAGTTAGACAAGTTGCAGAATTGACCACTACCCATCATTGTGGAAATTCGCGAAGAAATTATTAATAGCTTTTCTAACATTATACTTAGTCGAGTTAAGAAATAGACTGGATATTTTTTAATCTTGTATATAAAATTTGTTTAAACCTCACGAACATTGAACGTCAATTGGGTAAATGGATATAGCAACATTTGGGGGGTCTTCTTCAGATTTGGGGGGTCTTATTCACTTTGGAATATCACAGGTGGGCGATGAGACAAATAAGTTTGAGAAACACTGATTTAGACTTTTATGCGAACTTTTCATATTCGATTAGTAATACAGGCTGGTATTTTCTTTGTGCTCGGAGGTCTAGTTTTAGTTGTTTATTCGTACAATTATTGCATTTTAAAATAACGAAGAAAGAGATTCTTGGCTAGAAAGTGCAACAAAAGAATTAACAAAGTAACTTGACGTATACTTATTAAACAAATTAAACAATTTAACACAAATAAAATATTTTAAAAGTAGAGCAACTATCTAGCTTGTATCTCCTTTGTATATAATTTTAGTTTATTCTCTGTTTAGCAGTATTTACTCAGCTTTACATGTAGCGTTTAGCACTAGGTTAAAACACGTGGCAATATAGGGTAAAACAAAGCGAAAGAACTATTTGTCATTAATTCATAAAATAACTAAATATACTGGCTTAACTAGACACACAACAGTAGACAAACAAGACTAGACAGACAGACAGACGGACAGAGAGATCCTCTTTGTCTAATCTTGTCTGCCTAGTCTTGCCTGTTTTGCTTTGTATGTGTCTAGTCTTGTCTGTCTACTCTTGTCTGTCTACTCTTGTCTGTCTAGTCTTGTCTGTCTAGTCTTGTTTGCCTAGTCTTGTCTGTCTATTCGTGTCTGTCTATTCGTGTCTGTCTATTCGTGTCTGTCTAGCCTTGTCTCTCTAATCTTGTCTATCTCTTCTTGTCCGTCTAGTCTTGTCTGTCTAGTCTTGTCTGTCTAGTCTTGTCTGTCTAGTCTTGTCTGTCTAGTCTTGTCTGTCTAGTCTTGTCTGTCTAGTCTTGTCTGTCTAGTCTTGTCTGTCTAGTCTTGTCTGTCTAGTCTTGTCTGTCTAGTCTTGTCTGTCTAGTCTTGTCTGTCTAGTCTTGTCTGTCTAGTCTTGTCTGTCTAGTCTTGTCTGTCTAGTCTTGTCTGTCTAGTCTTGTCTGTCTAGTCTTGTCTGTCTAGTCTTGTCTGTCTAGTCTTGTCTGTCTAGTCTTGTCTGTCTAGTCTTGTCTGTCTAGTCTTGTCTGTCTAGTCTTGTCTGTCTAGTCTTGTCTGTCTAGTCTTGTCTGTCTAGTCTTGTCTGTCTAGTCTTGTCTGTCTAGTCTTGTCTGTCTAGTCTTGTCTGTCTAGTCTTGTCTGTCTAGTCTTGTCTGTCTAGTCTTGTCTGTCTAGTCTTGTCTGTCTAGTCTTGTCTGTCTAGTCTTGTCTGTCTAGTCTTGTCTGTCTAGTCTTGTCTGTCTAGTCTTGTCTGTCTAGTCTTGTCTGTCTAGTCTTGTCTGTCTAGTCTTGTCTGTCTAGTCTTGTCTGTCTTGTCTTGTCTGTCTAGTCTTGTCTGTCTAGTCTTGTCTGTCTAGTCTTGTCTGTCTAGTCTTGTCTGTCTAGTCTTGTCTGTCTAGTCTTGTCTGTCTAGTCTTGTCTGTCTAGTCTTGTCTGTCTAGTCTTGTCTGTCTAGTCTTGTCTGTCTAGTCTTGTCTGTCTAGTCTTGTCTGTCTAGTCTTGTCTGTCTAGTCTTGTCTGTCTAGTCTTGTCTGTCTAGTCTTGTCTGTCTAGTCTTGTCTGTCTAGTCTTGTCTGTCTAGTCTTGTCTGTCTAGTCTTGTCTGTCTAGTCTTGTCTGTCTAGTCTTGTCTGTCTAGTCTTGTCTGTCTAGTCTTGTCTGTCTAGTCTTGTCTGTCTAGTCTTGTCTGTCTAGTCTTGTCTGTCTAGTCTTGTCTGTCTAGTCTTGTCTGTCTAGTCTTGTCTGTCTAGTCTTGTCTGTCTAGTCTTGTCTGTCTAGTCTTGTCTGTCTAGTCTTGTCTGTCTAGTCTTGTCTGTCTAGTCTTGTCTGTCTAGTCTTGTCTGTCTAGTCTTCTCTGTCTAGTCTTTTCTGTCTAGTCTTGTCTGTCTAGTCTTGTCTGTCTAGTCTTGTCTGTCTAGTCTTGTCTGTCTAGTCTTGTCTGTCTAGTCTTGTCTGTCTAGTCTTGTCTGTCTAGTCTTGTCTGTCTAGTCTTGTCTGTCTAGTCTTGTCTGTCTAGTCTTGTCTGTCTAATCTTGTCTGTCTAGTCTTGTCTGTCTAGTCTTGTCTGTCTAGTCTTGTCTGTCTAGTCTTGTCTGTCAAGTCTTGTCTGTCTGGTCTTGTCTGTCTAGTCTTGTCTGTCTAGTCTTGTCTGTCTAGTCTTATCTGTCTAGTCTTGTCTGTCTAGTCTTGTATGTCTAGTCTTGTCTGTCTAGTCTTGTTTGCCTAGTCTTCTCTGTCTTCTAGTCTTGTCTGTCTAGTCTTGTCTGTCTAGTCTTGTCTGTCTAGTCTTGTCTGTCTAGTCTTGTCTGTCTAGTCTTGTCTGTCTAGTCTTGTCTGTCTAGTCTTGTCTGTCTAGTCTTGTCTGTCTAGTCTTGTCTGTCTAGTCTTGTCTGTCTAGTCTTGTCTGTCTAGTCTTGTCTGTCTAGTCTTGTCTGTCTAGTCTTGTCTGTCTAGTCTTGTCTGTCTAGTCTTGTCTGTCTAGTCTTGTCTGTCTAGTCTTGTCTGTCTAGTCTAGTCTGTCTAGTCTTGTCTGTCTAGTCTTGTCTGTCTAGTCTTGTCTGTCTAGTCTTGTCTGTCTAGTCTTGTCTGTCTAGTTTTGTCTGTCTAGTCAAAATCAAAATCAAAATCAAAATCAAAATTAATATATTTCACTATCTAAGTTATACAAAGCATATGATAATAGGTACAGTACCAATATATATATATATATATATATATAACTAAGTGAAATGTGTCCAAGGTGTCTCTTGCCTATGTTATCCTCTTTACCCTCTCATGGTATTCCTCCATATTGTAGGGTTCAATGTCTAAAATTAATCTGCGAACTTGTTTTTTAAAAGTTTTGACACTTGTTGAAAGCCTTATTGCTTTTGGAAGAGTGTTGTACAATTTCATATTGGAATATGGAGGTCCTCTTTCTGTCATGGTTAACCTATGTATTGGTAAGTTGTAGCTTACGTTTTTGTTTCTTGTCTCTCTGTTTGTCTTATTTTCGTAGGCCTCAAATAAGTGTTTGTTTTTAAATGTGAATATTAGCGTTTCATATATATACGTTCCCGTCGCTGTTAAAATTTCTGCTTCAGTAAAACTGCCTCTACAAGTTTCTTTGTATTTTAGGTCTTGTATTATTCTAATTGCAATCTTTTGTATTTTAAATATTGTAGAAATATTCTTTCCTCCGCCCCAAAACATTATTCCAAATTTTAAGTTGCTATGGAAGGTCGCGAAATATACGTTCTTGAGACTATCCGTTGTTATGTAGCGTTTTAATATTCTTAGGGCGTATATTGTTTTGTTAAGTTTTGTAGCCAGTTTATTCATGTGATATGTCCAGTCTAGGTGTTCATCTAAATTCAGCCCTAACAGTCTCACTTGTTTCTGGTACTGTATAGTCTCGTTGTTAATAGTTGCCTCCATTGGGTATATCTCGTTGGACCTTTTCGTTTTAAAAATAATTATTTTGGTTTTCTCTTTATTCAGAATTAGTTTGTTTTCCGTGAACCAGTCTATTAAAATGTTCATTGTGTCGTTTAAGTTATTTGGTATGTCCTCTATCTTTCTGTTTATTGTTAATAAACTGGTATCGTCTGCGTAGTTTACCATTTTATGCGGTGTCAAATGTATTTGGTTCGGTAGGTCGTTTACGTATAATGTAAATAGTATCGGTCCGAGGATACTTCCTTGTGGTATTCCGATGGTGACTGTTCTAGTGCTTGATTTGATTTTGCCTAGTTCCGTGTTTATTTGCGCTATTTGTCTTCTCTTGTTTAGATACGATGTTATAAGTTCGGCTACTTGTCCCCTCATTCCGTATTTATTTAGTTTATTTAGAAGAATCTCGTGATTTACCGTGTCGTAGGCCTTGGACAGGTCAAGGAAAATTCCGCTTGGCTTATTTTTCTCGATGTTCTCCAGTATATGTTTCAAAAAATGGAAGCAAGCTGTTTCCACAGAACGTCCTTTGACAAAGCCGTGTTGATGATCATTAACGATTTTGTTTTTCCCAAGGAATGATGATATTCTAACTGTAATTAGTTTTTCCAATAGTTTTGAGAAAGATGGTTGTAAACTTATCGGTCTGTAATTTTCTATGTCTTGCTTGTCTCCATTCTTATAAATCGGTGTTATTATAGATATCTTCAGGCTTTCTGGAAAGATTCCGTATAGAAAGACATTGTTTATTATATATTTTAATGGGTTGGCTATTTCCTCTCCCACTTCTTTTATGATATCCATGGTAATTTCATCATACCCCGAACTTTTACTATTTTTAAGTTGTTTTATAGTGTCTAAAACTTCTTCTCTTGATGTTGGTCGTAGAAACATCGTGTTTGGTTCGTTTGTTATATTATCCTTGTTTTCCCTGTTAGGGATTTGTTTTAGTAATAAAGAAGCTCTTTCGGCATAGAATTTGTTGATATTTTCCACTGATTTATCATGATCGAGTTTCTCGAGTGACGTGGGTTGATCATGATTTTTTTCGTTTATTTTTGTTATTTCTTTTATAACATCCCATGTAGTTTTCATTATGTTCTTGCTATTCCTTATTCTTTTTTCAAAATATTTTCTTTTTTCGGTTTTTAATGATGCCTTATATTTTCTATGTGCTCTGTTAAATTGTTGTTTTAAGTTTGGGTGGAACTTTACTAATATCTGCATTATCTCAAGTTCCGTTTTTGATTTCCCAATACGTGGACTCGAAAAAATGAGTGTTTTCTTTTCTTTATTTTGTTTTGATGTCCGACGGAAATGCTCATTATATCCAGTCATAAATATTTCCATAAAACTGTTCCATTGGTTATTTACTTCCATCTCCTTGTTTCTGTATAGGACGTCCCACGTTTGTGTCTGGAGGTATTCTCTAAAATGTTTCCTATTTTCTTCTGAGAAAAACCTTTGAAAATTACAGTGTGTTTTAGGTTTTTTTATTTGCATTGTGATTTGCTGAGCGCAGTGATCAGATATGTGGTAGTTTGCTGTATTTACTGCGTATTTCCATGGAATATTTGTTGCGATGTTGTCTATACACGTTCCTGATGATGGATTGCTTTCAGTGTTCATGGTTAGCCTTGTATTAAAAGTTTGCAGCAAGTGCTCTAGTTCTTGACTCTTTTTTGTTCTTTTTAATATGTTTATGTTAAAATCACCTGCTATTATTACCTTTTTGTCCTCTTGTGTGATTTTGGATAGTATTTTGTGGAGTTTATCCATAAATGTCTTTACGCATGAAAGTGGTGCTCTATAGATTCCAATTATTACTACTGACTCTGTATTTAACGTAGTTTCCACGGCGGCACATTCAAAAACCGTGGCTTCTGCCAGTTCATTAATGTCATTTCTGGGTCTGCTGGCAATACTTTTGTCACAATAAATTGCCACTCCTCCATGTCTGCCTTCTTTTCTACAAAAACAAGAAATTAAATCAAAATTTATTATTTTATACGCTTCTATTTGAGTTGTGCTTTTCCAATGTTCCGTAACCACCAGAAATTTACATTGCCTATTGTTTTCCAACATATATTCAATGCGGTCTATTGAATTGCCGATGGATTGTGTATTTTGGTTTATTAGGCTGATGGTGTTAGATTTTAGTGAAAGTTCTGTGTCGGTTGGCGTCTTCGAAAATTTGGTTGACGTCTTCTTTCTTCCATCCGAAAGTTGTATCTTTCATGTAAGATACCTTCTGGCCAGAAGGAGTCCTCGTAAACCTCATCCTTCAAATCTAACTCCACTCCCACTTTGAAGCTCTTATTATGAGTTATGTTCCTTGGATTTTTTATTTCTTCGACTATGCAAAGGTTTCTGTTTTTTCCTGTTTTTTGGGCTAAATAATTTATAATCATCTCCTCGGTTACATGATCTTTGGCTCTTGATATGTATAGCCATATCTTGGGATTCGAAACCCGTCCTACGAATCCTGTTGATTTTTCTTCTTCGGATACAAATCCGTTTCCTATTGATTTCCTTTTCTTTTTCTTTTGTCCGGTTGGTTTGGGGCGACTTTGTTCTTCTTCAAATATCGGTGCTGGCATGACTTCATTAGGATATTCATTTGAGGTAGAAGGTATATTTCCATTTAAGTTTCCCTCGTTTGCTACAACATTGTTATTATTTTGATTACTAGTTTGTACCTGTTGGTGTTGTTGTCGATAGATGGTAGACCTTGTCGCATGCGATGTTTCTGCTGTCGGCGTTTGTTTACTTTTTTCCCGCGCGTTCTTGGTTATTAGTAACTCGATCTTTTCATTTAGAAGTTGGACGTTGTCTTTTAATATTCGGTTCTTGTCTTCCATCTCGGCTACCAGTTTTCTCAACAGTGAGTTTTCCATCTCCAGTGCTTTGTTATATTCATTATTGGTGTTTACCTGGTTTTCCTCATTGACTTCCCCATTTTCCTGAAACACGTGTTCACAGGGACTTGCTCTGGTTTTCCGTACGTGCGATATGCAATGAGGGTGGAAAATTTGCTTGCACTTGACACACAAGGTAATTTCTTTAACTTTTTTTCCGCAAAAATTGCAGAGCTTTTCTAATAAATCTCTTCCTTCAGCCATCTTGCTTATCTCTCTTGTCTTGTCTGTCTAGTCTTGTCTGTCTAGTCTTGTCTGTCTAGTTTTGTCTGTCTAGTCTTGTCTGTCTAGTCTTGTCTGTCTAGTCTTGTCTGTCTAGTCTTGTCTGTCTAGTCTTGTCTGTCTAGTCTTGTCTGTCTAGTCTTGTCTGTCTAGTCTTGTCTGTCTAGTCTTGTCTGTCTAGTCTAGTCTTGTCTGTCCAGTCTTGTCTGTCTAGTCTTGTCTGTCTAGTCTTGTCTGTCTAGTCTTGTCTGTCTAGTCTTGTCTGTCTAGTCTTGTCTGTCTAGTCTTGTCTGTCTAGTCTTGTCTGTCTAGTCTTGTCTGTCTAGTCTTGTCTGTCTAGTCTTGTCTGTCTAGTCTTGTCTGCCTAGTCTTGTCTGTCTAGTCTTGTCTGTCAAGTCTTGTCTGTCTAGTCTTGTCTGTCTAGTCTTGTCTGTCTAGTCTTGTCTGTCTAGTCTTATCTGTCTAGTCTTGTCTGTCTAGTCTTGTATGTCTAGTCTTGTCTGTCTAGTCTTGTTTGCCTAGTCTTCTCTGTCTTCTAGTCTAATCTGTCTAGTCTTGTCTGTCTAGTCTTGTCTGTCTAGTCTTGTCTGTCTAGTCTTGTCTGTCTAGTCTTGTCTGTCTAGTCTTGTCTGTCTAGTCTTGTCTGTCTAGTCTTGTCTGTCTAGTCTTGTCTGTCTAGTCTTGTCTGTCTAGTCTTGTCTGTCTAGTCTTGTCTGTCTAGTCTTGTCTGTCTAGTCTTGTCTGTCTAGTCTTGTCTGTCTAGTCTTGTCTGTCTAGTCTTGTCTGTCTAGTCTTGTCTGTCTAGTCTTGTCTGTCTAGTCTTGTCTGTCTAGTCTTGTCTGTCTAGTCTTGTCTGTCTAGTCTTGTCTGTCTAGTCTTGTCTGTCTAGTCTTGTCTGTCTAGTCTTGTCTGTCTAGTCTTGTCTGTCTAGTCTTGTCTGTCTAGTCTTGTCTGTCTAGTCTTGTCTGTCTAGTCTTGTCTGTCTAGTCTTGTCTGTCTAGTCTTGTCTGTCTAGTCTTGTCTGTCTAGTCTTGTCTGTCTAGTCTTGTCTGTCTAGTCTTGTCTGTCTAGTCTTGTCTGTCTAGTCTTGTCTGTCTAGTCTTGTCTGTCTAGTCTTGTCTGTCTAGTCTTGTCTGTCTAGTCTTGTCTGTCTAGTCTTGTCTGTCTAGTCTTGTCTGTCTAGTCTTGTCTGTCTAGTCTTGTCTGTCTAGTCTTGTCTGTCTAGTCTTGTCTGTCTAGTCTTGTCTGTCTAGTCTTGTCTGTCTAGTCTTGTCTGTCTAGTCTTGTCTGTCTAGTCTTGTCTGTCTAGTCTTGTCTGTCTAGTCTTGTCTGTCTAGTCTTGTCTGTCTAGTCTTGTCTGTCAAGTCTTGTCTGTCTAGTCTTGTCTGTCTAGTCTTGTCTGTCTAGTCTTGTCTGTCTAGTCTTATTTGTCTAGTCTTGTCTGTCTAGTCTTGTATGTCTAGTCTTGTCTGTCTAGTCTTGTTTGCCTAGTCTTCTCTGTCTATTCGTGTCTGTCTTTTCGTGTCTGTCTATTCGTGTCTATCTAGCCTTGTCTGTCTAATCTTGTCTATCTATTCTTGTCTGTGTAGTCTTGTCCGTCTAGTCTTGTCTGTCTAGTCTTGTCTGTCTAGTCATGTCTGTCTAGTCTTGTTTATCTAGTCTTGTCTGTCTAGTCTTGTCTGTCTAGTCTTGTTTACCTAGTCTTGTCTGTCTGTTCGTGTCTGTTTATTCCTGTCTGTCTATTCGTGTCTGTCTGGCCTTGTCTGTCTAATCTTGTCTATCTATTCTTGTCTGTCTAGTCTTATCTGTCTAGTCTTCTCTGTCTAGTCTTGTCTGTCTAGTCTTGCCTGTCTAGTCTTGTCTGTCTAGTCTTGTCTGTCTAGCCTTGTCTGCCTAGTCTTATCTGTCTAGTCTTGTCTGTCTAGTCTTGTCTGTCTAGTCTTGTCTGTCTAGTCTTGTCTGTCTAGTCTTTTCTGTCCAGTCTTGGCTGTCTAGTCTTGTCTGTCTAGTCTTGTCTGTCTAGTCTTGTCTGTTTAGTCTTCTCTGTCTAGTCTTGTCTGTCTAGTCTTGTCTGTCTAGTCTTGTCTGTCTGATTTTATATGTCTAGTCTTGTCTGACTAGTCTTGTCTGTCTAATCTTGGCTGTCTAGTCTTGTCTGTCTAGTCTTATGTGTATAGTCTTGTCTGTCTAGTCTCGTCTGCCTAGTCTTGTCTGTCTAGTCTTGTCTGTCTAGTATTGTCTATCTAGTCTTGTCTGTCTAGTTTTGTCTGTCTAGTCTTCTATATTTAAATTAAAAAATTCTTATTATAAGCGATCCATTGCAACCTTTTAAAAATGCAATCCATCAGAACCGGTAATTAAAGATTTGAACTATCCCAGCGCGTGCACATAATAAATCTGAGAGCCACGATTCGAGCATGCAGTTCAGCGGTTTCGAATTACGTCTAGGTAAAAAGTTGTCTACTTCGTGGTATAATCAGCGACCCAACCGAAACACTCCTTCGTCTTCGATACAAAATAACATGTTTTTTTGGGACGGTGATCGTTGAGAAGGAAACGCCGCGGGATGTTCTCTTGCCATCACTTTGGCTTTCAATCAGCACGAGCCAAAGCTCGACTTCCTTAGAGGAAATTATTAATTCATGTTTGTCTACTTTAATTTATTGAGGAAAGACCTTTTTCTTTAGTTTTAATTTAATTACTATAATTCATTAAATTAAATCGCGTTAAATTAAAAGCATTGAACACTTTAATTGAACATTGAAATGTATTTAGGATTCATTGAAACTTACTGTAAATGATTAAATGAAACCTAAAGAAAATGGTATTTTCTCAATAAATTGCTAAATGAAAAAATTTAGTATTGACACTTTTTGACGTAGAACCAGTGAAAATAACAAAATGTTTCCGAAACTTTCATATTCCCACCTTTTAAACATGACGAACGCACATGGGCTTAACTAACCGAAAAAAGGTCTATTATAGATCCCCATTGGATTTAATTAAACAATATGCTTATTTACGTCCTAATAATGTTACACATAAGATATTTTTCTTAACTTGTCGTAACAATCATTGTATTAATAGTCCAATAGGGAATATGCAAGAGATTTAGATTTACTTGATTTTTTTAGCCCCGATAATTTATGATCTTGACAATACACGTATATCATTCTTTTCTTATTTAGTTTGTGTTTAATTCCAAAAATTAAAACCAAAAAGTCCAAAATATGCGGGAGAAATTCAAATTTGCCAAACGAATCACCATTGGTCGAACCGAAACTAGGAACTGTGACGTGCATGTTATGATATTGATGCGTCAATATTCACTGTGCTGTTCTGCTGTGCAATATATCTGTAGTGTTTTCCAATACCTAGTGCGATTTTGATATATAGTGACATTATAAATGATCAAGAACAATGACTGAAAGTGGTTTTGGAAGTACAATCGGACAATCTACCAAAAATAGATATATGAAAGCATATTTTGTAGCGCATGTGCAAAAGATGTGAGTAGGGTGGACTATACACACCGATTGGGACTTTATCCAACAGTTTATCTGGTGTACTTGGAAAAAGTGAATTAAGCAAATAAAAAAATTGATGCAAATATTCCCTTAATATTATGGAGAGAATATCAATTGCGACATTTCTAAAATTACCAAACTCCGATCTTTATAGTGGACATTGTTTCCGAAGCAGTAGTGTAACACATTTGGCCAACCATGATGGTGATTTGTTGACAAAAAAAAATATGGTGGATGGACGCTTCCTTGAAAAAGAAAATTGTAGTGTCTAAAATACTGGTGTCTGGGCAAGCTAATAGCAACTTACCTGGATGCACTTCAACTGTGGGGCACTTCCACAGTTGCAATTTGATAACAACAGTAATAGTAGCACTATATATAATGTCCCTGGTGCGAGTGTTACAGCTCAAGAATCATCCAATGTCACTATAAATGTTTTTAATAATTGTACCATTTGAATTAAATATGTGTTATATAGTTTATTACCATTAATTAATTAAATTTGTGTATTCGAGATTTACACACATCACATAACCTCGAAACTATTTCGCCGAAAATTTGACAGCTCTGAATTTCAGTGCCAACCTTGAAAAAATTTACTCATAACAGCACTCGGCGAGCCATAACCGCACCATATGAGTGCTGTTATGAGTCCATTACAAACGCAAAATAGAAAAAATTCTTTTCACATCAATTTTTTCGTCTTATCGCCTAGTTTCAGTGTGCCGAAAATGATTTCGCTGGGAGTTGTAATTTCAGAGAGGTTCGTAAAAAACCGACAACGCACTATTTTACTCATCAAAATGATTTTTTGGCGATTTTTTTTTAAATTTTGGGTCGTTTTCTCAGTTTGTCCGAAGAAGATAGCACCTTCATCTTCTTCTGGGACAAACGACCCAGAATTAAAAAAAAAATCGCCAAAACATCAATTTTTAACACGATTTTACAGTTTATTGGATTCAAATGTTCAAAATGTCGAAGATATAGGCTATTTTCCATTTTGTTGCCAATTCCTCTAACTTATTTGAAGGCTTTCCCAGAATAATTTAGCCGAATTCTTTACGCATCTTTCAAGACTAAATTTGTGTAAATCGGTTGATAATAGCCAGAAAAGCGAATTAAAATGTCCTCCTTAAAGAGTCCTCCTGAGCAGTGATCAGGGTCCACAGAGGGGTTTTTTGGATCGTCGATTATTAAAAAAATGCTTTTCGTGTGTTAGTATCAGGTAGCAGCAAGATAGTGAAATATTAATATGTGAATTTATGTGTATTTATTGAACTAAGGCATTGTTACTACAGCATTGTCACTAACAAAATATTTAACTACAGTAATCGTTGGATTCAACTGGGCAGTCTGGTGGATTGTAGTGGAATTCCAAGAATCCTCTAACTTTGGCTGCCACCACGGTCGAACCAATTCCTTTAGCCAAATGGGCATTGTATTTCTTCTACTGGGCATCATAGTGTGTTTGCCAGTTTCCATGTGCTAGCTATACATGAGATCCCGGGTTCAACCCGGTCATCCGCTAAAATGTTTCACGGAACTATGCTGTGGCCTCCTCTTCTAAAGCAAGGACAAACTACCACGAGTAATTATGCCTAGTAAACCTCTCAACTAGTGCCGTTCGGAACCGGCGATAACACGTTCCATAAGTTTGCGCGAGAGGTTGCCTACGCTCTCAGAGAGTACGGCACCTTAGAAGAAGATTGACAAATCATTGTAAGTCAACATCATCATTGGCCATACAACCCTATAGTAGGGTCTTGACCTTCTCAAGCTTCTTTCGCCATTCATTCCTGTCTCTGGTCTGCATCGTCAAGTTCGGTGCATCTATATTTCGTGCGTTTTCGCTTACACCATCCTTCCAGCGCAGCTTTGGCCTTCCTCGCCCTCTTGTGCCTATGGGTTCTGCTATAAGGATCTTTTTTGCAGGATTATTGCCATCATATCTGTTCACATGGCCTGCCCATCGCAATCTGTCGATTTTTATTGTAGTGGTTATGGATGCTAGTGGATCATTGTAAGTGGTTGTCGATAAACTTCCTCAATGTGCATTCCTTTTCGGTATTCTTTTGGCTACGAGAGATTGAAAGGGTTTTTAAACCCCTTGGCTTCTTTGTACCCTTTGGCCGTCGGTATCGTAGCCTAGAGCAGAGGTCTCCAAACTACGGCCCGAGGGCCACATACGGCCCGCGGACAGATTTTGTCCGGCCCGCGGAGAGCTAGCATACTTGAAAACTCCTTTTAGAGAACATATTTTTTATAGCAAATTAAATTTAGTTTACAAAAGTATTCTAATTTTATGTTGAATAATTATTAATATGACATCTACATTGATATGGTCATGGGCTAACTACTCATAACATTGTTGTAGGCTTATTGTTATTGTTTTTGTGATAAGTTGGATAAAGAAACACATAATTGTAATGAGTAAAGACATGTATAATATGCAGAAAATTTCACTTCAGTATATAATAACTAACAAATTATTGAAATGAATCTCCAACTAACATTTTATACATTTTAAATAAAAACATAACTTATAACAAGCATAATGACATATGAAATACTAATGAGATTTATGTAATTGAGATGTTCCACTGACAATAGTTTGTAGTTGTGGACTAATTTTACTTGTACCAATTATTAAGAGATTTAAGATGCTCATCAGTTAATTTAGATCTGTAAACATTTTTGTGTACTTCATTTTGGAGAAGGTCTTCTCACACAAATAAGTAGTACCCAAAACAGAAAACAGCCCACGAGCAAATTTATGCAGATAGAAGAAGACTCTTTTAAAATTCCAACAAAGATAAGTTTTGATATTTGTTCTTAATTATATCACTGCACTGTAGATCAAGCATTTCCATTTGAAGTTCCGGGGCTAGGGTTTCAATGTCAGTATCAAAAGGATTCTGAAAAATCTTAATTTGATTCGCAATGGCATCAAAGTCCGAGAAACGAGTATCAAAATTTATTTTCAAAGCACTCAAAGTTTCGATTGCAAAATCGATAGGAAACTCAGTCTCAGTGGTGTGGCTGAATATTTCACATCTTTTAAAATGTGAAAAACATTTACTTCGTAGTTGTGATTGAAACAGTATCAATTACTTCCGGAATGATTTGATATTAGTGTATAAATCAGGAAGATGCTGGTTTTCTCCTTGCAATCTCAAATTCGTTCAGATGTTTTGTCAAATCAACATAAAATGCTAACTTCCACAGCCATGCGTTGTTTTGTAATTCAGTAAGAGGGCGATGCTTTTCATTCAAAAAAATTTCGATCACTGCTCGAAGTTCAAAAAAGCGCTGAAGGACTTTCCCACAACTAAGCCAACGTACGGCAGTATGATAAGGTAAGTCATTTTCTCCAATCTCTTCAATAAATTGTCGGAATTGTCGGTGATTCAGCCCAAAAGATCTGATCAAATTAACAGTTGATATGACTGGTTTCAGAACTTCAGACATATCCAAACATTTTCCGCACAAAGACTGTTGATGAATGATACAATGTAAGACTAATGTTTTTGAACCACCGTCATTTTCTACGGCCTTTGACACAAGAACGACCACTCCTTTATCTTTCCCACTCATGTTTTTGCCTCCATCAGTTGTAATACATTTTAAGTTTTTCCATCGAATGTTCTTTTGATTAATGGCCATTTCAACTCCTTTAAAAATATCTGTACCAGTAGTTGTGCCATGAATACTATATATATCAAGAAGTTCTTCATGCACTTCATAGCTTTTATCTACTCCTCGAATATAAATCAACACCTGAGCAGTATCTGACACATCCGTGGACTCATCCAAGGCCAAAGAAAACCACTCAACATGTCCATTTTTGTCGAACAGTTGAGAGGATATATTTTCAGCGATGTTTTCTACCCTTCGAGCCACAGTGTTTGCTGACATACTGACAGTTTTTAATACATTTACCTTTTCAGGGCACATTTCTTCGGCTACTGCAATTATGCATTCTTTGATCATTTCTCCATCGGTGAATGGTTTTCCACGTTTTGCAATTTCAAGAGCCACACGAAAGCTGGCACGAGTTGCAGCCTCTTGTTCAGTTTTGAGTTTTGTAAATGAAGATTGCTGCGATTTCAATCCGCGCTTCATAGCTTCGAATTTTTCTGTCCGCAAACTTCCTGTATATTTTGAGTAATTTTGAAAATGTTTTGTTTCATAATGACGTTTAATGTTATATTCCTTGAGAACGGCTATGCTTTCATTGCAAATCAAACATAGCGCCTTGTTACTGGACTCAATTACGAAATACTGAATGTTCCACTAATCTTTGAATTTTCTGCATTCACTATCAATTTTTTGCTTCTTTTCCATACTACTAAATCACACACAAAAGCAACAATTCAAATCAAAATACTGTTACAAAGATGTCTTAAACTTAAACACGCACAAACACGTTTTAAGGAGGTACGCACTATTTTATTTCACAACAGTGTCATAGGAACTGACTTGTGGTTGCGCCACTAGCCTTCTTATATATTCCAATTACTGCCATCTAGAAGTGAGTGGAAGGCACCAGAACTTTCTCGAACCAACGAAATTATTCTGTACGTGCTATTAGCGCCATCTGTTAGCGATAGAAGGTACTACCTATTTCCGCTTGTGTCCACCAGATGTCGTGTCACGTTACTCCTCATGGCTCGTACTCTACGACTAATCTAGAAATTACAGATAATGACAGGAAAATTAATAATATGCAGTGTTGCCGTTTTGCGGACTTTAGTCCAATTTGCAGCCTTTTTTAAACGTTGCGTACTTTTTCGGACTTTTTTTTCATCAGTGAACTATTTCACTTTTTACCACCGGCAACAATTATAATATGGTTTTGGCCCTCGGAACTTACTGGAGTAATCAGTATGGCCCTAAGGCTGGAATGTTTGCAGACCCCTGGCCTAGAGGTACGAGCGTTAGCTTATGATTCTGAGGTACCGACTTCAATCCGTGCGATGTCATTTGTTCGAATAAAACAAATGTTGCTACTAACGTACCAACTTTACAGACATACAGACGACATAAGCGTTTCAAACCTAACAATGATAGGAGATTATGTAATCTTTGGGACCATTTCATGGACAATGAAAAGGGAGGTAGCAACTTTCAACAACATTGTCTAGTCTTGTCTATCTAATCTTGTCTGTCTAGTCCTGACTGTTTAGGTTGGATTTAGAACGGGCTTTGATCCATTGCTGGATGGCTGGCAGTATGACAATGTTGTTCTTGACGGTCTCTATGTTTGGATATTTCGCGGTGAGGTCCGTGCCTGTCATGCAATTGTAGTCATGAGCCCAAGTCAAATATCCATGATTTTCTTTAACGATTTTATCCAAACGTTTCATGTAATAAGGAATGATCTCGTTCAGCGTTGGCCCTATACGGTTCTCCTTGATCGCTGCTCATAGGAATATTGAGCGATTTTCATTCTTATATCATTGACCACCGAGTCAATTTCCAAATCTTCCAAATCATCCTTTCCCTTGAGTTTGCCCTGTTTGACGACGAAACGAACCATGGAAATGCTTTGATGGTACTGCTTGCCGTTAACTGTTATTACCGTCACTTGTCCGAAAGGTATGTTTGGTTAGGCTTGGGGCCATTGTTCCGTACTTGGAGTGGGGAGGAATCTGGATGGCTTTGCCAACGCCATGACGGGGAAGTATGTGTTTTTGTATACGGGAGCCATGTCTCTAGCTTCTTCTAATGAGAATATGCTGATTATCTTCTGATTTCTTTTTATCGTGTAACCGGCTGATACTTCTTCATCTGTCATCATTATTGCCAGTTAATTAATTTCAATTAATTGTGCCGAACTACGAATGATATACTTGAATTACGAATTGTAATTCAAGTTTAGTCTTGTAGTCTTGTCTTTCTAGTTTTGTGTGTCTAGTCTTGTCTGTCTAATCTTGTCTGTCTAGTCTTGTCTGCGTAGTCTTGTCCCTCTGTCTTAAAATTATTATATAATTATTTGTTTTTTTTTGTGAGGAAGGATTATAGGTCTAGAATAAGAAACCATCACGTACAAGTTCCCTTCGTTCTTAAAATTAGTGTAGCGCCATAGACTCTCAAATGAACGGGAGAGAAATAATTGAAGAAAAGGTTTTGGAGAAAATTACAGACATTAGTCCAATTATCTGGAAGGCATAAACAACACGCCAGGCAATTTTTTATCTCAGATTTATTTTAGTTGTTTTTTTTTACCAAATATTAACGTTTCTTCGGTATAAAATTAAACGGACCTATTCGCAATGGAAAAACCATTTTGTTCTAGAATTTATTTTAACTACTAAACCATTATGTTAACCAAAAAATAGTTTGCTGGGTTAATCAATGTCGCTAATTGAATATTAATTAGTTACTTACATTATCTACTGTTTAGTTTAGAGCTTATGCAAAAAGCCCTGAACGCCCTGAACTTATGCGTGCCGTACTCTCTTCCGAGAGTGTAGGCTACCTCTCGCACATACTTGTGGAACGAATCGTCACACCAATGCGCCCTAAAATGCCCTAAAATTCACTCTACCACCTTTTACAAAAATAGAGAGACCAAGGCTCCTAATTTTTCTACAATAGGCATCTAAAGGTAAATGAGGAAGTCAAGTATTTAGGTATAACCTTGCATGCCAAATTGATTTGGAATCAACCCCTTAAGAAAGTAAATCATCATCATACACCGAGTTTGCGACAACTTTTCATTTTGAATACATCTAATGTCTGTCCATAATGTACGGACGAAACCGATAAGAAAGTAAATTATTGATGGGAATCTTAAAAATTTGAAAGCTGTGAAACGAGAGTGGAGTGGTTTATCAGCGTTTTAGTACCAAGCAATTTGAATATAATTCAAATGAATATTATAAGAACAAGCGAAGACGGGGGGAGTTCGTCGGAAGAAGCGTGTGTTGTGGGAAAGTGCGGCGACGCGTATCACTACGCTTTTCATGTGAACCGCTCGCTGAGAACTTCCCTTTATTGTATAAATAAAACTAATAAATGGAACAATCATGATCATGTCTCCTACTCATACACACTACTTCTAACTTAATTTAATTAATAAACTTCATAAATACATTTATAGCTATGTTTTATTAGTTCTTAATTATTAAACTTCTTATCTCATGAGATGTTATGAGAAATAAAATAATAAGTACTCTGGGGTCCCCAGATAATAACAACCCTGTTGCCAGCCTGTAACCAACTAAGGGCGCGTCCCTTGGGTGGCGGATTGGTGAAAGCTCGATAAGCTTGCTTGAAAGGTAAGAGTGAAATAAAATAGCTCTCGCCAAAACGGTTGACAAGCGTGGCGTTTAAATGGCCAAAACTTTCCAATGGAGATATCGAACATATTATATAAAATAAAATATTAATAAATACTACTAAAAGAGTAGACCTACAGCACTAGACAGAAAATATTATAAAATATGTCTAGACATAAAGGGAGTTTTGACAATACATTGAATGCTTTGTTGTCAAGTTTTATGCATTTTGATTCATTTCGTGCTTTAAGATCAGAACTTTCTCACATTTACCGAGTCTAGACGGATTTTGAGCTTTATTAATTACCGCGACAATTACTGCAGACAAATCTAACAAGATAAGCCTAATAAAATATACAAAGTTCCCACGGATACAACGAACAAAAAAAAACAACAACGCATTATAATTGGAATTGTCTTGAGTGAATTAAAATACAATTGCATTTAGTATTAACATAAAACTTGATTATGATTATCGTGATCAAGACAAGACTATATTTAGATCGGGCTAGTTTTTAATTTTATAAACAAGCTCGCTTTTTAATTTCGGTGTAATTAAAGCAGCACAAACTAATTTATATTGTCTCTAGCGCTAATTATTAGTAATCGCTGAGATTGTCTCTCAATCTACAGTCGATTTTAGGGGGTCTAATTTAGTTTAGGGTTTATATTGTTTATATTGACATTTCACTCTAATTTGTTTATGACTGTTGTTGGAAACACCTTTGAATAAACATTTCGCGAACGCCTTTACATAAAGCAGCTCTCCGTAGTTGATCCAGTGTTAGAGATGCTTATCAAGTATAAGTGAAATGCAGGGCCAAAGGATTCTTTTTTTCGTAATGTGGATATTAGGGATATTTTTTCAGCCCTACAAACACTGAGGCCATGGCCTATTGTATTTTTTCACATTTTCGATTGTTCATCTATTGGATGGTTGTTCTTATACAGAGAGAGAGTGTATGAGAAGTACGACAGTTGCTTTCTCCCTTTGCAATGATGTTCAATGTAATCTTGCCCCATTTATCATTTCGAATGATAGGTTTGATCGATTACTTTCCCCCCCTAGTTACCGCCCCTCATCTTTTTTGATATGGTACCATTACCCCTTATCGTTGATATGGTATCAACTTGTCTCTCAATAAACAGTCAGGACTAGACAGACAAGATTAGATAGGCAAGACTAGACAAAAAGGTAGACAGACAGGTCTAGTTAAACAAGACTAGACAGACAAGACTAGATAGACAAGAGTAGATTGATAAGACTAGACAACAGATCTAGACAGACAAGACTATACAGACAAGATTAGACAGACAAGACTAAACAGACTAAACTAGATAGACAAGACTAGACAGATAAGAATATACAGACAAAACTAGACAGGCAAGACTAAAGCGACAAAACTAGACAGAGAAGACTAGACAGAAAATATTATACAGACAAAACTAGACAGACCAGACTAGACAGACAAGAATAGACGGACAAGATTAGACACACAAAACTAGACGGACAAGACTAAACCGACAATACTACGCCTACAAGACTAGAGAGACCAGACTATACGGGCCAGACTAGACAGACAGTCCTCCTCGGTGGTGTAGTTGACAACATACCCGCCTTTCAATGCGGGAGACCCGGGTTCGAATCCTGGTCGGGGAGGCGACAACTAGGGCGGTTTTCATTAACCGTCCGGGCTGCCCACCCTGAATGAATGCAATATATGCGATACCGGGGTGGCGCATACTAAAAGCCAAGGTGGAATAGGGGGTTTGGAGACTAGACAGACAAGCCTATACAGACAAGACTAGACAGCCCGGACTAGACAAACTAGACTAGACAGACAAAACTAGACAGACAAGACTAGACAGACAAGACTAGACAGACAAGACTAAACAGACAAGACTAGTCAGACAAAACTAAACAAACAAGACTAGACAGATATGACTAGAAAGATAAGATAAATAAGAAAAAAACTCAATTTTTGAAGTATCCAATTTGTGTTTCCCATTGCATGTCGTTCTCATTCAAATACATTATTTTCAATTTCCTTTTGTTTTACCTGTCCTTCCTAAATATCTCTGGTTTTATATCATTCTAATTGTCCAATTATCCCTATCCGGTTTCCTCCTCTTCAATCCCATATTTCCCATCAACATCAAAAGCTGATCTTTCTAATTCGTTTTCTCGCCATTCAGCAATTACTCTCACTTTCTTGTGCGTACCGTCAGAAATTCCCAAATATTGCTTTAAATATAGATTTTCTCACTGTCTCATCATGCGTGTAAGTTTTCCAAGCGAACGCTTTCTTCTCTTGCCTTTTCTGCCACTGCTTCCCATGCGTTTACGTGACGTTTAATTGATAACAATGTCTCGGAAAAAACGTATATAAAAGGTTAGAGGGGATTGTTTAAGACGCAAGACAAACAAGAGGAAGTTGTTCGATTATCCCTTGAAGTCTGCAATTATTCCTTCCGGTGCGCACTGACCCACAGCGAGTGCAGGTGCCTATTCTTCGCCTCTAGCCTTCCACCAAATACACTTTAGTTCCTGTCTGACTCAGTCTCGTTTCGTTCCTCATGTTTATAAATTATATCCGTTTTATTAGAAAGGACGAAGACGAGCTTTTTTTTGTTTTTTAATTCTTTCTGTCGGGATGTTACAAGATCGTGTCTCATCCTTTGTGAGACAATGCACATCCTCTCAAATGAAATGTTTAATATTGATTTTTACGACTCGAATTAATAGAGGACGTCTAAAGACTGAATGAGTACAGAATTAATTAAATTAAATTGAATAGACTATTTAAGCGTTATTTGTGCTTATATTTATTCTTCAATTAAGGAAACTAATTTTGTATCTTGAAAGACAACGTGCGACGAGACAGAGATAGAGCAGACAAGACTAGACAAGACTAGACAAGACTAGACAAGACTAGACAAGACTAGACAAGACTAGACAAGACTAGACAAGACTAGACAAGACTAGACAAGACTAGACAAGACTAGACAAGACTAGACAAGACTAGACAAGACTAGACAAGACTAGACAAGACTAGACAAGACTAGACAAGACTAGACAAGACTAGACAAGACTAGACAAGACTAGACAAGACTAGACAAGACTAGACAAGACTAGACAAGACTAGACAAGACTAGACAAGACTAGACAAGACTAGACAAGACTAGACAAGACTAGACAAGACTAGACAAGACTAGACAAGACTAGACAAGACTAGACAAGACTAGACAAGACTAGACAATACTAGACAAGACTAGACAAGACTAGACAAGACTAGACAAGACTAGACAAGACTAGACAAGACTAGACAAGACTAGACAAGACTAGACAAGACTAGACAAGACTAGACAAGACTAGACAAGACTAGACAAGACTAGACAAGACTAGACAAGACTAGACAAGACTAGAGAAGACAAGATCAGAAACGAGCAGACAAGACCAGAGAAAACCTGACAAGACTAGACAAGACTAGACGCGACCACACAAGGCCAGACAAAAACAGACAAGACCAGGCGAGAGCAGACGAGACCAGACAAGACCAGCCAAGAGCTGACAAGACCAAACAATACCAAGAAATACCAGATAAAACCAGACAAGACCAGACAAGAGCTGACAAGACCAGACAAGACCAAGAAATACCAGACAAAACCAGACAAGACCAGACAAGACAGTTGTCTGCCTATTTATTTATTTTGTCTAGCAATACATTTTATCCGCGTCTAGGATAGGCAGAGGCAGTGTCATGTCCATTTCAGTCTTGGTTATTTGTTTTTTTCTCTTTTAAAGTTTGAATTGTGCCGCGGGGGGCGTTGAACGTATGATATCTCCTATTCCAGTCTAACTTAAAGTCATGTTTAATTCTTTGAATAAGGATCAATATAACAGTGGTTTATTTAAGGGTAAGGTAAAGAATACGGGATTGTTTTGAAACTTAGTGTTGTGGACTTTTTACCTGGTGTAACTGTTGTTAATCGTCTTTGGCACTCTTTAACTAGGATCCGAAAGCAAAAACGAAGCTTCTACGTTGTCTGGTTCAATAAATATTCGTGTTTTTGTTGAAAATAATTGTTGACATTTTTGAGATGACAGATAGAAGATGCGAGGGCAACTAACTCGACGTTGCTCAACTCAAGACTAGACAAGACTAGACAAGACTAGACAAGACTAGACAAGACTAGACAAGACTAGACAAGACTAGACAAGACTAGACAAGACTAGACAAGACTAGACAAGACTAGACAAGACTAGACAAGACTAGACAAGACTAGACAAGACTAGACAAGACTAGACAAGACTAGACAAGACTAGACAAGACTAGACAAGACTAGACAAGACTAGACAAGACTAGACAAGACTAGACAAGACTAGACAAGACTAGACAAGACTAGACAAGACTAGACAAGACTAGACAAGACTAGACAAGACTAGACAAGACTAGACAAGACTAGACAAGACTAGACAAGACTAGACAAGACTAGACAAGACTAGACAAGACTAGACAAGACTAGACAAGACTAGACAAGACTAGACAAGACTAGACAAGACTAGACAAGACTAGACAAGACTAGACAAGACTAGACAAGACTAGACAAGACTAGACAAGACTAGACAAGACTAGACAAGACTAGACAAGACTAGACAAGACTAGACAAGACTAGACAAGACTAGACAAGACTAGACAAGACTAGACAAGACTAGACAAGACTAGACAAGACTAGACAAGACTAGAGAAGACAAGATCAGAAACGAGCAGACAAGACCAGAGAAAACCTGACAAGACAAGACTAGACGCGACCACACAAGGCCAGACAAAAACAGACAAGACCAGGCGAGAGTAGACGAGACCAGACAAGACCAGCCAAGAGCTGACAAGACCAGACAAGACCAAACAATACCAAGAAATACCAGACAAAACCAGACAAGACCAGACAAGAGCTGACAAGACCAGACAAGACCAAGAAATACCAGACAAAACCAGACAAGACCAGACAAGACAGTTGTCTGCCTATTTATTTATTTTGTCTAGCAATACATTTTATCCGCGTCTAGGATAGGCAGAGGCAGTGTCATGTCCATTTCAGTCTTGGTTATTTGTTTTTTTCTCTTTAAACTTTTAAGTGTTTTTTAAATGTTACATTTTATTTTCTTGACCAATTCTAGATTTTGAGAATTGTATTTCAGCGTGTTTTATTTATTTGCGTTAATAGGTTGGGTCAAAGTTTGCCAGCCATTTATAGTGTTGTTTCTGTTTATGTAAAGTAGAGAAAATTGTTGTGAAAGAAATGTTGGATATTTAGCAAATTTAATCAAAAAATGTGGTTTTATATTATAAAGAAAGTTGCGACATGTTAATAGTTTTATGTGAAATCGTGTGTAGATTTCGTCATACATAAAATATTTTATAGGATATTTTTTATAGGATATTTATAGGATATTTTATTATTTTTAGAAATAGCTTTGACATAATCACTTTTCATTGTCATTGCTCTTGATAATTTTGATTTTGAATATCGACGCTGATCGTCACATCTCATAACATGCCATGTGACATCATTCGATTCGACCAATGGTGATGCGTTTCGAAAATTTGAATTTCGCTCGTTTATTTTGCACTTGTTGATTAAAGTGTTATGGAATTAAATACAAACTAAATGAGCAAATAATGGTATATGGTCGTGATAATACACCTAGAGTGTATTATCACGACCATAAGGCAGTGTTTTCTAAACTATGGTACGCGTACCCCAAGGGGTACGTGTTGGGTTTGAAAGGGATACAAAAATATTTTAAAAATTTTGTTTGCGTGCCAAAGCAAATATAAAATGCAAAATAACAATTTTTATTCAATTGTTTATTATAAAGTCAGGTTAAACTGCTGAAAGAGACTTCATATATAATGCAACCCAATGTACGCATTGGGCGCATGCAAGATATATAGAGGTAGGGAAAATAAGAAAATAATAGGGGTAGGGAACAATAATTTGAAGGTTGTATATAAAAATTGTTTAGAATTGTTAATACTATTGAATTTTTATTTCTTATTTCGGATCGAGAGGTCGCGCTGCCGCGCGATATGTGGGGTTGAGTTATCTGCTCCTTTATAACTTAATCTAACCACCCATTTTGTTCAAATCTGTAGCTGCGGTGGCGTTTTTTCGCGCCACTGGAGAGTTCATGTCAGTTTCCGTTAGTTTGAATTGTGCCGCGGGGGGCGTTGATATCTCCTATGCCAGTCTAACTTAAAGTCATGTTTAATTCTTTGAATAAGGATCAATATAACAGTGGTTTATTCAAGGGTAAGGTAAAGAATACGGGATTGTTTTGAAACTTAGTGTTGTGGACTTTTTACCTGGTGTAACTGTTGTTAATCGTCTTTGGCACTCTTTAACTTAGATCCGAAAGCAAAAACGAAGCTTCTACGTTGTCTGGTTCAATAAATATTCGTGTTTTTGTTGAAAATAATTGTTGACATTTTTGAGATGACAGATAGAAGATGCGAGGGCAACTAACTCGACGTTGCTACGTTTATTTTTGTTTATATGAAAAACTATAATTTTGGCAACATATATACATACATCTTAAGCGTCGTATTGAAGCTGCATTCATATTGCAACGAACACCCACGCTACAAACAGCTACAATGTCTCGAGTTAATTATTTAAGTGTCCTGGATACCCACCAGATTCTTTTTTAACTTTTTGTAATATAAAAAATTGTATTTTCAACCAAAAAACTGATGTGTATGACTGGTCACATAACTAAGAATGTAGATACAGTTGGGTCAGCGTTGCCAAAATTAATTTTGACAATATATAAATTATATTTAAATTTTTCTGCGTCACATGTTTGTGTAAAGCACAAAATTGTCTTCCAGAAATTATTTGTCTATTATGAATATTCAGATTATTTTAAGAGATCCCGACTAAACAATTCAAAAATTACATGAATGTGAATTGATACCAGCCGAGTGGTCTTGCTTTACCTAATTTACCGGGACTAAACCGCATGAACTCTCTATCCAAAATAGGACAATGTGGCAAGGACCGTTGGTTTAATCCCGGTTAGATTAGGTTGCCCGCCGCGTAGGGGGCAGATAAATCAAGACAACTTACGCGTGTCAGCGCGAACTCTCGATCTAATAAAAGACAATGTAGCAAGGACCGCTGGTTTAACCAACTCGGCTGGTATCAATTTACATTCATGTAATTTTTGAATTGTTTAGTCGGGATCTCTTAAAATATTCTGGATATTCATAATAGACAAACAATTTCTGGAAGCCAATTTTGTAGTATTTATCAGTATATTTATCAGTATAGGACAATGTGGCAAGGACTCTTGGTTTATCCCCGGTTAGATTAGGTTGCCCGCAGCGAAGCGGGCAGATAAATCAAGACAACATACGGGTGGCAGCGTGAACTGTCGATCCAATATAGGACAATGTGACAAGGACCGTTGGTTTAACCCCGGTTAGATTAGGTTGCCCGCCGCAAAGCGGGCAGATAAATCAAGACAACATACGGGTGGCAGCGTGAACTGTCGATCCAATATAGGACAATGTGACAAGGACCGTTGGTTTAACCCCGGTTAGATTAGATTGCCCGCCGCAAGGCGGGCAGATAAATCAAGACAACATTTGCACGGCAGCGCGAACTCTTGATCCAATATAGGACAATGTTGGATCACAATGCAGGACCAATGCAGGGCCGCAGGACAATGCAGGACCGTTGAATCAATCAAAAATAATAAACGTGGCAACGTTGAGTTAGTTGCGCTCTCATCTACTATACAGGGTGATTCGGGAGGAGATGGAAGTATTTTGAAGACATGTTCAGAAAGCAAAAATAAGCAGAATAAGCTCATATGTTCAAGTCGATTTTCATTCGTTTCATAGATATTTTGAAATTTCATAGATATTTCATAGAAATTATTTCATAGATATTTGGGATTTTCGTCAGACCATCGATGATTATTATGGAAATTGTTAATTCCAACTCGAGTAAAATGAGCTTCATCAGTAAATAAAATGACAACATTTGAGTAATCTTCTGTTTTCACGAATCCATTGACAAAATTGTAGTCTTAATGGATAATCCTTCTTGAAGATTTTTTACTTTCTGCAGATGAAAAGCATTTAAACCTTGCCGTTTTAATGTTTTCCAAACCATTGTTTTTGAAATTTCAAATTGAGTTGCAATGCGCCTAGTACTTATCCCAGGATTAGTTTCTACAACAACCAGATTATCTTCTTCAAGTTCCAAACCGATCCCTTGCTGTTTTTCAGAAACAATACTTGCACTTGGGAATTTTCCACTTTCGCTAGCATGTGTAAAAACAGTTTGAAACACTTGCCTATTAGGAATTCTTCTTATTTGGCAGACTTACTCTTCATGTATTGTCTAAATGGACAATTTCCTCTAAAGGGAACTAATTGTTCAACTACCGTCAGAAATGCACCAGGGGTATACAGAGTTGACTATTGCTGATTGAACATTTCCCAAATATCCCTGATAGTTTATCAGAAAGCTTTTTTTCTTCTCTAGTTGACAAGTTGTCGAATCGCATTACGTCACTGATTTCTGAAAATCTTTTCAAGGTCATAGTCGCTCTAAAAATCTACCATGTTCTTCTCCCCATTAGAGTTTCAAATCTTCTCTCTCAGATCTATAAGCTACCGCAGCTATTACAAGCCCAATATAAGACAAAACTTATTGTTCTTCTAAATTGTTCCAACTTTGTTTGCCCCTTCCTCATTATTTTGGTTCCACATCGTGACTCTTCGCTTCCCTTCTCTATTTGTTTCCCTAACAATGAAAGTTATCATTTCGTTAGTGATAAACTTACAAAAATAGTCCAATATCGACACTGGAGGATCGCCACGTGGGCCTTTTAGTTCTCTGAATATATTATGGGCAGGCGTTTGTGAGAGTCTAGGTGCTTCTTGGAACCATTTGATACCATTTTTCCCTACAAAATAGGCACCTACTTTGTTGCTGTCCTCTGAAGAGTTTTCTCCATTTTCTTCCTCTTCTATAACGTTAGGAACGTCATTCTCCGGATCGTCATCTACAATATCCACTTCCGCCTCTTCTGGAACATACTCATCAGATGACTCAAAATCTTCATTAGCCTCATCATTTTGGAGTAATTCTTGTAGAAAGACATTGGCTTGTTTTGCTGAGAGCCGCGTGTTTCTAAAAATATATATAAAAAAAAGAATATAAAAATACCTATATATATATATATATATATATATATATATATATATATATATATATATATATATATATATAAAAACACTAAACCAAATAGACCATGTCCTAATAAGCGCCAGATTCTACTCAAGCTTAGTGGATATCAGAACCATGAGAGGAGCAACAGTAGGCTCAGACCACTTTATGGTCAAAATAAAATTAAGAACGAGAATAAATAAATCACGTGCCCAAAAGGGAGAAAAAACAAGAAAATATAATCTAGAGAACCTAAAGAACAAAGATGAACGCAAGAGATATGTGGAAGCACTAGAGAAGAAGATTAAAGAAAATATAAACGAAGAAGAAGAAGGGGAAGAACACGAGGAAACAAATAACACATGGGAAAACTTAAAAAAAAAGCATAAGAGAAGCAGCGGAGGAGACCATAGGAATAGAACCCAAAGTACAGCGCAATAGATGGTGGAACGAGACGTGCAGGAGGGCAATAGACGAGAGAAATAAAGCAAGACAACGACTACTGCAAAGGCCAACAAGAACTAAGGAACAAGAATACGCTATCTTGAGAGCGAGAGCAAAGGCAGTATGCAGAAGAGAAAAAAGAAAAGACCTAAATGAACAACTGGACAAATTAGAAGAACTAAGAGAACAGAACGAAACAAGAAAGTTCTTAAAAGCCGTGAACAGCACCAAAAACGAATTCCACCCAAGAATAGAAATGTGCAAGAATAAGGACGGGGAAATAATGACCGAGAGAAATAAAATCCTATTACGATGGAAAGAATATTTCACAGAACTACTAAACAAAGAACAAGGAACCAACTACGAAGGACCAGAAACGAGCGTATGCACAGTGCAACCACGAGTATTGGACCCATAATTACAAGAAATTAAAGATGCCATACAACAACTAAAAAATAACAAAGCCCCAGGTATAGACGGAATACCAGCCGAACTACTCAAACAAGGAGGAGAACTACTAGAAACTAAAATACATGCGTTAATAAAAACTATCTGGAAAACAGAAAAAATACCTGAGGAGTGGAAGATTAACTTGCCATAATTTGCCCAATATACAAGAAAGGCGACCGACAAGACTGTAACAACTATAGAGGCCTCTCACTACTATGTGTCGCATACAAGGTCCTAACATCCATAATACGCCAAAGACTGGAGATATACGCAGAAGATCTAATAGGGGAGTATCAAGCAGGATTTAGAAGAGGGAGATCCACGACCGACCAAATTTTTACAACACGACAAATTATGGAAAAGGCGTGGGAATTTGACATACCTATCCATCAACTATTCGTAGACTTTCGACAAGCCTACGACAGTATAAGTAGGGAAGCACTATATAACATTCTGAAAGAATTTGAAGTACCACAGAAGCTAATCAAGATGATACAAGTAACCATGGAAGAGACGCTCAATCAGGTCAGAATACAAAACCAGCTCACAGAAAAATTCCCAACAGACAAAGGACTAAGACAAGGAGATGGCCTGGCCCCGATCCTATTTAACCTAGCCCTCGAGAAAGTGATCAGAGGCACAGGAATACAAACTGACAGCACCATTATAAACAAGTCATGCCAAGTTATAGGATATGCAGTCGATCTGAATATAGTAGGAAGGAATGTACTGGCAGTGAAAGAAACATTTATGCAGCTGATAGAAGAGACAAGACCGATAGGACTGATGGTGAATGAAGACAAAACGAAATACATGGTCATAAAATCAAGAACGTGGCTGGGACAGAACATAACCATGGATAATATGAGTATTGAAGTGGTACGAGAATTTAAATATCTGGGCTCTACACTGAACGAACAGAACTTAATACCACAAACAATTCAACAGGGACTGATAGCCGGGAATAAAGCGTACTACGCAGTTCAAAGTGTAATGAAATCGCAAATAGTGGGGGTAAAAACCAAAGTGAAAGTGTACAAAAGCATCATTATACCGATAGTGACCTACGGGTGCCAATCGTGGACACTGACGACCAAACATGAGGACCTATTATTAAAATTCGAGCGAAAAATATTGAGAAGAATATTTGGACCGACCCAGGAAGAAGACGGGTGGAGGATAAAGTATAATCACGAACTGGTACAACTGTATAAAGAAATAGACCTAGTAACATATATAAAAATAAAACGGCTGCATTGGGCAGGACACGTAGAACGCATGGGAGAAGAAAGAATACCACAGAAGATCTACAAAGGAAACATGGAAGGCAACAGGAGACAAGGCAGACCACGACTAAGATGGCATGACAACATACAAAAAGACGCAAGAGAACTAATAGGCATAAGGAAATGGAAAAGAGCAGCAGCGGACAGAAAAGGATGGAAAAGAATGCTAAACGAGGCTAAGAAAGGAGGAGGCTAAGGCCCACAGAGGGCTGTAAGGCCACGGATGGATGGATATATATATATATATATATATATATATATATATATATATATATATATATATATATGTGTTGTATTGTTTTCTCGGGGATTCCGCGTTGATGCTGAGGGTTGGCTCTGAAAAGAACCGGATTCTCGACGTTTCGGCGAACTAACATTCGCCATTCTCAAGAGATATATGCGTCCGTACGGGTCAACCGTTAGACGCATACTGAGAGCTCGTTCGTGCGATGCGACTACTTATAGCTGTCTGGCTTCGGGTCATGCGCGTTGTGTGCGGTGCTTCGGTTCGGTTGTTTGTTTGTTTTGTTGGTCGTACATGAGTCTGGGGTGTCTGGGATTGCATTTTGCGGGTGGATATGATCGGTCGCCATGCTGGGGGCAGTCTCAAGGAATCGTCTCTCGTGTTCATGCAGTAGTCTCGTTTTTCTATCTCTATGGCTTCTCTGTATACTAGTGACATTTCGTGGCTAATCTGTGCAACAGTCCTTGAATTTCTAAAGTCCATCCAGTGACCGGTGTTTGTGTGTTGGACAAGTGCCGATGAAACTTTGTCTCTGTGTCTGATTGAAACTACATGTTCTTGAATCCTAGCAGATATTTTTCTATTGGTACGTCCAATGTAGGTCCGTTCACATGTTCCGCAAGGTATTTCGTAAATTCCATGGGATTCTAACGGGATGGTGTCTTTAACGCTGCGTAGCATGGAGGATATTTTCTGGTTAGGTTTGAAAATGGTGTCGATGTTGTGTCTTTTAAGTATTCTGGCGATGTTGTCAGTTGATCCATGAACATATGATAGGTATGCTGTGCTAACGGGTTTCTGGCGTTCTTCAGTTCTTTGGCTACTGTTCTCTGTACAACGGAAAGCTCTGGATATTAAGCTGTTTGGATATCCATTTGAAGAAAGAGCTTCTCGTAAGTTCCTCAATTCTTTCGGTAAGTTAATCTGGTCGGCTAGTCTTCTGGATCGGGTGGTAAGAGTGTTGACTACAGATGCTAGTTGTTTGGGATGATGGTGCGAAGAAGCGTTCAGATATCTGTCTGTGTGTGTTGGTTTCCGGTACACAGTGTGGCTCAAAGTGCCGTCTTTAAAATGTTTACAACCATACGCAGAAGATTGTGATTCCTATGTCCGCAATGCTGAACACTTCATAGACATACTGAAAAATCACCAACTCCAGCCCGGCCACCTCCTTGTGAGCTTTGACATTGTATCTTTATTCACAAAAGTACCGGTCCCTGAGGCCTTAAATATCATAAGATCAAAATTAAAACCAGAAAAGTATCAGATCTGGCAGAACATTGTTTAAAGAATACATACTTTAGGTACGATGGTCAAATATACAAACAAGTCCTAGGAGCACCAATGGGTTCACCTCTATCCCCAGTAATAGCCAACATATTTCTTACAGATTTTGAGGAAAAGGCAATCTCATCAGCCACACTTAAACCCACACTCTGGTTAAGATATGTTGACGACACATTTGTAATCTGGCCCCACGGCAGACCAGGGCTGGACAAATTCCTTAACCATCTTAACTCCCAACACGACCAAATTAAATTCACAATGGAGATAGAAAAGCATCAACAACTTCCTTTCTTGGATGTTTTGGTACAGAAGAAACCTGACGGCACTTTGAGCCACACTGTGTACCGGAACCCAACATACACAGACAGATATCTGAACGCTTCTCCGCATCATCATCCCAAACAACTAGCATCTGTAGTCAACACTCTTACCACCCGATCTAGAAGACTAGCCGACCAGATTAACTTACCGAAAGAATTGAGGAACTTACGAGAAGCTCTTTCTTCAAATGGATATCCAAACAGCTTAATATCCAGAGATTTCCGTCGTACAGAGAACAGTAGCCAAAGAACTGAAGAACGCCAGAAACCCGTTAGCACAGCATACCTACCATATGTTCATGGATCAACTAACAAAATCGCCAGAATACTTAAAAGACACAACATCGACACCATTTTCAAACCTAACCAGAAAATATCCTCCATGCTACGCAGCGTTAAAGACACCATCCCGTTAGAATCCCATGGAATTTACGAAATACCTTGCGGAACATGTGAACGGACCTACATTGGACGTACCAATAGAAAAATATTTGCTAGGATTCAAGAACATGTAGTTTCAATCAGACACAGAGACAAAGTTTCATCGGCACTTGTCCAACACACAAACACCGGTCACTGGATGGACTTTAGAAATTCAAGGACTGTTGCACAGATTAGCCACGAAATGTCACTAGTATACAGAGAAGCCATAGAGATAGAAAAACGAGACTACTGCATGAACACGAGAGACGATTCCTTGAGACTGCCCCCAGCATGGCGACCGATCATATCCACCATCAAAATGCAATCCCAGACATCCCAGACTCATGTACAACCAACAAAACAAACAAACAACCGAACCGAAGCACCGCACACAACGCGCATGACCCGAAGCCAGACAGCTATAAGTAGTCGCATCGCACGAACGAGCTCTCAGTATGCGTCTAACGTTTGACCCGTACGGACGCATATATCTCTTGAGAATGGTGAATGTTAGTTCGCCGAAACGTCGAGAATCCGGTTCTTTTCAGAGCCAACCCTCAGCATCAACGCGGAATCCCCGAGAAAACAATACAACACAGGTATCTATCCGCGAAAACCTCAAATACAATATATATATATATATATATATATATATATATATATATATATATATATATATATATATATATATATAATAAAATATCTAAACGTGTTATTCTATGCAAACTGTATTTACTAAAACGTAACTTTTATCTTCGTCACGTTTATCGCTCATTATGTAGAAGTTCCGACAGTAGGTACTAGTCAGAAAAAGTATATTATAATATTATTATTATTCCAAATTTTACAAGAGATTACTTACTGCAACAGAAAAAAGAATGCACAACAACAGATTAGCAAAAAAACAAGACAATTACAATGACAAGAATCAAAACAAACGAGCTGGTAACTTCGCACGCATGCACCTTAGATCAATTTTAATCATAGAATGTGCACAAAACTACAAACACCGATCTCCAAATCAAATGACAACTTCACCTGTCACCAAAAATCCATTGAAAACGCATGGGGTCCGGAGCGGACCCCAGGTGCTGCTGCCCGTGACTTTTGTCTTTGATGTGATATATCTCAGGCTGTGATAGTCGAAATAATGCCAAATTTGTGCAGAACATGAAATGAAAAGAAACAATGAAAGAATTGGATAAAATACAATAGAAAGAGATGTCCTAGAAGCCCAGCCGCTCCGCTCAAACTGGTAAAAAAACGATACTCTTCTACTGAACGAACAGAATTACCATTACAAAATCCATAAACAAAACACCATATCTGCATATTCTCTATGACTGAAAATATGAGGCATTTTTATAATCTCGTAAAATAACTACTGTCAATTTTAAGACAAACTGTCAATTTTTATGACATGTGCCTAATTAATATTTAATTTCAAATTGGCATTTAGGACAACGTTGTCAAATTTAACTTTTTAAAAAGAAAAACCTGTTTTTCTCTGAAACAAATGAAAATCGGACTTTAACATACGAGCCTATTTTGCTTATTTTTTCTTCCTGGACATGTCTTTAAAATCCCTACCATTTCCTCCCGAATCACCCTGTATGTCATTTTGAAAATGTCAACAATTGTTTTCAACAAAACCACCAACCATTTATTGAATCAGGCAACGTAGAAGCTTAATTTTTGTTTTCGGATCTTAATTAAAGTGTTAGGATCTTAGTGTTAAAGACGATTAACAACAGTTACACCAGGTAAAAAGTCCGCAACACTACGTTTCAAAACAATATTATTTAAACAATATTAAACCGTATTCTTTACCAAGTCCTTTATCCACTAGTTAAATTGAATTTTTATTTCACTAGTGAATTAAAAGCATCCAAGGCAACGTGGCAAAATAACTCACTTATGGGCTCCGTAAACATAACTCTAAATGTTGACTCCGCTGCGGTTTTTTTGATCGCCAATCACAAAACTTATTATACTTACATGGCTTTGTATAAATCTCTTGATTTCTGCGAAATGAATCTTTCCGCAATTGCGTCACTTCTAACAATAATTCTTCGAATATATTTATAATTAATAAAACACAAATTAATTAAACACAATACTCTAAAGAAAATTTTGACCTACGGATCAATAATTTTCTCGTAGAGATGACTACAACACAATCATGGCCGGACCCCTTTTTGTAAAAAAAAACAAAGAAAATGGAAATGTTTTTTGAATTTAACTTATTGTTAAATCAAAAGCAAGATTGAATAACAGTTTATATTACACTCGCGGATAAAATTAAGGTTTAACTCGCGAATTTAACCGAACTCGCGAAACAATCCGCTTGTTAAACCTTAATTTTATCCGCTTGTATAATCAATAACTATTAAGGAGGTTCGAGCGTAACTAATGAGTCAAAATAGTGCTTGAATTTTTCTATATTTTCAATTATCCTAATAGTTGTTAAAATTCATTATTTTTATTTATAATAACATAACAAATTTAAAAATTGGTAATCATATTTTATTTAATAAAATAAAGTTATTAAATGACTTCGTTATTTTTGACTTATAAGGTGACATAAAAAGATCTGGCAACATCAGTGTTATGAGTCGACTGGTTGTAAAGGGATCAGAATTTTATTAGTCGAAGATGTTGGCCGAAAATTACCAAGACAAAAAATAATAGATAATCTATGTAAAAAGCTGGAGTGTATTTTATCAAATAGTTCCACAAACGTTCAAAAATTCAAAATGTTTCCATGTTTTTCTTTTCTCACAATCAGCTGTTATCGCGACGTTGCCAAACAATCTGTCATGTAAATTACTGTCGATAAACAAGATTCAAAACAAAAAAGTTTAACTTTAATTATTTAAATAATTACATCGGGAACATCACATTGCTTTAATGTTATCGTGTTTTAATAATATCTATGTTTATTGTATATAGTTGTTTATTCCTTAAAGTTGAGAAATTAATATCGAAAAAAATAAATAAAGACGTAACAGAAGCTTGTTGGCCATACGAACGAAATTCCATACGATTCGAAAAAACATTATTTTTGAATTTTTTTTCGGATAAACTAACTGGAGGATCACTTTCAAATTTTGGGAGGACATAAATAAAGTATTGATCTTCATGTATAAAAAGTTTCAAAGCTCAAACTTGAAAACAATATTTAATATGGGATTCGCTCGAACCTCCTTAAATAAACGTATATATTGCAAAATATCTGTTAATTCCTCTGAATTAGTTGCGAATCTGCGGCAGTTCAATCATCTTTAACAGTTAATTAAAACATTACAAATCAAAACTAACTTTTTATAAATTTTGTTTTTAAATGATTCTGTTACTTTTTTTATAATTCTTTAATTACCAATAGTTTATTTGATAACCGGTGTGAAACTGGCAATAACTTTCAGCAATAAAAATTTTGCGTAAAATTTTTATTTCAAAAGGCTATAACTTTCTTATTGATAGGGATTTTTCAAAATTTTCTTAACAGAACTGTTGCACAGTAAGTCACCTCTAAAAATATTCCAACAAAATTTAATTTTCTTTTTACACATAGGCATAATAATCATATTAAAGATCAACAAATATTCACATTTACTCACTTCTTAAACGCGGGACGTCAAAGTGTATTATTTTCCAAAATTTTCCAACATAATTTCCACCATCTATTAGTGCAATAAAACAGTGCTGCGTCGAGTGAGTGCATTTTAAGTCATCGTCAAATGCAATTATTTTTGCGAATTTTTTAAATGCTTATACAGTTAAGAAGATATATTCATACCCTAGTAGGAAATGAAAGAAAAGTTAAAATTTGGAGCAATTTGACGGTCCAGCAATAAAACAGTGCTGCGTTGAGCTGGTGTATTTTAAGTCTTGGTGAAATTTTATTATTTGTACGATTTTTTTTAATGCTTCGATAAATAAGTACATAAATTTATCCCCTAGTGGGAATTGAAAGAAAATGTAAAATTTACTTCTATTTACCCCTATTGCAATATAACAGTGCCCGGCGAACGAAGGTGGGGTGGAATACATTTACTTTTGCGAATTTTTGCAAAAGCTTTTGCACATGTCTAGGTACATTTATTCACTAGTGATGTATGAAAGAAAATTTTAGAAAAGTTAAAATTTACTGAAATTTGGCGTTCTGGCTATGAAACGGTGCTTGGAAACGCTGCGTGGAGCAGCTGCATTTTAAGTTTAGTCGTTATTCAATTGTTTTTTTATATTTCGAAAAATGTTTTATTTAGTTGTTAGGTACATTCATTGTCTATTGATATTTGAAAGAAAAATTGAGAAATGTTGAAAATTACTACCTCTTTGGATTTTTCTATTAAATGGCAAATGCGTGGATTGCACTTTTTTAAATAATCGCTTGTGCGCTTATTATTAGGAATTTTGGAAAAATTCCTTCTTGAGAAATGAAGATAATACTGTGGCCTAATAGATGGTGGAAATTATGTTGGAAAATTTTGGAAAATAATACACTTTGGCGTTCTGCGTTTAAGAAGTGAGTAAATGTGAATAATTGTTGATCTTTAATATGATTATTATGCCTATGTGTAAGAAGAAAATAAAATTTTGTTGGAATATTTTATGAGGTGACTTACTGTGCAACAGTTCTGTGAAGAAAATTTTGAGAAATTCCTATCAATAAGAAAGTTATAGCCTTTTGAAATAAAAATTTTACGCAAAATTTTTATTGCTGAAAGTTATTGCCAGTTTCACACCGGTTATTTGATAAACTGTTTTTGAGTATTTAAAGACAAGCGGAAACCCTCTTAAACAGAACTCTTATAAACAACAACATGTTTCCTACAATTTATAAGTGAAAAGGGTTCTTATCTTTTAAACCCCAATCTGGAGACTGTATATTACTTAAAATATGAGCCGTTTATTTTGAAAGTGACCTAAGTCCATTTATGTTTAAATTGAGATATTTAAAAGTTTGCATTTCATTAATATTAAAAATATACGTATAAGATAGCAATGTTCCACACTGCTTAAATTTATCTAAGAGAGTTAAATTTACAATTCCTATTAAAATAATACCAAAAATTAAGTGAATAATATTTGTTTTCTTACCACAAATGGATTTAAGCCACTTTCAAAATTAACACCTATATATGTTATAAAATTTGAAGGAGCTTAAGTCCATTCGACATATTTTAAATTGCTTCAAATTGAAAAACAATACTCAATTTATTTTATATATCTTCACAATACTTTAAGAACACAATTTATACTATTCAAGAAATGTCTAACTATATAAATTACATAAAAATTTACTGTTCATTTACATTTTGTGTATGCGGGAGAAAGTTAAAGAAGTAATGGTGTTCCGGTGGTATATATCGAAGTAAGTCCATCATGTCCTTGTACTTCGATGTCGTAATTGGTCTTACATTTTTATAAAGTGGTGTCAATATAATATTTTCAAATTTTCTTGGTCTACCCCGAAGTGGTAATAAATCCAGGATTTTAAACTCTGCGTTCTCATCCATTGATATCTTATAGAAAATTTTATATGGTTCATTTCTCAAAAAACGCATCCGGACTATTTGTAACCAATCTCTGAATTAAATAGTCTTGTACTTTTATTCATACCCAAAGGTGTAATAATTTCTATAAATTTAATATTTTATCTTAAAATTCAATTGTAAGTGTATATTAAGTGAATATTTTCACTGCAATAATTAAACATAATTAATACTGATTAATGATTAAATAAAATTACCTTCATCACTGCCTTAAATTTGAAGATCCGCACTTTCGGACATTATTACTAATTAAGTGGACTTAGGTCACTTTCAAAATAATGTTTTTTAATAAATAATTGTTTGTGAAAACGTATGTGTTAATAATTATCATATACTTTAAATATTCTTAATCGCAAATTGTTATTTATGACAGATAACGTCAAATAATAACCGTTTCTACCATCATCAGAGAAAAATTCAAAAATGGATTTAGGCCACTTTCAAAATAAACGGCTCATATATTAATACAGTTTTTGTTTTGAATAGTATTATTTTATGATATGTGGCAGAGAAGAGGCCGGTGCCCAGCAGTGGGACATAAATGGTATGATGATGAGTATTTTTTTAACACGGGGTATCAGGTGTTAAAACTTATTTGATGGGGGTACACGTTGATCGAAAGTTTGGGGAACACTACCAAAAGGTATAGAGGGTAAAAAAATATTTCAATTTAAATCGCTTGCATATTCCCTATTGCAAATAAAAATATAGCAAAACGCCTATGACCATGAGTCTGTCAGCCAAACATTTTAAATTTTCAAGTGATCATACAAATATGATGAAGTAAACTTAAGATTGTTTCCTATGCAACCATATATACTTTGTGTAATATTTAGTTCGAATATTAGGCGCTTGCTTTACTCACTACCTACCTTCACTATGCACGCGCTAGAATTTAAACCCGCCGTTTGTTATTAATTTAATTATTCAATTTGCAGAATGAAAGGTCAAAATAAAACGAGTTTTACTTAAAACAAATTATTCAAACAAAATCGGATAAACACATATTAGTTACATATTTTTTTTTTATAAAAGTACTTTTGTGATTTGTTTAGAAAACATAATTATATCATAAATAAACAATCACATGAAACAAATCACAAAATTAGTTTTTTTCAAAAAACCGGCCAAGTGCGAGTTGTGACTCGCGCACCGAGGGTTCCGTACAAACTTGTAAGTAGGGTATCCGAGGAGGACCTAACTGTATGAACCCATATGCTTCTGGTGCCTGACAATACCACGCAACACATTAGAGTATTTTCATAAGTTTCTAATAGTAAATTCGCATTTTCCTTGTAATTAAACTACATATTTACGGTTTTCAGATTTTTCCCTTTACATGTGCTGTAAGACACCGCTTCTTGGCAAATTTCATGTTTTTAGGTCAACGGGAAGTACCCCGTATAAATACACTAAGCCTATATATACCTATACAACCTATAAGCCTGTATACACCTATACACTAAGTATAGGTTTTGATTCCCTTGTGAAATCGCAAAATATGCGACATAAACGGCATATCTTTTGATCGCGTTGACTTACAAGTTTGATTTTTTCACAGCTGAAAGAGACCGCAGACCCGAGTATTTGAAACAAATTTCAGCTTGTTACCTCTACGCGTTCCTGAGAAAAATGGTCTTGAAAGACAGACAGACGGACAGACAGACAGACAGACAGACGGACAACAAAGTGATCCTGTAAGGGTTCCGTTTTCGGTACGGAACCCTAAAAAAATTAATAAGTTGTTTCATATAGTTAAGGCTGAAACAATTAACATATTAGATAAATCATAAATAGAGAGAGAATATATTTATCACATACTTTATGCAAAAGGCTAATGACCACGAGGTCCTTCTGCCCTCATAAATATTAAGCAAGATTGTTAAATTTTCAAGGATCGTTGAAATCGGTTTTTCAAGGATCGTTGAAATGATCGGTTGAAAAATTCCCCAAATACATATTTACACACCTATATAGTTTTTAATTTAAAATGAGATGATAAAATTTATCGAATTATCAAAATAGAAGTTATATCTTTTACTCAAGATTGAAATTCGTTCCAATGTACTTTTTGTAACGTATTTCTACCAGGCTATAAACTGTATAATAATTTTGGCGCGTTCAAATAATAGTAATTTATGATACGAGTGCGTGAAGAAGAGCTTCTGTGCACGAGTTGTGAAGTTTAATCGCAACGTGTACATACAATAATCTACTTATTAATGTGTTCATTTTTATGTGCAGATAGTAGATTTCTTTTCATTTCTTTAAATCTTCTTAAGAAAATTAGCTTCATAACTAATGTCTTCTAGAGACTAATCAAACTTATATATTCCGCAACTTGTTTGTTTATTTATTTATTGTGTAATCAAGAGCTTCTGCAATAATTGAGCAATGTAGACTATTCCGATTTATACATAAACTATTCAATATTTACATCGCGATCTAAATTCAAATGTAATATATTTATTGAAATCGCCGTCGTTACTTCTTGGAATAAAAGCGTTTAGCAATTACCAGCGTTAAAACTACAATTCCAATTTATAATTATTACATAAAGCAAATTACATATCACACTATGGTAATAACAAAACTAATGCATGCTTGTTTGTTGCATTAATATAACGAGATCAAAAGTGAAAGTTTATCTCGCACTAAATCTTGCCATTTAAAATCCTTGTATCATTGCGTCGATGACGTAACCGTGCATTATGCAAAATTTATTATCGAACGCCACAGTAACAGTTTTCCTTTATTGGGTTTTAAATGTTAATTTCCTGCGTTATCGATAAACGCAATTCCGATTCCTTTGCAAATCTGGATATTGATTGAAAATTTCGTTGTACTGTTGTTGAGTTGGAAACTTGTAGGATGTATGTCGTTGCATTGTTCTCGAATTGTTTATTCTTTGCGCAATGGCGATTCATGACTTGGTTATAATTGTACTAGGCGGACGAAATTCGTAATTTGTTTTTGATTGTGAGAGGAAAAAATTCCAATATCTAATTGCTACCTCCAAGTTTACTACATTTGTGACTACATTTTAAACAGACTAGATTCAGGGTAGATTTTACACCAACTGTCTGTTGATGTAACAGCAGGATACGAAAGACTATACAGACAAAACTAAAGAGACAAGACTAGAGAGACAAGACTAGACAGACAAGACTAGACAAAAAAGACTAGACAGACAAGACTAGGGAGACAAGACTAGACAGACAAGACTATACAGACAAGACCAGACATACAAGACTAGACAGACAAGATTAGACGGACAACACTAGACAGACAAGACTAGATAAATAAGACTAAACAGACAAAACTAGTCAGACAAGACTAGACAGAGAAGACTAGAGTACTTATATAGTACCTACTTATCCTTGTCTTTCCAAATTAAATATTTAGTTTGATAATTATATCGGCTCTGTATTTCGTATCTTTGTTAGACTACATTGAGTTTTCAGTGAAGGTGACCTCCCCCAGTTCACCATGGACTGTTCCAGTCTTCTGCTCCCACTTGGAACTGGCTTAAGCCACGAACTTCACTCTATCCTTTACGAAACCGGTCCTGTAATCATGATTTCGTGTGGCGCGAGCTCGGTTTGTACGCACGAGAGAGAAATACCCGAGGCATTCGACAGACGCTTCTGTTTTTCCTTCCACCGCAGTCCCAGAGACACGTGCCCAGAAACAACATCATTTATAAGTTCATAAACTAAATTAGTTCTTTATTGAAATGTTGGAATTCCTATATTCGTATATTCCTTCTAGTTCTGTCTGCCTCGAGATGTCTAGATTCGTTTAGCTCTCTCTGCCAATTCAGTCTACTCTAGTTTGTTTAAACTGTCTAGTCTTATTTGTCTAGTCTTGTCTGACTAGTCTTGTCTGAGTAGTCTTGCCTGACTAGTCTTGTCTGACTAGTCTTGTCTGACTAATCTTGTCTGTCTAGTCTTATCTGTCTAGTCTTGTCTGTCTAGTCTTGTCTGTCTAGTCTTGTCTGTCTAGTCTTGTCTGTCTAGTCTTGTCTGTCTAGTCTTGTCTGTCTAGTCTTGTCTGTCTAGTCTTGTCTGTCTAGTCTTGTCTGTCTAGTCTTGTCTGTCTAGTCTTGTCTGTCTAGTCTTGTCTGTCTAGTCTTGTCTGTCTAGTCTTGTCTGTCTAGTCTTGTCTGTCTAGTCTTGTATGTCTAGTCTTGTCTGTCTAGTCTTGTCTGTCTAGTCTTGTCTGTCTAGTCTTGTCTGTCTAGTCTTGTCTGTCTAGTCTTGTCTGTCTAGTCTTGTCTGTCTAGTCTTGTCTGTCTAGTCTTGTCTGTCTAGTCTTGTCTGTCTAGTCTTGTCTGTCTAGTCTTGTCTGTCTAGTCTTGTCTCTCTAGTCTCGTCTGTCTAGTCTTGTCTGTCTAGTCTTGTCTGTCTGGTCTTGTCTGTCTAGTCTTGTCTGTCTAGTCTTGTCTGTCTAGTCTTGTCTGTCTAGTCTTGTCTGTCTAGTCTTGTCTGTCTAGTCTTGTCTGTCTAGTCTTGTCTGTCTAGTCTTGTCTGTCTAGTCTTGTCTGTCTAGTCTTGTCAGTCTAGTCTTGTCTGTCTAGTCTTGTCTGTCTAGTCTTGTCTGTCTAGTCTTGTCTGTCTAGTCTTGTCTGTCTAGTCTTGTCTGTCTAGTCTTGTCTGTCTAGTCTTGTCTGTCTAGTCTTGTCTGTCTAGTCTTGTCTGTCTAGTCTTGTCTGTCTAGTCTTGTCTGTCTAGTCTTGTCTGTCTAGTCTTGTCTGTCTAGTCTTGTCTGTCTAGTCTTGTCTGTCTAGTCTTGTCTGTCTAGTCTTGTCTGTCTAGTCTTGTCTGTCTAGTCTTGTCTGTCTAGTCTTGTCTGTCTAGTCTTGTCTGTCTAGTCTTGTCTGTCTAGTCTTGTCTGTCTAGTCTTGTCTGTCTAGTCTTGTCTGTCTAGTCTTGTCTGTCTAGTCTTGTCTGTCTAGTCTTGTCTGTCTAGTCTTGTCTGTCTAGTCTTGTCTGTCTAGTCTTGTCTGTCTAGTCTTGTCTGTCTAGTCTTGTCTGTCTAGTCTTGTCTGTCTAGTCTTGTCTGTCTAGTCTTGTCTGTCTAGTCTTGTCTGTCTAGTCTTGTCTGTCTAGTCTTGTCTGTCTAGTCTTGTCTGTCTAGTCTTGTCTGTCTAGTCTTGTCTGTCTAGTCTTGTCTGTCTAGTCTTGTCTGTCTAGTCTTGTCTGTCTAGTCTTGTCTGTCTAGTCTTGTCTGTCTAGTCTTGTCTGTCTAGTCTTGTCTGTCTAGTCTTGTCTGTCTAGTCTTGTCTGTCTAGTCTTGTCTGTCTAGTCTTGTCTGTCTAGTCTTGTCTGTCTAGTCTTGTCTGTCTAGTCTTGTCTGTCTAGTCTTGTCTGTCTAGTCTTGTCTGTCTAGTCTTGTCTGTCTAGTCTTGTCTGTCTAGTCTTGTCTGTCTAGTCTTGTCTGTCTAGTCTTGTCTGTCTAGTCTTGTCTGTCTAGTCTTGTCTGTCTAGTCTTGTCTGTCTAGTCTTGTCTGTCTAGTCTTGTCTGTCTAGTCTTGTCTGTCTAGTCTTGTCTGTCTAGTCTTGTCTGTCTAGTCTTGTCTGTCTAGTCTTGTCTGTCTAGTCTTGTCTGTCTAGTCTTGTCTGTCTAGTCTTGTCTGTCTAGTCTTGTCTGTCTAGTCTTGTCTGTCTAGTCTTGTCTGTCTAGTCTTGTCTGTCTAGTCTTGTCTGTCTAGTCTTGTCTGTCTAGTCTTGTCTGTCTAGTCTTGTCTGTCTAGTCTTGTCTGTCTAGTCTTGTCTGTCTAGTCTTGTCTGTCTAGTCTTGTCTGTCTAGTCTTGTCTGTCTAGTCTTGTCTGTCTAGTCTTGTCTGTCTAGTCTTGTCTGTCTAGTCTTGTCTGTCTAGTCTTGTCTGTCTAGTCTTGTCTGTCTAGTCTTGTCTGTCTAGTCTTGTCTGTCTAGTCTTGTCTGTCTAGTCTTGTCTGTCTAGTCTTGTCTGTCTAGTCTTGTCTGTCTAGTCTTGTCTGTCTAGTCTTGTCTGTCTAGTCTTGTCTGTCTAGTCTTGTCTGTCTAGTCTTGTCTGTCTAGTCTTGTCTGTCTAGTCTTGTCTGTCTAGTCTTGTCTGTCTAGTCTTGTCTGTCTAGTCTTGTCTGTCTAGTCTTGTCTGTCTAGTCTTGTCTGTCTAGTCTTGTCTGTCTAGTCTTGTCTGTCTAGTCTTGTCTGTCTAGTCTTGTCTGTCTAGTCTTGTCTGTCTAGTCTTGTCTGTCTAGTCTTGTCTGTCTAGTCTTGTTTGTCTAGTCTTGTCTGTCTAGTCTTGTCTGTCTAGTCTTGTCTGTCTAGTCTTGTCTGTCTAGTCTTGTCTGTCTAGTCTTGTCGGTCTAGTCTTGTCTGTCTAGTCTTGCCTGTCTAGTCTTGCCTGTCTAGTCTTGTCTGTCTAGTCTTGTCTGTCTAGTCTTGTCTGTCTAGTCTTGTCTGTCTAGTCTTGTCTGTCTAGTCTTGTCTGTCTAGTCTTGTCTGTCTAGTCTTGTCTGTCTAGTCTTGTCTGTCTAGTCTTGTCTGTCTAGTCATGTCTGTCTAGTCTTGTCTGTCTAGTCTTGTCTGTCTAGTCTTGTCTGTCTAGTCTTGTCTGTCTAGTCTTGTCTGTCTAGTATTGTCTGTCTAGTCTTGTCTGTCTAGTCTTGTCTGTCTAGTCTTGTCTGTCTAGTCTTGTCTGTCTAGTCTTGTCTGTCTAGTCTTGTCTGTCTAGTCTTGTCTGTCTAGTCTTGTCTGTCTAGTCTTGTCTGTCTAGTCTTGTCTGTCTAGTCTTGTCTGTCTAGTCTTGTCTGTCTAGTCTTGTCTGTCTAGTCTTGTCTGTCCAGTCTTGTCTGTCCAGTCTTGTCTGTCCAGTCTTGTCTGTCCAGTCTTGTCTGTCTAGTCTTGTCTGTCTAGTCTTGTCTGTCTAGTCTTGTTTGTCTAGTCTTGTTTGTCTAGTCTTTTCTGACTAGTATTGTATGTTTAGTCTTGTCTGTCAAGTTTTGTCCGTCTAATCTTGTCTGTGTAGTCTCGTCTGTCTAGTCTTGTCTTGGTTTTTTTAGTTGAAATTTAGAATGAATTCACTTGACTAATTCTGAAAATGTTTTACAATAAAAAATGTCAGTGTAGCATGAAACCTTTAATTAAAGGCAGTCGATAGAGCAAATCGTAGTCGGAAATGTCCATAATTATATGGGAAGATTACAAGGTTCTGCCTTTTCTGCTGAAAAAACATGTCGTGCAGAATTGTTTTCTGTGTTTGTTTATGTTGTGGTAATGTTTCCGTTATATAATATAGCACCGTTTCAATGGAGAGAAAGCAAAGTTAATCGATTTGTTGAGCTATTTAATGGCATTCATAGCAATTGATTGAGAAAAAATGGATCGATGCAATGTTTTACTTAATTTGGATTGGATTTTGAATAAAAAATAATAAAAAGTAACGTTTGAAGGAAGCCAAACATATTACTTTGGAATTACGTCTATCTGGACAGACAACACAAGATAGGATAGACTAAGGCAAATACAATAAACAAAATATTCTGACTAATCAAATAATGAAATACTGTAAAAGGTAAGCGACGCAACTAATTTTTCAGACTTTTCAATTGGCTAATTCGTTCCTTATGTTATAACGTTTTTATACGCTTAAACTGACAATTGCGTATCGATTAAAAATAAGATTCGAGAAAGAAACTTTCAATTGGCAGCCATTTCAAACCACCTGTAACTCTGTGCTTATTTGTAAAGCTGTTCTTCCAAAAGCGACTTGGTCAAACCCCAGCACTACTTTTGGCCGGTGCAAATGCACATCCAAACAAAGCGTAGGGGCAAAATCCGCAGAAACAAATTTTTTTTGTCGTCCGCAAAAGGAACGCGTTCGACAAACGCTTTTTCTTTTCTTTTATTCACTCCGTGCTCTTTAATTTTCACTACACGTCCTGTGATTCCTAAACGCATCCTGTCATTCTCCCAACAAATTCCCACACTAATAATAACAATATGTTTTAATAATTCACTGTTATTGTCCACATTCAATATTCCAATAATAACTTTTCAAACATGAATTAACATAATAAACAAAATGGACAAAACTTCAGATAGTCAAGCCCAGAGAGCCAAGAATAAATAAATAAGGCTAGAGCTCTGTTTTCAGCGCTGCAATAATAGGTTAGGTTAGGTTATTGCTACAATAATGGCTCAACTCCATGGAAATACTAAATGCATTCAAATGGGCAGGTGTGTCAGACAGGGAGACACTATGTCGCCCAAACTCTTTATCACAGTTATGGAGTATGCTTTTAAAAATCTCATTTGGGAAAATATTGGCCTAAACATAGATGGTCGAAACTTAACGAATCTACGTTTTTCGGATGATATAGTTATGCTCTCAGATAACCTTAAAGACATTCAAGATATTTTACAAGAACTACAAAAGGTATGCTGACTTATGTCTCAAGATGAATATTTTAAAAACAAAATATATGACAAATTTAGTTCCCAGTGAGCAAATTCTCATTGGTGATGAGGAAGTAGCTCTGGTGGATAAGTACAATTATCTTGGTTATGAAATCCAAATCTCACGAGATAACAAATCGTGCGAAATGAAAAGAGTTACACTATTTTGGGCAGCCTATGGAAAACTTGCGGAAGTCTTTAAAAGCGACATACCACAATGTTTAAAGAGGAAGGTGTCTGATCAGTGTGTGTTGCCCGTCATGACCTATGGAGCTGAAACCCTAACACTAACCACAGCAAGTGCTAAGAAACTTATGGTAACACAGCGCAAGATGGAAAGGTCCATGCTCGGAGTGTCACTGCGGGATCATATAAGAAATGAAGATTTACGAAGAAGAACCGGTGTCACATGTAGTTATCCAAATGCGCAAACTCAAGTGGAAGTGGGCTGGACATATGGCACGAATGACGGATGGGAGATGGGTCCACTAAAGGAAGACCCACTACACGTTGGACGACCGATTTAAAAAGATGTGCAGGCAATTGGATACATAGAGCTCAAGATAGGAGGGAATGGGCAGAAATGGTGGAGGCTTATGTCCAGCTGTGGACGCAGAGAGCTGAATAATGATGATGAATAATAGGTGCTTTAAGAGCTTCCTCAAAGTATCTAACAAGCATAATGAAAGGCCTGTATGATGTGCTTCTCCATTGGTTTATTATTTTTTTTCGAAGCAGCACCAGTTTCCATCTATTCAGGAATTTTCCGGCAACTAGAAGCTCGTTCATTAGATCTAGCACGAACTGCGGTTTCTGTTCGGCGGCGAATTTTGTTATTTGAGGAGGTATTCCGTCCGGAACTGGGGCTTTTCCATTACGCATTCGCTTTATTGCGTTTATTAGCCCTTCTTCCATGAACAGCGGTACCTCTTCTACTATTGGTTGCTGCCATCTCAGTAGCTCCTGACGTGGAAAGTACTTCGGCTATGCGTTTGACTTCCTTCATAGGCACTTTGACTTTTGGTTGTTGCACCTTCAGAGTTTTCCTACCGATTTGCAAGGCATCTCCCCATGTGTCGTAGTCCAGGTCCAGTTTCTTCCAATGTTTTTGCTTGGCCGTAATTATTTCATGCATCAGTTGTTTTTTGAGATTTTGGTATTTGGTTAATAGTGCATTGGTCTTTTCTTCTCCTTTCCTGGCACTTTCTTCTCTCTCGCTGGCACTTTCTTCTCGCTGCGATACATGAAGCCCTTTAGCTTGCAATTTCTTCGCTCTACCAGTATATATATTCTTTTCCTTGTGGGTTTCCTTGTTTTCTTTAGCGTTGCGCGTCACATATTTTACTTAGAACATTTTCAAGTTCGTCTGCGTTTTTGGTATTTGTACGTGCTATTTCCTCTGGCAGTCCGTGTCTAATTTTAATTTCATCTACTTGTTTAATATTCCAATCATTTTACCTGTACGGGGTTATTTGTTTGTACTCTTTTTTGTTTTTCCTATTTTGTAAGCTATATACCGGTGATCGCTCATTGTTTCCTTTTCCAATACTCTCCACTCTAGTATCTTGCTAGAAATACTACTAGTAGAGAAGGTGAGGTCTATTATGGAGCTTGAGTTCCCCCTTATAAATGTAGTTTATGTTGCAGTTCAGTAGCATGTCCCCTCTTTTATCCATTTGTGGACATCCCCAGTAGGGGACTTTGCATTAAAGTCACCAGATATAATTTTTGAATTTTGATTTTGTTCTCTGTGCTTTGGCGCCCCAAGCGTGATGCAATTCAGATACCTGGGCATAGTCATATCAAGCGCCCAAGACCCAGTTAAAGACCTGGGGAGCCAGATTAACAAAGCATCCGCACTAGCAGGATGCCTACGAGATATAGTCTGGGCTAAACCGTACATGCGCATAGATAGTAAAATTAGAATCTACAAGACTTGTATCAGACCGATGATGACGTACGGTATAGAAGCCCGCGAGGACACCAACAAGACGAAAGGCATGCAAAGGGTAGCCGAAAAGAAAACACTGACAATAATAGTGGGGAAAACAAGAAGAGACCGAGTAAGAAACACAGATATCAGAGAACATTACGAAATACAAGACATTTTGAGATGGGAAAGACAACGCAAGAGGCAGTGATACCACCATTTACGGATGAACGAGAACAGACTTCCGAAAATAGTCCTAGAAAACAAGCCGCCTGGTTCAAGACCTCCCGGGAGGCCACCTAAAAGATGGAGAGATAGTTGGCAATCTACCTCTCAGGAAAAGATGCAGAGGCAGTTCCAGAATTAACAGATCGACAGATCTCCAAGAAGTAGAAGAAGAAGCTTTGGCTTAGCGCCCCAAGGCCCTCATCCATCTAATCTATTTAGACGTTGGGTGAGAGATAACAGCTATATATGACATAGTCATGGGTCTCTACCCATGCGTAATTTGGTCCACTTCCAGTTTTTATTATTGGTAGGTTCCGATTTGTGACTAGTTTTGCAGCATCTTTTCTCTGGTCAGTAAAGCAGCCACCAGTGCTCACCAATTTTTAAATTAGGTTTACTATCAGAACATCTGCCTTTGTTTCCATTGCCATGGCAGTCAGGAGATCGTGTCAGACACGACATCTCACGAGGTTGATTTGGAAGATTTTAGTCATTTTTGCTTGTTTTTTTCCCGCCTCAAACTCAGTGTCTCCGACAGCGCATTTTATATGCAGGACACGTTCCAGAATATGCCTGATGTCCTTAGTTTGCGAAGTATTCTGCTTGGCGATCTTTTGCCTGATGGTTGTCCCTCTTGACCACTCTGCAGTATAACCACCCAGTCTTAAGCTTTCCTTTCTAGTTTAGTCTCCCCGACCAAGATTCGAATAGCACATGCGATGCTGAGTCCGTTTCGCCGCATGTGCATAGCGGTGATTCTCTCTTTACAAATCTGTGGAGGTAGGCCGGAAAGTTTCCATGACCAGTGATCAGTTGCACCGTGTGGTGTGTCAGATGTAGATCTATTTTGTCCAATCTTCTATGTTGGGTATAAAATTCTTTGTCCAGAGCCCAGTGTTTGAGACATCCCATCTCAACTGCCATTCCTTTAGGCTGTAAGGAGCTATCATTTGCTTAATAGTTTCCCTAGGTGTTTTAGTTTATGAGAGTGGGATATCCTGCAAATCTTCACCAGAAGAATTTATGCCTGAAGCTTGCCTTGCCAGACTATCTGCCCGTTCATTTCCGACTACTCCGGTATGAGCTTTCACCCAGTGCCATCGTAAGTTGACTCTGCGAGATAAGTCTTTGCCGCCTGCCACGTTTCCACTAAAAGTTCTGTGAGCCTTGTAAGATGTTTTAAGGCTTCCTACACTGATCAGCTATCGCAGATGATGAAGAAGATTGGATGTGTTCTATGTTTACGGAGATATATTGTACAGCCCTATTTATTGCGACGAGTTCTGCTTGGAAGATGGAACAGTAATTTTTTAATCTAAACTTTTCATGGAATATTTACTCATCCCCCCTGTATAAGACAAAAGCAGCCCCGACTCCGAATTTGGATTTTGAGCTATCTGCATATATTCGATTTGACAATGTGTTGTGTGTGTATTTCCTGTGGCTAAAATTCTATATTTATGCATGTTTCGATTTGGTTTGGAGAGGCGTTTAATCCAGTAACTTCCCTAAACAGATTTTCCTCCATGGACTGCATATTGACGGTGAGTGCAACTTGTTTGACTTTTAAGTCTTTTGGAGCAGAAAAGAGATGACACAGGCTGCATCCGTAGATACGTGGTAGGCTTTGGCTGCTCGAATGGTGGTAGGACGTTGCGCTCCCAGGAGTTTCAAGTTTACATTTGATTTACACGAAATCTGCCATATTGAGGCCCCATAGAGCAAGGCCGGTTCCAAGGCTCCCCTGTAAATATCTGATAGAGCTGATTTATTAACACCCCATTCCTTTCCAGATGCCAAGAGTATATTAAATACCTAGGTATTCTGATCGACAGGTGTCTAAATTTTAAAATCCACTTCAAGTAGACTTGAGCCAAAGTCAAAAAATGTACCTTAATATTGGGCTTAAGGTACAGTTTTCGACTTTGGCACAAGTCTGCTTGAAGTGGATTTTAAAATTTAGACACCTATCGATCAGGATACCTAGGTACTTAATATACTCTTGGCATTTAATACGTGCATCTCCAATAGCAAAAACTAGTCTCCTTTGCCTTGGTGATTTACCGAAGAATAAGGCCTCTGTCTTTGCTGTGTTGAAGTTGAGTTTGCATTCTAGTGTCCCTTGTCGAAGGGTATCCAGGGCCTGGTTACTTTTCTGTTTCAAGGCGGTGATTGTTCTGCTATTGACGAGAAGCATTGTGTCATCCGCTACAACTAACTCACGGCCCTTTGGAGGTGTTTATCAACAATTGAATTATATAAAATTTTCGAGAATCCTGGATCTAACTTCAAACCTTTTTTTCTCAAGTGGCTCCACTGAAACGGAAGGACAGAAGGACCGCCAACGATGGCATTACTGCCTATGCCCACTCTTCGAGTCTTCCCGCAACGGGCACCAGATGAGCTTTATTTAATAGTACAAGAGGATTTAGATAAAAATACAAGATGCTATGCAATAGCATTTACAATAACAACAAAAATAAAACAAAACCAAAAAAGAAAAACAATAATTACCCTTGTTCTCACCTCCCAGGCAACTCCTTAGCCTACATGACTGAAGTCGCGAATCGGCTTAAGGCTAAGATTTCAATCTCCAGAATGCCTCTACCTGACCTACTGGTGGAAAGCAAGCCCGCCTGTGTTTTAGCTAAAGACCCGCCGACTCCATCCACTCCCGAACGAGTTCCCCCGCGCGCGTGACCCTGAGACGCAGCATATCCCAGCACCTATCGGTGAAGACAAGTGCCAGGTGGTCTGCGTACGCCACAATAGCCACCCCTGTGGGCAGTAACCGTCTCAGCGTCCGCAGAAGGCCGCCATAAGCGACATTCCACAAGAATGATTCTAAAACCGATTCCTGTGGAACGACGGCATACAACCCCCGCTCACGACAGTCCTCCCCCTCGCGGTACCTGATGGTTCTGTCGCGCAGGTAATCGGCAGTGAGCCTCAGCAACATCTCCGGTAGTTTCCACCCTGCTAGGGTCTCGAGAACGACCCACCATTGTACCGTGTTGAAGGCATTGGCGTCGTCGAAGCTGATGACCACACAATGCCCCCTGGTACGGTACGGTCCGCTGTTGGCCCCCTCCGCGGCACGAAGGACAGCCCGAATGGCATCGTCCGTCCCAACCCCTATACGAAAGCCGAACTGCTCCGGAGCGAGTCCGCCCCCTTGCTCTATAACGGCTTGTAACCGCCATAGAAACAACCGTTCCACTTTTGCCCTGCCGTCCAGTAAACAGATCCGTCTATACGCACAAGGCGTTTAGGGATTCTTACCCGGATTATGAATAAGGGCCACAATGACCTTTTTCCAGCACCTGGGAAACACTCCCTCTTCCAGACATTCTCCCTCTTCATGGATAATTAACGACCACCAGGCGTTATCAAAAGCTCCGCTTATGTCCAAGGATATGGCTGCACAATATTGATGAATATTTATCGATGACCTTATGAACTCTATAACTTTGGTAATTGCATCGATTGTGCCAACTCCTGATTTTTGTTGAGTAGATTGTGAGTGTAGTAGAAATGCTCGATTCTTGAAATGAGTAGTGCATCTAGGATTTTCCCTTCAACAGGAAGTAAGCTAATCGGTATGAAATTTTTTGCTGCCAGGTTTATCCGGTTTGGGAATTATTTTTACAAGTTGCTGTTTCCAGCAGGCAGGGATACCCCCACCAATAAGGCACTTAATAAAAAGTATCAAGAATATTCCTGGAGCGGATTTGAACGCAACTAGAACAATGTCTAATGAATTTCCATCGATACCTGGCGCTTTCTTTCGGTTTTCCATAAGGAAAAGACTATACAGACAAGACTCGACAGACGTGACTAGACAGACAAGACTAGACAGACAAGACTAAAGAGACAAGACTAGATAGACAAGTCTAGATAGACAAGAGTAGAAGACAGCATTAGACAGTCGTGACTAGGTAGTAAAGACTAGTTGCACAAGACTATTACTGTAAAATGACCACATTTTCATTGAGACAAAGCGGGGCAAATGAGATGAAATGAGAATTATAATTTAGTTATGAAAGCAGACCAATAATTAAAAAAATATATTTTATCTACTCACTCACCAAAATGAACACATTCATAAATACATTATTGTATGTGAAGGATGCCATTATTATAATCGTGTGTAAAAGTATACAAATCATGTGTAAAAATCCAATGTAAATCAAATGGAGTTTCATTATTAAACGATTTTTGTTGTTGTTACTATGGCAACAACTTGCATCACTAAACAAAAATCATCGACGTAGTGAAAATGAATTTTCTGACATATATTAGAATTGAATTAATTTTTTTTTATTATGAAGCAAGAAGTCTCGGTCTATTAATCTGGATTTATCTGGCTCTAATATAACTTAACCTAACCATATCCTAATCTAGATTAAATCTATTCATTGCGATTAAACTACTCGCCTTCGGTTCGTGATTTAAACTCAATTATGCACAAAAGCCCTTCTTCACACACTTGTATCATAAACTACTAATATTGTATACATTCATATACTTGTCTATAAATATACAAAAATGAATTTACATACATTTAAAATAAGAAATGCAGATATTTTCTAAAGAGCGGGACATTTTTAAAAATCGGCGGGGCGCGGGACTGTCCTCCAAAAAGCAGGACTGTCCCGCCAAAATCGGAACGACCACATCACTTTATATTACTGATAAGCTATTTAATGGGCTGGTCTAACTGTTTAAAGCAATAATATTGACTATTTAGTTTTAATAGTTTCTCTAGAATTTTGTAATTATTTTCATTAAAGTTTCATTTAAAATATAAAATTGATTGATGTTTTTTTTTTGGTTTGGTTTGCGTGAAAATATTATCGAACAATTAAAATGTCCCGTTTGTTTCACCTTATACGGATAAGTTGTTGCTTATACGGTAGGTCAGAATGGGCAAGGGGCATAGAAGGAAAATAAATGTTAGGTAAGATGGCGTCGGAGAGACAGAGAAATCCATTGCACCGCCTGAGGCGGAGCAAGTTTGCTGGCCGAAGACAAAGGCTTTAGGAGGCTGTACGTCTTACAACCTCGTAGTGAGATAAGTGATGCTGTGTACATTGCATTTCTCTATTTAGACGGAAAGAGATAGTGGAGTCATCTGGGTTCATGGACGAGTTTAATGGTTATTTGGTACATTAGAAATGGTCAAAATATTCTTAAAATCGTGTGAGATTTTACTAATGATATTTTGATGCACATACACGTAAAATATTCAATTATTCTGTGAGAATAATTTTCTAAGTATTTTCTAGATTCTCTTGTGCTATTTAAATAAAATATAATAACATAACAATAACAAAGTATCATAAATCTACTTGTTCTCCAGACAGAAGGACCTCGTGGTCGATAGCCCTTTGTATAAAGTATACAATAAATATATTCTCGCTCTTTATATGTTCCTGTTAATCTTGTATAAATGAAATAATTTCCACAATATATAGAACTATTTTAATTTTAACTTGTCAACAAAATTTCCAAAATATTTATTATTCCTTGTGATTGATTAATATCTGCATTAATCAATCACAAGGAATAATAAATATTTTGGAAATTTTGTTGACAAGCTTAAATTAAAATAGTTCTATATATTGTGGAAATTATTTCATTTATCCAAGATTAACAGGAACATATCAAGAGAGAGAATATATTTTTTGTATACTTTATACAAAGGGCTATCGACCACGAGGTCCTTCTGCTTTAATTTAATATTTTCTGCTTTATTTAAAGAAATAACACATTTTGTAAAATTGAACATTTTTTTCGTCATTCCATATTAAACAAATTCTCTTTATTGTAACATTAAATAATAGCAGGTGTGTTTAGGGGTTGAATCGTACGATTCGAACGCCAGACGTCTTCCAAAGCAAGTGCCAGATGCCCTTATTGAGTCACAGGGATTCACCTGCCCTAATCCAATCCACCTGCCACCAAATACTAAATTTCTTGAAACAATTTTGGATTCAATTTATTCTTCACAATTGTTCCGGTGTCTTGAGAGTCAGTTACTTACCAGCAAGACACGGTGACCCCCCTCGCCGCCCAGTGGTTCCGCTCGGGTACCATTCCCATCCCCCAGTCGGCTTATTGTTTAGCAATGGCGGCCAACTTCCCGTCTCACTTCGTATACTCGATAACCTCACCTGTATGCTAGCTGCGAGAATAAAACGGTGCGCTGTGTTGTTTGTTTTCAAGTTTTTTAAATGTTTTTTCGTTGGAAATGTGTGAAATAATTTCGTGAAATTTAGTGGAAAAGGAATAAATATGACGAAGGGAAAGCTGCACAGGCCCAAGGCGCTTTTTCAAATTTCAAAGGTAGAATATTTTACGTTCTTTTTTTACGTTTTTTAAAGAGACGAACAACAACAGGTTGTTGATGTTGAACAGACCAGGCTTGGCTCAATGCGCCAAATGCCGCATTGAATATAATACGGCATATAAATATTGTTTATGTTATTAATATTGTTTGTTTGTTTAATTCCCTTTTTGTTTAAATTAAAATAATGTAATTACAATTTATCCATGTTTTTAAATTAAGTACCTATGTAATATAAATTAATTTAATAACGCGATCATAACAATTGCAACAAGTTTGCTATTTTTAGAGATCTTTGAGTTTGGCGAACCATTTTTATGGTCTCGTGTCAATGCTTTAAAATCAAATGCTGACGTGCCAATTAATTTTTACAATGAATAAAACACAAACATTTCTAATTGTGAAAATCAGTTACCGCATTAGTCTTAATATAAGACATCTCATATTTTACAACTTTGATGTTGCACAAAACTCGATTGAGAACATTTTTTTAGAAACGAACTATTTCGCTCACGTACCGATACAAATCTTATACGTGTCAGCTGTGACACGCGTGCCATAGGTTCACCACCACTGCTCTATAGGTTCTTTATTAATGTTTTCCTCTAAATGGAATAGGGGTTCACTTCCCTTTCATTCATTTTTCACTTTCTCATTTAAATTCATGAATTATTATCCGCTGGTTTAACATCATTTGAAAGATTTTCCGCAGAAAAAGGGTCAAGGAGAAATGAAAACAACGCACAATAAATATTTCGCCTTTTATGATAATTTATAGATAATTTATAGAACATAAAATCTGTATGGCAAACTTTAGTGTTCCTTGGTGCATTAAAACAAACCTAACCTTAAACATCTGCGGATTGTTTCTGCCATAAATCGCTCTAATCTTGACAAGTCGTCTAGTATTGTCTCGCATTGTCTAGATTTAATATTAATACATAAATGGTTTTCATAAAAAGTTTCAAATTGATTGTATATCTTACGTTTTACAAGATTTTTTGATAGTTTGTTGAATTTTAAACGATATCTAGCAAACTCTTCTAGATACATAAAACACAGACACATCAACGTCTTCAGAAAAGTCTAAGCTATATAGATAATTAATTGGTTTTTATAGATGAGCATTAGTTTGCGAAATATTTGCATATTTCTTAAGTTTTTTTGATAGTTTGTTGAATTTTAAACGATATCTAGCAAACTAATCTAGATACATAAAATGCAGATACATCAACTTCTTCAGAATTGTATTCTCTATATATAACTCATTGGTTTTTATAGTTGAGCATTAGTTTGCAAAATATTTGCAAATTTCTTACGTTTTATAAGTTTTTTTTTTGATAGTTTGTTGAATTTTAAACGATATCTTCTTCAGGTAATGATATACATATGTTGTATTTATACAATAAATTTGAAACAATTTAGGTTTTTGTCTTTAATATTGAAATGAAGTTTCTACAAGTAACTCCACAATCAATCAATTGTTGTATCTAGTTTTACCTAGAATTGTCTATTCGTGTCCAGAGTTATGTGCGCACTAAACTGGATCAGCAACTATGAACAATTATTTCTTATTATTTTAGTGTTTATTATATTTAAGCTAGAATAAGTTATTTCTTTTTATCATTAATATAATCAGTTAGTTTATTTTTTGTTACGTCTAGGTTCCTTATATGTTTGTTGTCGTCTAACGACCACAGCGTTTATTTTTCCTTAACAGTTTAAATAGCGTTTAGTATAAAGGCCTGTTGTTATGTGTTTACGCTTCAACGCGAGACAACATTAGGGCCATATCCAAATCTTGGATATTTATTATATTTTTGTATTAAAATTAATAGAGAAACCCCACCGCCGAACCGAGGTGATAAGGTGGAGGCAAACTAGGGTTTTTGATGCGGATATATCCGAACCGCAAAACCTTTTCTGTGCAAAAACCGAAACCGCATAACCGTCATAAAAACCGCGGTTTTCGGTTTTATCCAAAGATAAATAAAAGCAAAAAAACATTGAATTAGTGCTCTTTTAAACATTGCAAACTGTTGTTGCAAAAATGGCAACCATCGATGATGTATGTGTTCGAGCAATTTCAAAATCTGCATTTATTTGGAAAGCAATAGCCGGTTTCTCAACCAAATCTTGCCAGGATGTTCTTCAGGTGTTATGACCTTAATTAAAAAGGAATACGAAGAAAGATAGAAGGAAATGATTTTAAAGTTTCCAGAATTATAAACAAATGTTTAATAAAAAATGCAGTAATGCAAATAGTTTGAGACGCCGAAGATACTTAAACATTATTATTCATTGAAAAAAACATTTTTATTACAATTTAGGCTTTCTGCAAATTGAAGGAACTAGTTCTGCAAATAATATAACTGTATATAAGTGTTGAAAAACAATTAGATTCATTTAGTATCAGTTTCAGAAATGATATTGTGGGTGACTTGGATTAGAAAGTTGTAGTTCGTGGTGACGTCGCGACGCCGTTGTCAAGAATTTCGCAATAGTCGCGCTTTGCCTCAAGCTTTCCCATCAGCAAACCATCAAATTTGTTTTGCTATCTGCAAAATTGCGAAAACTACAGCGGAAAAACCACCGCGAGTTCCCGAAATTCGACCTAGATTAGCAAATTGAACTTTGCACCGACGTCGCGACGCCGCTGTCGAGGATTTTGCAACGCGGTTTTCATTACCGCTTCCTGACAAGCTATCCCTTCAACAAAACGTCAAATTTGTTTCGCCAGCTTGAAAAAACCAGCTGCCGCATTAGGAAATTGAACTTTGCGGTGGTGTCGCGGCGCCGCTGTCAAAAATTTCGCAACGCGGTTTTCAGTCTCGCATTCCGACCACGTTTTGCTCTAACAAAACGTCGAATTTGTTGCGGCAGCTGCGAAATTTCGAAAAAAACAAATGCAAACAATCCTCCATAGTTCTAACTTTGACGGGCCGTCACTGCGTTAGTTATCGAGCGATTTCAACGCGGTTTTCATTTTCTGGTCGCAAAAACCTCAAAGTTTGATTGAGCCTTTAGGTGGAGGATGTTATTAATTCCCTAAAGTCAAGAAAAGCAGGAGGTTTGGATGGGCACCTGGAATCTGTAAGGTGAAGTTAACGGAGGAATTGAGAAGGATAGGGAGGGAAGACAAAAGGATACCAGTCAGATGGAAAGTGGGGATAATGCAACCGGTGTTTAAGAGTGGAACGAGGGACGCGCTAGAAAATTATAGAGGTATAACTTTGTTGAACTCCTCATACAAAATATTTGTTAAAATCCTGGATTGTCGCTTGAGGGAGGAAATCGATGAAAAAAAGGTTTTGCCGGAAATACATGCGGGGTTTAGAGAAGGAAGGAGCACGGTGGAACACCTGGCGACCTTAAGAGTCATCATAGACCAAGAAATAAGAAAGGGTTGCCTCTTTCCTCATTTCATTCATTTGAAAGCCGCATATGATTCGTTGAACAGGAGGTGATTGGATGAGTGTTTGGGCAAGCTAGGTATCTCAGAGAGTGTAAGAAGGAACACCAGAGATTTGTACGAGGAAACCGTCTGTAAGGTAGTAGCGAATGAATGGGAATTGGACTATTTTGAGGTGAGGAAGGGTCTGAGACAAGGCTGCCCTTTGAGTCCTGCGTTCTTCAATCTGTATGTGGCGGATATGGAGAAGCTTCTACAGGCCCGTCAAGCTGGAGGAGTGGTGATTGGGACAAAGAAGGTGTGGAGATTGGCATATGCGGATGATATGGTGGTGTTTGCAAAATCGGCGAGTGAAATGAAGCACGTGATTGAAAGTCTTTGTAGGTATTTCGAAAATAGGGAGTTAAGAGTGAATGTTAGTAAAACAAAATGGATTGGGCGATGGGGTGGGCGATGTAGGAAAGAAAGGTTTGAATGGCAGGGTACTGAAGTAGAGGAAGTTAGTATATTTAAGTATTTGGGGTATGTCTTTGGGATTGGATACAGTAATAAAGAGCACATAGAGTATGTCACAAAGAAGGCATGGGTGGCGGTGGGTCGTATCTGGGAGATTTGTAAAAGAAACTTTGACGGAAACTTTAGAGCAGCAGAGACGATATGGAAGGCATGTGTGCGAAGCGTATTACTGTATGGATGTGAGGTCTGGGAAACGAAAGAGGAAGACAAGATCGAAAGGGTGCAGCTAAAGGTTTTTAAGAAAGTGTTGAAACTTGATAGGTAGACGCCTGGTCACATTGTCCTTCAGGAAGTGAGTGCGTGTAAGGTGGCGGTAATTGCTGCGGAGAGAGTGACCAAGTTCGAGTATAGGGTGGATGGCTTTGGAGATGAAAGGATAATAAAGGAAATCTTTCGAGTAGTGAATAAAGAGGGGTTAAGTTGGATTTATTTCCGTGGGAGTATTATTGAGTAAGATACTACACATAACGATGCCCGGGTAATTAAAAAAATGGTACAAATTGTCCTGCTGAACCAAAAATTTGCATTAACCATACATGTCATCTCGCTGTATGTGACACTTTTTACAAGAAATCATCTCAAGTAGTAAACAGCTGCAGCAGTGGAGATAAAGATTTATTTCCTGAAGAATCGCAAGTAGAAAATGTGGATAATGAGAAGAAGATGCTGAAATTAAAAGTAATTTCCAAATGGTAAGAAAACTTGTAAATTATTTTCGTGTGGAGTTTGCTAAATACCAAAGAGCTTCTGAGAGAACAAAAAGATTAAATATTTTGTTTCTAGCACTGTCTACAATTAAAGCTACATCCACCTACTCCAAAAGATCACATTCCCTAAGCGCCAACTTTTGTACAAAACTAAGATCTCGTTTAAATATCATCAGGGACACTACTACAAAAGTTCTTAAAACCGAAACCGCGGTTTTTAATTTTCAAAAACCGAAAACCGTGGTTTTGAATAAGTGCGGATATTCAGAAATCCTAAGGCAAACTAAAGTTAATATCAGAATGTAGTTTTACAATATACTTTACGCATCGTCGCTCTCTGCTCATTATTAATATATTATTTAATAAAATCGTTTTTTTGTGTTTTTGATGTCACCCCTTTAAGTTCTACGATTGTTAAACTCGAAATTTCTCTTCTTCTATGATCTTGTCTAATATTACACATTATAATAAATATTGTCTTGTCAAATGTAACTACACACATCTGCTGATTATTTCTGCCATAAATCGCTCTAATGTAATCGCATATTTTCTTGTGTAAAGACTAGACAAATATATTGAACAAAACTAAATAATCAAACAAATTAGACCAAATGTTAATTATATAGTGATAACAACCACATAGATAAAAACTACACAATATGCATTGATAAGGTTAACTAAAACTACACATGCAAAAATTAGCGGACAAGAAAGATTATAACAACATTATCAGACACATAAGGTTAGACGCTTTTCACACACACACGCATAGGGGGAGACTGGGGAGACACTGGAAACTTTTTCTTAATTTTTTCCAAGTCGCCATAAGCGCTAGAACATTTCTTAAGGTGTCATTAGGTAGCGTGAAGATTAAGGTTCTTCCACGATTTTTTGGAACGAAGTTCCTTTAGGGAGGTCTCGGTAGGAGTAATTCGGCAGAAAATGTTACTCTCTTTCTCTCAGTGTATATTTATATAATATAATGCTCTGTTTCTTTCGCAGAGTGACATATTTCACTATATGACTAAAAATAATAAAATAGACCTTTGCAGTTTGTTTCCGAGCTGTAACTATCTTAGTAACTCAGCAATCGACAGTTGAATATCCCTAATTAAAAAGTTTTGGAAAATTGAAGACTTTTACCAAAATTTCATTTAAGTTTTAAGACTTAAAAGTCTTTAATAATATCTATAAACTAGATAGTTTTAGCTAAAACTTGCAATTAGTTTCCAAGCTGGAACTATCTTAGTAACTCAACTTCATATATCATCTGTCATTTATGACAGACTAGATAATAGGCCTGTTTACGGTTAGTTAAGCGCATGCGCGTCCGTCAAGTTTAAAAGTTTCGGGCACATTTTTTTATTTTCACTGGTTATACGTCAAAAAGTGCCCAAAACATTGACACAAGCGCACAAAAAATTTTAACTATGAAAAGGTCTATTTTGATGTTTTGATTTCCATAGCAACTGGTCTTGGGCCGCATGTTGGACACTCCTGATCTAAATCTAATACTCAACTACACATGTGTCATTTATGACGGACTAGAATATTTTCGCACACATTTTTTGAAACCGCAAGTTTTGATGTAATATAATAATCTCGTCTATACACTAAATAATTGGAGGATTTTAGTCTAAATCTACAGACTTACTGCTTGCGTGGCTTAATTTGCAAACTTTTACTCACAAGTTGGTGTCTGAAATAAATGAATGAAAAAAATTGTCGGTTTTGTTTTGGGCCGCATTGGAACTTGTCTTGCGGCCCGCGGGCCAAATGTTCCAATGCGGCCCAAAACAAAACCGACAATTTTTTTCATTTATTTATCAGATTGACGCTTTTGTTTCGGGCCGCATTTCAACTTATCTTGCCCCAGTTTCACAATTAGTTTTTCGTTTATTTACTAAATTTTGGACCGCATTGCATCTTGCCCGTATGGGGCTCAGTTTGAATTTGTTCATTAAATTAACCGTTCTTTTTTAAGCCGCATTGCAACTTGTCCTGCGAGCGCAGTTTGGACACCCCTGACCTAAATCAAATACTCAACCACATACGTCATCTGTTATAAATTACAGATATTTTCACAAATCCTTTGGGACCATCCATGTGGACCATGGGCGTAGCCAGGATTTAGTTTTGGAGGGGGGGGGGGGGGGGGGGTTTAAGACCAGGATTTAGTTTCGGGGGGGGTTTTTAGAAAATATAGTAACAGAAATGCACCAATTTTAACAGGTTTGCATATTTCGGGGGGGGGTTTGAACCCCCAACCCCCCCCCCCCCCCTGGCTACGCCCATGATGTGGACGATACGCTTTATCTTAATTACTTAGTTCACTCACCTTTCATAGTAGCCAATAAAATGGATACAGTCTAAATATTCCACTACAAAAACTTTAGTCTTGTGATCTGCGAAATCGACTTTGTCTCCCCAGGAGAGTTCGGTCGGATTGCGGAAGTCCTCAAGGCAGAAGGGATGGAACTTTGTTCCTGACGGGGGTCCCCTGGCCGCATACGTTTATCTTTTAAAGTATCCAGGAAACCCCGTTGGTCGCCAACGTCCATTGTTATACCGAGCGGAGAAATGCCCAAAATCTTCCCGCTACGGGGAGGCGTTGGACATAGGGTGGGGAGATTCTGGATACACAAGTTCTGATTTGGAGATACACATTTTAAAGACATTTTAGACTTATAGACCTCATAGATAACACTAATTTGAACTACAGATGGCTAACATAGGTGTGTATTGAAATGTAAGAAGTTACTTTATTAAATAAGACACAAAGATAGCAATAATGAAAATTCAAAAAATTACAACTAACAAATTTGCAAAAAATAATAATTAAAAGTAGTCGGCTTATCCTCCCGTTTACTCACATTTTGAGAGGTCCGGAACAGTGTATAAGTATTTCCCGCCTTCTACTGTATTACTTTCTAGGTTCTAAATGATCCAAAACTGCAGAACATGGGTAGAATATGATGTCCTCGCGGTCAGGCCACTTCCATAGGAGTCCAGTTCGTTTCATCGCTTTGACTTTCAATCCGTCAGGGAACTCTTCATCAGTTAGACCGGGAATCAGTTAGACCTCTCCATCGTATTTTACTGCTACATGCTCTGCAATTTCTTTGATAATAGGAACTACGGGGCTTTCTTCTTCGCCTTCAGAAATATCTACATCAGAATATGATAAAATTGGCATATCGCTATCTGAGTTTGAAGATGACTGAGCTGTCTTTCTTCTTTACACTCTTTTTAATTTTTCTCATTTCCTTTTTGAAGAACAGCGTTCGGTTAGAACCCTTTGGGGCAAGTTTCAGCGCCTCTCTTTCTTCTCTTTCGGGAGTGCCTGTTGCGAGTTGCGTCGCCTGCGATTGACTCCTTCTTTTCGTGGCTTCGCCTTTGGATAAGACCAAATTTTGTCGGAGTACAGATCTGAACTTTAGCTTGTCCTTGGTTTGAAGATTAAGGCGTTGCAGGAGCAGGCAATGTATTCGAATTCACATCAAGTGAGTTGTGAAGTATAAGCTGAAGTCATGGATCTGGAGGAATCTGGTGGTCCGTCAAGTATCTCAACAGTAGGCTGCTTGTCCCTCACAGGGTCCGCGGCACATGCATCTGGAGCCTGAAGAGATGCTGGAATATAACATTTCTAAATAAATACCGCATTCTTCCAAACCTGACATTATGTTGATACGATTTACTCCTTTATTCCAAGCGTCACAGGAAATGTTTGCCAAGGAAATGTTTGCCAAATCGTAAATAGATAGAGTGGAGTTCGGATGATTAACCATCCATGACTGGCATTTCTGCACGACAAATTTTTTAAATGGCCCATAAACAGTCCTGTCAAACGTGTGGGCGTCAGTGTTAAGCTTACTATTCCCCACAAAAGTTACAAGCTTCCAACGAAATATGCGATTCACAATTGTCCATGATCAAGAGAATCGGATTTTCATGAGTAAGCATCAAACGATTCTTCAGGAACTCGAGGACTAACTCGAAATTCTTGGCAGTCATCCATCCGGATTTATGGACCAGGGCCACATCCTTCAGTTGTATTCTGTAGCATTTTCCTTTCATCAAGTCGCTGTTGTGGAAACACAAAGATAGGAGGGAGGGCATTTCCATCTGCAGATATTATTCCGACCATAGTAACTAATTCTCCTCGCTCTTCTCCCGGGCAAGCCAGGGGAGACTTTGAACACGTGTCCAGGGTCTCCCCAAGGTGATTCTTATCGATAAAAAAGTGGAAACAGGATTAAATACTAGCTTAAACACCAACCTTGTACCGTAACTAGAAGACAAAAATAAATAAAAAATACTTTTTTAATTATAGCTTACGCTCTTACCTAAAAAATACATCAAAAGAGCAAAAATCGATATTTTGGAATTTCCTTCGAATGTTTTAAGAGGATGTCGGCCATTATGTTAGAAATATTCATTGTATGCCAACATAATAAAACAGTTTTTGCGCGGAAATGCAAAAAGGGGTCGGAAAAATCGTGCTGTCCATTGTCTCCACGTGTCCAGTATCTCCCCAACCTTCCCTACACACCGACCTGGTCTGAGAAAATCGAGACAATCGACCCGAGAAAACCGAAAATCGAAGTTTCGAGTATTTCAAAAATTGATCGAATCGTTTTATAGACAATCTGAGAGGTTTATTCTCCTTGCAACTGCAAGTATCATGATTAGTTTTAATCTGCATTTAATTTAGAATCATTTAGAGAAAGATTCTCTCAATTTTGATTATTTTAGAAAAAGTTTCGGGACAAAATCTGGAAGTATGCTATTTTGTGCGTTTTTATAATCGCAATTTCATGCTTACGCTTCAGTAAAATAAAAAAAGATTATTAGTTGTTTGTTCTATACAAAATTTCGCGTATTTTGATGTATTATATGTCAATATCCATGACATGTCAAAATTCGCGAATTCGAAGAAGGGGTAAATAAATCGAGATTTTCGACATCTCCGATTTTTACATATTGTATATCAAAACACGCACAATTTCACACCTATTACGCTAATATAAATCATTATGCAAATTAGTTTACAATTATCCAGAAAATCTTGAAAAAACAGCACAATTTTCAAGCACCTAAAAATTCCTTGCTACATTTTCAGCGATATATTTAAAAGGAATAAAACTAGCAGAATTAGTTTTAAATTTTCCGATAGCTTAAAAAACGTTAACATTAGTTATTAATATTGTTTCAAACAATAAGGCAGTCTGTTCAAAAACGAAGACAAAATTTAGAAAATTTGTCTGCAACTAGCAATAAATTTGATTATTTTTCCAACTTATTAATATTTTTAACGTCTCAATAAAATATAAAAGTCTTTATGACTAATCTACTTGTAAGTATATTAATGTGTATCAACTTCCGATCGTGTAATACGGATCGTGTGCTAGAGCGTTAACCGTTGGTTTTAATATTTAGAAATGTCAGTTATATAAGACTTGTAGGGGGAGAAACGGTCTTTATAAGTCACTTCCCGTAATTAGTCGTATTTACTTAACATTGAAGCCTATCTGTCTGGATCTGAGTAAATCTGTAGGTCTCAATTTGTAATTAGAACTAACGAAAACTTGGAGATTAAAAAAAATTAAGTTTAACTTTCAAGTCTATCTCTCTGGATCTGAGTAGATCTGTAGGTGTTGAGTGACTCAATTTGTAATTACAACTAACGAAAACTTGGAAAATAGAACAAATGAATTAATTTAGGCAAAATGCTAATAGTTGCAAAAATTTGACTTAAAACGGTCAATAACGACTAAGTTGATTAATTTACTTGTCGATTAAGTTATTGTGTTAATTTTTTTACTTACGTGTATGCTCGCGTAACTCGGCCGAAGGCTTAAGTTGTGACAACTTAATAATAGTAATATATTTATTCAGTTATCCACATGACAATACATAAATAAATAAACAAAAAAAGTAAATAATTCACTATAAAAATCATGCTGTGGATGTGATGATCAAAATTACATAATTTAATTAGAACCTAAGCCTTCGAACGAGTTGCATTGAGTACAAATATTATGTAAATAAAGGCTACAAGTAGAGAAAGATCCTATGTTCCAGGCCAGCCTCCCCCGCCTTATGGGAAATTACATGTAAAATCTAAGCTCCCCCGCCTTATGGAGAAATGCTGTACAAAATAGTACAGTGCATGGCCGATCGTGTGTGTGTAGATGGGGCGGTAATTAGCAAGCGTGGCGGGAAAATTAAAAATGAGGGGTAGACATATTTGCAGATAGGGGTTAGTTCAAATGGGTAATTTTTGTCGCGAGGGGTGGGGAGGAGATTTTGGGTTTTAGACTAGACAAGCGGTAAAATTCAAAATGCGTTGCGGGATTGATATTAATTTGTGCAACTGGTTATCCCATAAGAGTAAATGGGTGCGACAAGGAAAAAACATGAAGAGAGATATAGTGATAAGAACCGCCGAGTCAGCATTTTCCCCTTTACCTTGAGGAGGAGGGAGGAGGAAATTCCATCATGTACTCTGAGTTGACTAAGCATCGGAGATGTATAGTTAGTTGCATATATATATATATATATATATATATATATATATATATATATAATTCAAAATTGGGCTCGGGGTGGGTAGTTTAATCAACTCTTAATCAGCTTTTAATCAGGTTATAATCAGGTTTAATTAGCTTTAATGTTATGGTTGCGATGCTGCCACCAATGTTATGCTTGCGACGGTAGGTGAACCACCGCTGTTACCATTTGTTCCTTGGATTCTGGGAGATTGGGCACCTGCTCGCGGCCTTGAGCTGTGGACTATCGGTTTTGAGCTTCCAACTCACCATTTGAGTTTTCTAGTTGGTATTTATGGGTTGCAATGGGCACGGAGTCAAGATAGAAGTCGTTTGTTTAATTTTACGGGGCTTTATTAGGTCATATACAATTTATTTATACTTTTCAGGTTTTCACTTTACTTACTATAGGCTGATTACGGTCTGTCTCTTCATGACTGACTTTTCATGCCTCTGGCTTGGTGTGTTCTGGTATTTATGCTTGGAAGTCGGGAAAGGGGTTGTCGTTATCTTGTTATTTTGTTGCGAATGTTATTTGGTTGTGATTACAGTTAATGGCCCTTTTGAAGCAAGGCGAGGAAGGGACTTTGGAAGTCGTTAAAGTATCTAAACAATGTTAGTTGTTTAGTTGCTTTCAAAGTATTCCACATTGCTGATATTATATTAGGTTTTAGATAATATGATATCTACACAGTAACTATCATAACATTAATCAGCTTTCAATCAGCTTTCAATCAGGTTTAATCAGCTTTTAATCTGGTTTTAATCTGGTTTAATCAGCTTTTAATAATGTTTAATCAGGTTATAAATAGGTTTAATCAGGTTATAAATAGGTTTAATCAGATTTTAATCAGACTTGATCAGATTTAATCAGGTTTAATCAGCTTCAGTCAGTTTTAATCAGCTTTTAATTAAACACATAATCCTTTGAATCCCTTGTGTACCCTTTTTCTCGTAGATAAGAGGCCCTATATAGCATTATGTATGCAATTTTTAACGGAATAAAAACGATAGCAACTATATAAATCCATTAGTCATGTCTCAGACATTTACAGTGCAAAGTATCACAAATGTGCTCTCTGTGAATTATTACCCACCGATAGAATTAGACCCTGGCACATTTTATTGCTTAGGACTCATTGGATTTCACACATACAATACTATTCCGAATATTAAAGAAGGTTAAAAGAAGAAAGATTAAAATACCAACTTGCTCGTATGAGATAACGGACATTGCCACAGTGCACTAGTGCAAGCCACAGTGACAAAGTTGAGCGAGATAAGGTGCTAACAATTAAACCCATTATGCATCGCACAAAATAAGACAATAGGCTTGTGTGTTTGACTTAAATAGCTTTTCGAACATCAATAACGCTAAACATTTCTACTCATCATATCATATTTTCCACAACAGCTTTAATCACATTTTATCACCTGTAATCAGATTTAATCAGCTTTTAATCAGGTTTATCAGCTTTTAATCAGGTTTAATCAGCCACTAATCAGCTCTTAATCAGCATTCGATCTCATTTGGATAGGGTGGTTGGGTTATGTCGCGCTGTAATCAGCTTTAAAACTCATTGGGATAGGGTAGCTGGGCTAGGTTAGGTTGGGTTATGTCGTGCGCAACATAACCCAACCTATGTCGGGTATGTGGCCAATCAACCGTCAATCAGCCGCCGAGTCCGAACTTGTTGGGATTTCTCGCTAGTCTGCCGGCGTCTACAGTGCAAATTGAGTGCATTTATAGTTAAATTTTGTTGGTATCTACCTAAACGACTATGGATATTGAAAAATTAATTAGTTGGGTTTATAATAGACCAACTCTGTGGGATAAACATTAAAAAAATTATAATTCAAAAATTATAACACCGTTGCAGTGAAAGCACATTCACGTCCGAGTTAGTCGTCCGGGTAGTTCTGTCCGCCATCGGCCGACAAAATCGGTTTTGGTGTACGCGAGCCGTTAGATGAATCGATCGATATCGGTTAAATTGTGACCATAGTCTAGTGCAGACCAAATCTACATGAGACTATGTAGTAGTGTCTATTTACATAATTGTAGTCAAATTATGTCCAAAACCGCAAAAAAAAACATTTAATTTTTAATCACATATAATTAAATAATAAATAATTTAATACTTTCTGCAGCTGCTCAAATCACAATTAAATCAGTTTTTTTTACTTTTCGCCGGATTTTGCTTTCGTCGTCCTTATTTTTATTAAAGTTCTTTTTATAAATTCTGGTATAAATCGAAAAGTTAGTCAAGCCTCACATTTATCACCTGCTATTCCATTCTTCAAACCACTTCTTGTTATTCTTCATGAGTGAATGCGCTCCCTTCTTATACTCGACTACCTGTTGCCTAAGTGGGGTGGCTCAAAAACGAAACCAGAGATTTTGTTTCATATAATATCATGTTTTATAAAGTTACGTCTAAAGTAGTTTTTGAAGCAAGATATCTAATTTATTGTCAGTTTTGTCGATTAAAGAAGCTCAATTTCATATTGTTAAAAATGCTAGAAGGGGCGATTGCAACTTGCAAGTGTAATAGTTTCAGAATATTTGAAATTTGATAATTTTAACAGAAAAAAAAAACTAGGCTAGATATAGTTGCAACTAATTAGTTCTAAATGATTGGAAACACAAGGGACACGTCCATATGTCTGTCTCGGTGTTGAATTTTAAATTGTTTAATTATTGGAAAACTAGGCGAACGCGTGTCTATTACCCATCTGCTATTTTATCTAGAACTATCGAATTTCCTACACTGAACACTGAACCGAACCCACACAAAAAATTAATTGCAATTAATTTTAATCAATACAAATTATAAATCATTTGTTTATTCAAATTTCTCCATAGACACAAGACTAGAAAAGATTAGACTAGGTTATATAGACTAACCTTGACATACAGCCAAGACCAGAATTAGACCAAATTATATACACAGACATTGTCTTACAGACAAGACTAGAGAAGATTAGACTAATTATTAGAGTATACAGACAAACCTTGACATACAAAATCAGCCAAAATTAGTCCGACGCGCGACATAACAAAGCAGTTATAAATGCTATACACGGTTACAAATGCTTGAGATAAGTTTTATAATGATATTGTGAAATATAAATAATCTTGATTATAAGATTGAGCGTCGCAAATTTAAATATATACTAAACTGAAACTGTAAATAAAAAGAAACTTTCGCCGTGAAAATTAACTTTCTAGATGCGTTTAAATTACCAGCGACATAATTAGCATTAATATTGTATCAACGATACAAAATTATGAAATTTCTTGTACTAAAACGTTACGTGATCCCTTTTCAATACTTTTCACACATTCGAGCTTGTTTTAAGTTTTTCGTTTGTTAATTAATAGGTGTTGTGTAATTATCGTTTCCGTTTGATTGTGAGTTTTGGTGATTGGTTGTTTTGTTAATTAGAAGGAAATTGTCGAATGCAGTCGGTTGGTTGTAGGGAATCCGTGATGTTTAGACAATCGGAGAGAATGCTGACTAATTTATTTTTCGTTGAGTAACGGCTATTGTTTTCAAGTTTGTTATTAAAACAACACAAAAAGCCAATTTATTACCAAAGTCATAATAATTTAAACAGTTGATTTAGAGGTGATAAATTCAAATGAACGCTCGGTTTCGTAAAGAATTATATATTGTGAGAAATTCCAAACTGATTAAAGAAATAAACGTTTAAAATAGTCGAAAAAATCGAGAATTTGTTCAGCAAAAAGCTTGCTCGATTTTTTTTAGATTCTTATCAATTTACATTTGTCTTACACTAATATGCCAACATTAATCTCTTTCGCTCTTTTTTTTATTTAATTCATCCACAAAAACTTTAAATTAAAATCCATTAGTTTAAAATCCAAATTTAAAATCCATTAGTTTATAAGTTGTTTTCTAAATATCTACTATAGTCAATATATAAACACACTTAGCACAGGCTTAAAAACACTAAACACAGAAGATTTACAAGACTAGACAGATAAGGCTAGACAGACAAGACTAGACAAACAGGCTACACAGGCAGGCTAGACTGATACTGCTAGATAGACAAGGCCAAACAGGTAGCGCTAGACAGACATGACTAGACATACAAGACTAGACAGACAAGACTAGACAGACAAGATTAGACAGACAAGACTAGACAGACAAGACTAGACAGACAAGACTAGACAGACAAGACTAGACAGACAAGACTAGACAGACAAGACTAGACAGACAAGACTAGACAGACAAGACTAGACAGACAAGACTAGACAGACAAGACTAGACAGACAAGACTAGACAGACAAGACTAGACAGACAAGACTAGACAGACAAGACTAGACAGACAAGACTAGACAGACAAGACTAGACAGACAAGACTAGACAGACAAGACTAGACAGACAAGACTAGACAGACAAGACTAGACAGACAAGACTAGACAGACAAGACTAGACAGACAAGACTAGACAGACAAGACTAGACAGACAAGACTAGACAGACAAGACTAGACAGACAAGACTAGACAGACAAGACTAGACAGACAAGACTAGACAGACAAGACTAGACAGACAAGACTAGACAGACAAGACTAGACAGACAAGACTAGACAGACAAGACTAGACAGACAAGACTAGACAGACAAGACTAGACAGACAAGACTAGACAGACAAGACTAGACAGACAAGACTAGACAGACAAGACTAGACAGACAAGACTAGACAGACAAGACTAGACAGACAAGACTAGACAGACAAGACTAGACAGACAAGACTAGACAGACAAGACTAGACAGACAAGACTAGACAGACAAGACTAGACAGACAAGACTAGACAGACAAGACTAGACAGACAAGACTAGACAGACAAGACTAGACAGACAAGACTAGACAGACAAGACTAGACAGACAAGACTAGACAGACAAGACTAGACAGACAAGACTAGACAGACAAGACTAGACAGACAAGACTAGACAGACAAGACTAGACAGACAAGACTAGACAGACAAGACTAGACAGACAAGACTAGACAGACAAGACTAGACAGACAAGACTAGACAGACAAGACTAGACAGACAAGACTAGACAGACAAGACTAGACAGACAAGACTAGACAGACAAGACTAGACAGACAAGACTAGACAGACAAGACTAGACAGACAAGACTAGACAGACAAGACTAGACAGACAAGACTAGACAGACAAGACTAGACAGACAAGACTAGACAGACAAGACTAGACAGACAAGACTAGACAGACAAGACTAGACAGACAAGACTAGACAGACAAGACTAGACAGACAAGACTAGACAGACAAGACTAGACAGACAAGACTAGACAGACAAGACTAGACAGACAAGACTAGACAGACAAGACTAGACAGACAAGACTAGACAGACAAGACTAGACAGACAAGACTAGACAGACAAGACTAGACAGACAAGACTAGACAGACAAGACTAGACAGACAAGACTAGACAGACAAGACTAGACAGACAAGACTAGACAGACAAGACTAGACAGACAAGACTAGACAGACAAGACTAGACAGACAAGACTAGACAGACAAGACTAGACAGACAAGACTAGACAGACAAGACTAGACAGACAAGACTAGACAGACAAGACTAGACAGACAAGACTAGACAGACAAGACTAGACAGACAAGACTAGACAGACAAGACTAGACAGACAAGACTAGACAGACAAGACTAGACAGACAAGACTAGACAGACAAGACTAGACAGACAAGACTAGACAGACAAGACTAGACAGACAAGACTAGACAGACAAGACTAGACAGACAAGACTAGACAGACAAGACTAGACAGACAAGACTAGACAGACAAGACTAGACAGACAAGACTAGACAGACAAGACTAGACAGACAAGACTAGACAGACAAGACTAGACAGACAAGACTAGACAGACAAGACTAGACAGACAAGACTAGACAGACAAGACTAGACAGACAAGACTAGACAGACAAGACTAGACAGACAAGACTAGACAGACAAGACTAGACAGACAAGACTAGACAGACAAGACTAGACAGACAAGACTAGACAGACAAGACTAGACAGACAAGACTAGACAGACAAGACTAGACAGACAAGACTAGACAGACAAGACTAGACAGACAAGACTAGACAGACAAGACTAGACAGACAAGACTAGACAGACAAGACTAGACAGACAAGACTAGACAGACAAGACTAGACAGACAAGACTAGACAGACAAGACTAGACAGACAAGACTAGACAGACAAGACTAGACAGACAAGACTAGACAGACAAGACTAGACAGACAAGACTAGACAGACAAGACTAGACAGACAAGACTAGACAGACAAGACTAGACAGACAAGACTAGACAGACAAGACTAGACAGACAAGACTAGACAGACAAGACTAGACAGACAAGACTAGACAGACAAGACTAGACAGACAAGACTAGACAGACAAGACTAGACAGACAAGACTAGACAGACAAGACTAGACAGACAAGACTAGACAGACAAGACTAGACAGACAAGACTAGACAGACAAGACTAGACAGACAAGACTAGACAGACAAGACTAGACAGACAAGACTAGACAGACAAGACTAGACAGACAAGACTAGACAGACAAGACTAGACAGACAAGACTAGACAGACAAGACTAGACAGACAAGACTAGACAGACAAGACTAGACAGACAAGACTAGACAGACAAGACTAGACAGACAAGACTAGACAGACAAGACTAGACAGACAAGACTAGACAGACAAGACTAGACAGACAAGACTAGACAGACAAGACTAGACAGACAAGACTAGACAGACAAGACTAGACAGACAAGACTAGACAGACAAGACTAGACAGACAAGACTAGACAGACAAGACTAGACAGACAAGACTAGACAGACAAGACTAGACAGACAAGACTAGACAGACAAGACTAGACAGACAAGACTAGACAGACAAGACTAGACAGACAAGACTAGACAGACAAGACTAGACAGACAAGACTAGACAGACAAGACTAGACAGACAAGACTAGACAGACAAGACTAGACAGACAAGACTAGACAGACAAGACTAGACAGACAAGACTAGACAGACAAGACTAGACAGACAAGACTAGACAGACAAGACTAGACAGACAAGACTAGACAGACAAGACTAGACAGACAAGACTAGACAGACAAGACTAGACAGACAAGACTAGACAGACAAGACTAGACAGACAAGACTAGACAGACAAGACTAGACAGACAAGACTAGACAGACAAGACTAGACAGACAAGACTAGACAGACAAGACTAGACAGACAAGACTAGACAGACAAGACTAGACAGACAAGACTAGACAGACAAGACTAGACAGACAAGACTAGACAGACAAGACTAGACAGACAAGACTAGACAGACAAGACTAGACAGACAAGACTAGACAGACAAGACTAGACAGACAAGACTAGACAGACAAGACTAGACAGACAAGACTAGACAGACAAGACTAGACAGACAAGACTAGACAGACAAGACTAGACAGACAAGACTAGACAGACAAGACTAGACAGACAAGACTAGACAGACAAGACTAGACAGACAAGACTAGACAGACAAGACTAGACAGACAAGACTAGACAGACAAGACTAGACAGACAAGACTAGACAGACAAGACTAGACAGACAAGACTAGACAGACAAGACTAGACAGACAAGACTAGACAGACAAGACTAGACAGACAAGACTAGACAGACAAGACTAGACAGACAAGACTAGACAGACAAGACTAGACAGACAAGACTAGACAGACAAGACTAGACAGACAAGACTAGACAGACAAGACTAGACAGACAAGACTAGACAGACAAGACTAGACAGACAAGACTAGACAGACAAGACTAGACAGACAAGACTAGACAGACAAGACTAGACAGACAAGACTAGACAGACAAGACTAGACAGACAAGACTAGACAGACAAGACTAGACAGACAAGACTAGACAGACAAGACTAGACAGACAAGACTAGACAGACAAGACTAGACAGACAAGACTAGACAGACAAGACTAGACAGACAAGACTAGACAGACAAGACTAGACAGACAAGACTAGACAGACAAGACTAGACAGACAAGACTAGACAGACAAGACTAGACAGACAAGACTAGACAGACAAGACTAGACAGACAAGACTAGACAGACAAGACTAGACAGACAAGACTAGACAGACAAGACTAGACAGACAAGACTAGACAGACAAGACTAGACAGACAAGACTAGACAGACAAGACTAGACAGACAAGACTAGACAGACAAGACTAGACAGACAAGACTAGACAGACAAGACTAGACAGACAAGACTAGACAGACAAGACTAGACAGACAAGACTAGACAGACAAGACTAGACAGACAAGACTAGACAGACAAGACTAGACAGACAAGACTAGACAGACAAGACTAGACAGACAAGACTAGACAGACAAGACTAGACAGACAAGACTAGACAGACAAGACTAGACAGACAAGACTAGACAGACAAGACTAGACAGACAAGACTAGACAGACAAGACTAGACAGACAAGACTAGACAGACAAGACTAGACAGACAAGACTAGACAGACAAGACTAGACAGACAAGACTAGACAGACAAGACTAGACAGACAAGACTAGACAGACAAGACTAGACAGACAAGACTAGACAGACAAGACTAGACAGACAAGACTAGACAGACAAGACTAGACAGACAAGACTAGACAGACAAGACTAGACAGACAAGACTAGACAGACAAGACTAGACAGACAAGACTAGACAGACAAGACTAGACAGACAAGACTAGACAGACAAGACTAGACAGACAAGACTAGACAGACAAGACTAGACAGACAAGACTAGACAGACAAGACTAGACAGACAAGACTAGACAGACAAGACTAGACAGACAAGACTAGACAGACAAGACTAGACAGACAAGACTAGACAGACAAGACTAGACAGACAAGACTAGACAGACAAGACTAGACAGACAAGACTAGACAGACAAGACTAGACAGACAAGACTAGACAGACAAGACTAGACAGACAAGACTAGACAGACAAGACTAGACAGACAAGACTAGACAGACAAGACTAGACAGACAAGACTAGACAGACAAGACTAGACAGACAAGACTAGACAGACAAGACTAGACAGACAAGACTAGACAGACAAGACTAGACAGACAAGACTAGACAGACAAGACTAGACAGACAAGACTAGACAGACAAGACTAGACAGACAAGACTAGACAGACAAGACTAGACAGACAAGACTAGACAGACAAGACTAGACAGACAAGACTAGACAGACAAGACTAGACAGACAAGACTAGACAGACAAGACTAGACAGACAAGACTAGACAGACAAGACTAGACAGACAAGACTAGACAGACAAGACTAGACAGACAAGACTAGACAGACAAGACTAGACAGACAAGACTAGACAGACAAGACTAGACAGACAAGACTAGACAGACAAGACTAGACAGACAAGACTAGACAGACAAGACTAGACAGACAAGACTAGACAGACAAGACTAGACAGACAAGACTAGACAGACAAGACTAGACAGACAAGACTAGACAGACAAGACTAGACAGACAAGACTAGACAGACAAGACTAGACAGACAAGACTAGACAGACAAGACTAGACAGACAAGACTAGACAGACAAGACTAGACAGACAAGACTAGACAGACAAGACTAGACAGACAAGACTAGACAGACAAGACTAGACAGACAAGACTAGACAGACAAGACTAGACAGACAAGACTAGACAGACAAGACTAGACAGACAAGACTAGACAGACAAGACTAGACAGACAAGACTAGACAGACAAGACTAGACAGACAAGACTAGACAGACAAGACTAGACAGACAAGACTAGACAGACAAGACTAGACAGACAAGACTAGACAGACAAGACTAGACAGACAAGACTAGACAGACAAGACTAGACAGACAAGACTAGACAGACAAGACTAGACAGACAAGACTAGACAGACAAGACTAGACAGACAAGACTAGACAGACAAGACTAGACAGACAAGACTAGACATACAAGACTAGACAGAGAAGACTAGACAGACAGGACTAGACAAACAAGACTAGACAGACAAGACTAGACAGACAAGACTAGACAGACAAGACTAGACGGACAAGACTAGACGGACAAGACTAGACAGACAAGACTAGACAGACAAGACTAGACAGATAAGACTAGACAGACAAGACTAGACCGACAAGACTTGACAGACAAGACTAGACAGACAAGACTAGACAGACAAGACTAGACAGACAAGACTAGACAGACAAGACTAGACAGACAAGACTAGACAGACAAGACTAGACAGACAAGACTAGACAGACAAGACTAGACAGACAAGACTAGACAGACAAGACTAGACAGACAAGACTAGACAGACAAGACTAGACAGACAAGACTAAACAACTCTGTCAAACAGACTCTTCTTGCCCAAAACAAGAACTACATATTCAAAAACCCAGAAATAGGTAAGGTGAGAAGAAATATGGAAATATTACAAGTATTGGGTAATTTTAATGTCGAGTATAAAAAGAAGTTTAACAAAGCGCGAAGGCATTACGACGATCTACTAAAAAGGGCGAAAAATATTAACTTAGAAAATCAAATGAAATATTCAAAAAACGTATCAAAATCAACGTGGAGTGTTGTGAGTGGATTAGTAAATTTAAAAAATGATAAAAAAGACCAAACAAGTTTCATCACAGAACATGCACCCCCTCAAAGTGTGGCAAATAATTTAAACGAATTTTATGCAGAAATGGCAGAAAAATTATTAAGACAGATTCCTCGAATAGAATATACTAATCAAATTAATGAAAATTGCAATTCTTTCTTAGAGCCAGTTACGGAAAATGAAATTTTCAATATAGTAATGTCTCTCAAAAACAAAAGAAGCGCTGGATATGACGAGATATCTATTTCTGTAATTAAAAACGTTATTTGGGAAATATTGGAACCACTAAATTACATCATTAATAATTCACTCAAATACGCCATCTTCCCAGAATTGCTAAAACACGCCATAATTGTACCTATTTATAAAAATGGAGACAAAAACCTTTTTATAAATTATAGGCCCATTCATATCTTACCATCGTTTTCAAAAATCTTTGAGAAGGTAATGGCATACAGAACCATCGCTTTTTTAAATAGACATAAGTTATTTACAAAAACTCAACATGGCTTCCTTAAGGGAAGAAGCATCGAAACTGCTTGTTTCGACTTCATTAATAACGTTTTGAAATATCTAGAGGCCCGCCAAATACCATGTGGAGTTTTACTAGACATATCCAAAGCATATGATACTGTAAACCATGTCATCCTCCTAGATAAACTTGACAATTATGGGATTTGGGGAGTAGCCTTAGAATGGTACAGGTCATACTTAAACAAGAGAACACAACAAATTAAACTGAATACAGAACATGGTTCCCAAAAATCAAATACTATAGTTACTGCAGTGGAGATACCTCAAGGCAGTATCTTAGGTCCTTTGCTCTTCACAGTATATTTAAATGACCTTCCCTCAACAATAGACCAGGAAACATATAAAATGGACAAGACTAGACAGACAAGACTAGACAGACAAGACTAGACAGACAAGACTAGACGGACAAGACTAGACAAACAAGACTAGACAGACAAGACTAGACAGACAAGACTAGACACACAAGACTTGACAGACAAGACTAGACAGACAAGACTAGACAGACAAGACTAGACAGACAAGACTAGACAGACAAGACTAGACAGACAAGACTAGACGGACAAGACTAGACGGACAAGACTAGACGGACAAGACTAGATTGACAAGACTAGACAGACAAGACTAGACAGACAAGACTAGACAGACAAGACTAGACAGACAAGACTAGACAGACAAGACTAGACAGACAATACTAGACAGACAAGACTAGACAGACAAGACTAGACAGACAAGACTAGACAGACAAGACTAGACAGACAAGACTAGACAGACAAGACTAGACAGACAAGACTAGACAGACAAGACTAGACAGACAAGACTAGACAGACAAGACTAGACAGACAAGACTAGACAGACAAGACTAGACAGACAAGACTAGACAGACAAGACTAGAGAGACAAGACAAGACTAGACAGACAAGACTAGACAGACAAGACAAGACTAGACAGACAAGACGAGATAGACAAGACTAGACAGACATGACTAGACGGACAAAACTAGACGGACAAGACCAGGCAGCCAAGACTACTTCAATGTGTTTTAAATCTTTTGTAAATAAAAATTCGAAATAACCGAATATGCAAGAATGTAGTAGTATTTATGCGTTTGTAATCGTTAATTCTTCCACACAGCATAAATATTAACAACACTAAATTGCCGCCTTGAATGAAAATATATAAAAGGAAATAAATTCATTTCAGACTTCTCGCATTGAATGCTAAATTCTTTGCCTCCAATCAAACTTTCTTATTCACGGCTTGATGCCGCACCTCACTGCACAGCTAATGAATAACAACAATATTACACACATAATATTATTCAATGCCACAAACTTACTATAAAAAAAATTACTGTTTTATAAATAACTAATATAATTTGAGGGATAATGCTAACAAAACTTAGCGTAGATTAGACAGAAAATGAAGGCAAGATTTCTTATTTTATTTACAGAAAGCTCGGACTAACTCAGAAAATCTAACTGATTTTGTTTGTCTTATTTTGCTTGTTTAATTTATTATTTATTAATTTAATATTTAAATTAATTAATTTTATCTACTTGCACATCAAAATGAACACATTAATAAATAAATGATTGTATGTGAAGGATGCCATTATTATAATCGTGTGTCAAAGCATCCAAATCGTGTGTAAAAATGCAATGTCAATTAATTTTCTGTTTGTTGCTACTATGGCAACAACTCGCGTCACTAAACAAAAAATCATAGACCTAGTGAAAATAAATTTTCTGACGTATATTAAAATTGAATTAATTTTTCTTGTTTTGAAACAAGAAGTCTCGTCCTCTCAGTCTGGATTTATCTGGCTCTAATACAACTTAACCTTGGTCATAACCTAATCTGGATTAAATCTAGGTTAACTTAGATTACATCGACAAAATAGTGTTCCCGTCACTGTGCGTTTTTAGTAGTTAGGCAATTTTTTCCACGGAGGCGCTGTACGTACTAACCGCTCTAATATTGTGTCAGTGTCATTAAAGTAATTTATCTGTCAAAATTACACTTTTTCAATATTAACGGAAAGAAACAATAGACCTTTTCATAGTTTAAATTTTTTTGTGCGCATGCGGCTATTTCCACCATGTTTTCCGGCACTTTTTTGACGTGTAACCAGTGAAAATTGGCGGACACGCATGCGCTTAACTAACCGTAAAAAGGTCTATTATTATTATTATTGTAGATTCAGCAGTATTTTAACATGCTTCGTAGATAAAATAATATATAATACATGTGTTGGATCTATAATAGTAGTTTATGATACAAGTGTGTGAAGAAGGGCTTTTGTGCAATCATTGCGCTTAAAGCACTCGCCTTTGGTTCGTGTTTCAAACTTTGCAACTCATGCACAAAAGCCCTTCTTCACACACTTGTATCATAAACTACTATCATAAATCCGTCTTGTTTTGCCTGTCCAATATTTACAGTTTGTTCTAATACTGTCTTTCTATGATTACCTTGTCCATTAAAACGAATCTTCTTTGTCTTTCCTAGCGGATTTCGTCTTATAAATTGCAATTCTGCCGATATTACCTTAACTATATACGCTACAAGTAAACTGATCCCATTCGTGTTATTACGACATCTGATCTCTTTACTACCATTTAGATTATAGTTCGATAAAAGCGCCATATGTTAACCGCAACACGTGTTTTTCTTTTGATTACAGGTGTTATGGCATTTGGATATCTTTCGGAGGAGTTTCCGGGACCTTACAGGACACGCGTGTATGGCTGAATCTTGCATCTTCTGTGCCCTCAAGGTAAGCACTCGAATATAACTGAATAATATAAGAAACATGTTTTATTGTTGGATGATGTTAGCGTGCTATAAATTGCTCGTGTAATTTTAGTGTAATTTATCGGTTTGCACGCTAAATTTTTATAATTAATTTGTATAAAAAATTTATAATTAATCACAAGTTGATTAGGATATTAATTAGATAATTTGTGATGGATGATTTAATTGAAGTTTATTTAATTTGTGTGAGTCATGTTTGATTAAGATGCAATTAATAAGAATTTAATAAGTTAATGCGACTAGACTAGACCTTGCAAATTTTTGTATATTTCATGAAAAGAAAATGTCGATGGCAATTTGTTATATTACAAGACCGTAAACTTAATAATCTTCAACCTTTCAATATGGTATTTATGTTTTTATTTAAATTTGGATTTTATTTTATAGCGAGACAAATCAAAAAAGACACAAACTTACTGACACATGAGTTAATTATTTTATCAACGAAAAACTGATGCGGACATATACATCTGAACAGTATTCCTAACTGGGTTGTATAAGTCCCAATAGGGAATATGTCATCATTTTTTTTTATATTCTTAATTCACTTTTTACTTCGTCTTAACATAATAAAATATAAAATACTGTTCAAAGTGTTTCAATTAATTTTTAAAATAATATATAAAATTCCGATTCAATTTGACCTGTTTGAACGGTCCCATTTATCGCGCGCTTTGGATGACGTCGCATACCACTCGACATTCAGGGTTGCATAGCCTATTTGCATAGACAGTTAAGGATTTTATCAGTTTGAATTTGCTATTTCTATAATGGAAAAGGCTTAAAAACATTTTATAGATATTGTATAGTACCGGAATGGAAAAACACTATTGTAAGTGCACCAGATAAATTGTTTGGCAAAGTCACAATCGAGGTGTATAGTCCACCCTACCGACATCGACGCCAATAAATGCCAACGTGCACGTCACATACCATTACGACCAATGTTGATGCGTTTCGCAAATTTGAATTTCGTTCGCATATTTTGGACCTTTTTATTTAAATTTTATGGCATTAAATACAAACTAAATGAGAAATTAATGGTATAGGTGTAATGTCAAGATCATAAAGTATCGGGGATAAAAAATTAAATTAAATTTAAATCACTTGCACATTCCCTATTGTGTTATAAATATAGGATGATAAATTAAGAGGGTTCTTCTTTTTATATATTATTAACATATACATATTGGGTAGTACATATACTACCTATTAAAAACATAAATGGGACTGATGAATCCCACACTTTTATTTCTAGCAATAAAAAACATCCGCAGATGAACACATATACTACCTATTAAAAACCATAAATGGGACATATGTATCCAAAATTTAAAAATTTTGGACGAATTTTTTTTGCAAATTTTTTTCGAGATTTTTTTTTGGTTACACGAAGGAAATCGAAGTGTTGAAAACGGTTTTCCAGTTTATTTCGCTCTAAAGTTACAAATAAACAAACTTTATATTTTTTTTCGCTTTACACAATCACACATTTCCTACTGATTTGACGCTGTCATAACTTTTGAACCGCTCACCACAGAGACTTCTAGTCTTCACCAATCGATTCAGCGTCCCAAATTTAGTCGGTGAACGTATATAATATTCCCTGGGAAGCTTTCAGTTAAGAAATACCATCGACTCGGGAAGTCTAGACCGCGAAAACGACGAAATGCGATAAAATCGATTTTTTCAAAATCGTTATTTTTTTAGGAACAGCAAAATTTAAAAACGTTTCTGAAAGCATTTTTGCTGCTGATTACAGATATGCAAATTATATTTCGCTAGCTCTTTCGGTTCACTTTCGCCTGCAAAAATTGAAGAAATTTTTATGAAATTTCGGCGCTCTAGTGGAGATCTCGGAAAGTCGTGAATTTGCCGCGGACAGTCTTAGTATGTCCATAGGAAAATGACCTTCTGAAAATGATGCCGTAATCCGTTTTTAATTATCTGCAACCGTTTTCGAGCTATCTACTTAGCAAATCGAGAATCTGGTAAATTTCAGTATGAAATTTATCGACGAATTATTGAATATTTCGGGACAATTTACACATCGACATGTTCGTCTCTTCGTTTAGTTTCTGTGTACCCAAAATGATTTTGCTGCACTTTACCGGTTTCGAAAAAATCGAAAAAAACCGAAAATTCATGTATTTTTCGAACGATATGATGGAAAATTTTTGTCGAAAATTTTTTTGCAAATTTTTTTCGTGATTTTTTTTTTGTTACACGAAGCAAACCGAAGTGCTGAAAACGGTTTTCCAGTTTATTCCGCTCTAAAGTTACAAATAAACAAATTTTATATTTTTTTTTCGCTGTACACAATCACACATTTACTACTGATTTGACGCTGTCATTACTTTTGAACCGCTCACCACAGATACTTCTAGCCTTCACCAATCGATTCAGCGTCCAAAAATTAGTTGGAGAACATATATATATTCCCTGGGAAGCTTTCAGTTAAGAAATACCATCGACTCGAGAAGTCTAGACCGCGGAAACGACGAAATGCGAGAAAATCGATTTTTTCAAAACCGTAATTTTTTGAGGCACAGCAAAATTTAAAAACGTTTCTGAAAGAATTTTTGCTGCTGATTATAGATATGCAAATTATATTTCGATACCTCTTTAGGTTCACTTTCGCCAGCAAAAATTGAAGAAATTTTTATGAAATTTCGGCGCTCGAGTGGAGATCTCGGAAAGTCATGAATTTCTCGCGGACAAACTTAGTGTATCCATAGGAAAATGACCTTTTAAAAATGATGCCGTAATCCGTTTTTAATTATCTGCAACCGTTTCCCAGATATCTACTTAGCAAATCGAGAATCGGTTAAATTTCAGTATGAAATTTATCGTCGAATTATTGAATATTTCCGGACAATTTACCCATCGACTTGTTCGTCTTGTCGTGTAGTTTCTGTGTGCCCAAAATGATTTCGCTGCTCTTTACCGTTTTCGAAAAAATCGAAAAAAACCGAAAAGCATGTATTTTTCGATTTTTTTTTTGGTTACACGAAGGAAATCGAAGTGCTGAAAACAGTTTTCCAGTTTATTTCGCTCTAAAGTTACAAATGAACAAATTTTATATTTTTTTTCGCTGTACACAATCACCCATTTCCTACTGATTTGACGCTGTCATAACTTTTGAACCGCTCAGCACAGAGACTTCTAGTCTTCACCAATCGATTGAGCCTCCCAAAATTAGTCGGAGAACATATATAATATTCCCTGGGAAGCTTTCAGTTAAGAAATACCATCGACTCGTGAAGTCTAGACCTCGGAAACGACGAAATGCGAGAAAATCAAATTTTTCAAAATCATTATTTTTTGAGGCACAGCAAAATTTAAAAACGTTTCTGAAAGCATTTTGCTGCTGATTACAGATATGCAAATTATATTGCGGTAGCTCTTTCGATTCACTTTCGCCCGCAAAAATTGACGAAATTTTTATGAAATTTCGGCGCTCTAGTGGAGATCTCGGAAAGTCGAGAATTATCCGCGGACGATCTTAGTGTATCCACAGAAAAATGACCTTCTGAAAACGATTGCGCAATCCGTTTTTAATTATCTGCAACCGTTTCCGAGATATCTACTTACAAGGGGGCCCTGTCAACTCGTCATCACCGATTTGGCCCAAATTTACAGTATATGTAGGGCTTGACTATAAATGAAAGTGACGCAAGTGTTAAATGACCCTTTTTACGCCGACCGGTAAGTTACCGACAACTCATAAACCCGCTATGTTAGCATAAATTTCAATGGCCGGTCAGCGCAGCGGTAAGAGCTCGGGTTCATAGTACGAGGATCGCTGGTTCGATTCCCCGTGGGTACGCTTTTTTTACTAATAAAATAACTAAATTGACAAATTAATAATTACAATTAAAAAGTTAAACAATTATAAATAATAATAATAATAAAATAACTGTACTCACTGTACCCTATCTAGCTTTTGCTGATGATCGTACCCTAATGGGCAATTCATCAACTACAGAGCCTCTACAATGTTGCTGCGAAAACCAGCTTGAGGGTGAACAGAGGTTAGGGTGAACATACAGAAGACTGAGTTCATCACCAATAGCAAGCAGGCTTCTTCTACAATCCCAATAGGAAACAATAATATCTGTAAAGTTCCTGCAATCAAGTACTTGAGAGAATTAATCTCAGCAAGTTAGAGCGAAACCTCGACCAAAGACGCCGGGTGCACCAAGTTAGAGAGGGCCTATCAATCTTGTAAGAACATCTGTACCTCCAAGTGCCTATCCAAGAAAATACTGAAAAACTGAAGCATTACAACTCGGTAGTAAGACCCTCTGCACTCTATGCCTTTGAGTGCCTCTTGATGAATCGAACGGGCACACTCCGGAAACTAGAACTTAAAGGGAGGAAGATCCTGAGGAGAATACTGGGACCCATAAGAGAGGAAGACGGTATCTACAGAATCAGGCACAATAACGAGCTCTACGAACATCAGAAAGACATAGTCACATGTATGAAAAAAAGACGACTGTCCTTCTATGGGTACATGACCCGCCTGAAGCGATCCAGTCTCTCCAAGAGGATCCTCCAGTGACAAGTAGGGAAAAGGCGTCCAAACTCAAGTGGTTCGCCTCTCTTAGAGGAAATGCAGATTCCATTACAGACAACCGAGAACCGAACTCAATACCGGCAGGCCATCCTGCAGGGAGTCTTCCCACTATCTCTCACAAGCAAGATATGTACAGGCACTACCAGACCTAAATGGACGGATCAGAGGAAGCAAGCTCACAGCCAGAAAATGAAGGCATACTGGGCCAAGAAAAAGTCCCTGGGTGAGAGTTAAGACGAGTCCCGTGGTCCCCAGTAGGCCAAAACGAATTGAAAAAAAAATCTTCAAATACAATGGCAAACTTTCCTTTAATAATAAATAATTTATCACCTTTTGTTGTTAAAACGAAAACCCGCAGATTACTGCCGATAAATCAAAACAACCATCGATTGTTACAATCACAGCTGGTTTCATTATCATTATCCATTCAATTATAAGCCTGTAATTACGCCTTAAAATACTTATTCGTTAATACTATATAAAACAATTGTAATGCAAAACGTTCAAATTCAAGGCCTTGTAAGCCTCGTGGACAAGAATTTATGTAACTCGCGAGAAAATCTCAGACCTTTAAATACATATAAATATATTTCTTATTAAACAGATAATATCTAAATGGTTGTAAATTACAATTAAATTTTAATTTGTTTATTTTTGTGTAATTTAAGTTATATAATAAGTTGTTGAAATCGAAATACACTGAAAATATTTTAAATGTATAGTCAAAATTCTAACAACAAGACTAAATCGAAAGGTTTAAATGTACAGGCTAAATGATAGCAAATTACAATTCAATTCGAATTGCTTATATTTGCGTAATTTAAATTATGTAATAAGTTGTTGAAATCAAAATACTTGAAAAACAAGACAAACTTAACAAGTTTAAATAGACTTAGGTTGGAAGGCTATCGTCCGTAATTATGTCTTTATTCGTTTGACCTTTACGTCTTGTAGACATCAAAAGTTCAAAACTCGCTTCGACCATAACTCGCAACGGCGTGAATAATAAATCCGTCGCCCCTTTGTCCAACTGTGCACTATTTCCTTTGTACACTACCAAGTTTTATCTCCACCTCTTTTAGTTCTGACTCACGTCACGTTTGAACTAGATTCATCAACTTCCTATCCAACAAAGACTTCAACCAGACAACTCTTAAGCAATACTCGACAATAAATAATAATTGGTTACCACATATAGTCATAAAGAATGATTAAACTAGGTACCGTAGATAAGACAGCATTGAAGTACTATGTATATGACTATAGAAATAGAACTGTAGAGAGCAAATAATAGATAGAGATAAGACCAGACAAGACGAGACCAGACAAGACCAGACAAGATCAGACCATACATAGCCATATTAGACCAGACAGGACAAGACCAGACAAGACCAGACAAAAGCAGACAGGACCAGATAGGACCAGACAAGACCTGACCAGAGCAGACAAGATCAAACAATACCAGAGCAGAGCAGACTCAACAATAGGGAATATGCATGATTTTTTTAAATATTTTTATTCACTGTTTACACCGTTATAACATAGTAAATAATATAAATACTGCTTAAAATTGCTGTAATTAAGTTTTAAAAAATATTTAAAATTGAGTAAAATTTTAAGCTGTTTAAACCCCGCCATTTTCGCGCGGTCTGTTTATGACGTCAATTACCACTGACAGTTCAGTCCATTGTTTACTACAGCTGTTTTCACTTTTAACTTTACGTTTTTGACGTTTTTTTTCTAACCAAAAGACTGCAATGACATACAAATGTAAAAAATACGGTCTTGTTTATATGGTATGTTACGTCACTTTCGTTTTAACCAATGGTGTTTTGAAAATTTTGAGTATTTAAAAAGATATTAATTACAAAAATAGTAAATAATAAAGATTCGGAAAAAAAATATTTGAACCAAATTTAAATTTCATGCATATTTCCTTATGGCACATTTATTTTGACAATTCATTTGGCACCTTTGACACCTTTTGTACAGTTCTGACATATATTTTGATACTGAAATATTTTTTTTACAGTTTTGACATTTATTTTCTAACATATTTTTGGACCGTTTTTGATAAATTTACTGACACATTTGCCATTTAGTTTTGACATCTATTTGGACAATTGTCACATTTATATTGACAATTTATTTGACAATTTACATTTTTTTTACACTTCTGACATTTATTTTGATATTCTCATATCAAAATAATTAAATTAATATTCTAATATCTTATCTTATATTTTGATATGTTTGTTTCTAGAAATTATTTAAATTTAAATTATATTTTTGTCATTGGTCAAAAACGTTAAGAAAACCTGGTGATTTTTAATTTAAACCATAAAAATAAGTTATTTATAGTCTTATTAATTGTTTTAATTGTAGTTTATAATTAAATTTGTTTTCTTTTTACTCTTTAGCCTATGATTAAGGTGACAGAAAGGCCACCGAATCTGGTCAGGCAAATAAATGTAAAGTTACAAAAGCCTTTTTAATTTCCCAGTCCCAATAACTAAACAAATGATTCTAATATATCTTTTACAGTTTGGACATTTATTTTGACAGTTCTAACAGTTTTTTTTTTGACTGTTTTAACGAATTTAATGACACATTTTCCTTTTGGTTCACACTTTTGATACCTATGTGGACAGTTGTCATATTTATTTTGACAATTTATTTGACAGATTTGACACTTTTATTATAATTCTGACATTTATTTTGATATTCTAATATACTTTTTACAGTTTTGACATTTATTTTGAAAGTTCTAACATATTTTTGGACCGTTTTTGATAAATTTACTGACACATTTGCCATTTAGTTGACAGTTTTGACATCTATTTGGACAATTGTCACATTTATTTTGACAATTTATTTGACAGCTTTGACATTTTTTTACAGTTCTGTCATTTATTTTGATATTCTAATATTAAAATAATTAAATTAATATTCTAATATCCAAAGAAAGTGTCAAATCTGTTTATTTTGATATAAATTTGTTTCTATAAATTATTTATTTAAATTATATTTTTGTCATTTGTCAAAAACGTTAAGAAAACCTGGTGATTTTTAATTTAAATCATAAAAATAAGTTATTTAGAGGTATGTCTTATTAATTGTTTTAATTGCAGTTTATAATTAAATTTGTTTTATTTTTATTCTGTAGCCTATGATTAAGGTGACAAAAAGCCACCGAAACTGGTCAGGCAAATAAATGTAAAGTTACAAAGGCCTTTTTAATTTCCCATTCCCAATAACTAAACAAATCATTCTAATACAGGGTTACTATAAAGAAATAGACACCTTTGGTATTGTATAAAGCAAAAGTTATTTGTGATATTGACATGCATTTTGCGCTGTCAGATTGAAGAACTGTAGAAGTTTCGATAGTACAGTTGGTATTACTGCGCAAGCATGCATAATAGCTAGGATGGCAGCAAACTCTACGCAGAACGCATATTGCGTGCTTTGCCAAAACGAACTCCGTAACTGTTGTCCATCGACATTTTCGAACAAGTTTTTCACCACCTACTAGACAGTCGATCTACGATTGTTACAATAAATTTGAAACGACAGGGTGTTTATGTAAAGGCAAAAGTCCGGGAAGACCTCGTGTGTCAGAAGAAACAGTGCAACGTGTTCGTGCTGTTTACCAACGAAGTGCACCTATGAGTTCCCAAAGTAAACTTTAAGAATCACTGTGTAAAATAGTTTAAACAAATACATAATAACGTTATTAGTTTTGGATTAATAAAACATTGAAAGTGTCTATTTCTTTTGTAATAACCCTGTATATCTTTTACAGTTTCGATATTTATTTTTACAGTTCTAACATTTTTTCTAATTGTTTTAACGAATTTAATGACACATTTTCCATTTAGTTGACACTTTTGATTCCTATTTAGACAGTTGTCATATTTATTTTTACAATGTATTTGACACCTTTGACACTTTTATTATAGTTCTATATAGTTATATATAGTTCTTTTATTATATTTTGATATTCTAATATATTTTTTACAGTTTTAAAATTTATTTTGGAAGTTCTAATATATTTTTGCACCGTTTTTACAAATTTACTGACACATTTGTCATTTAGTTGACAGTTTTAATATGTATTTGATTTAGCATTTAGTTGACAGCTTTGATGTCTATTTGGACATTTGTCATATTTATTAAGATAATTTTTGACAGCTTTAACATTTTTGTTTACAGTTCTGACATTTATTTTGACAATCTAATATATTTTTTACAGTTATGACATTTATTTTGATAACGTGAGTCCCAAAAGTCTTGAAATCCTCTCTTGCCATGAATTTGAAGAAGTATGTCATTTCTTAATTTTGCACATAAAATTAAACAAATCAAATGTCATTTTTAAGTAGCTGTCAGTAGTCTTAAGGTTATGTCGCATTGCTTTTAGTGTTAAGTTCAACAATTTCATTAGTTATAAATAAAACGCCTTGTCATAAATTTAACACTGATTTGTGAATTATAAAATTAACAAAGAAGAACATACATTACAACAGATGTTGAATGTGTTGTTCATTTTCACGAATACACAAATTAATTCGCCGTTTTATGTTATCGAACACTTTTTGTAATACTGTGTTGTCTATGTCTTCACATTTTCTTATTACATTGTTTCGCAGATCTTCTACTGTATGTACTGGACTGCTGAATACTGAATTTTTTAAATATCGAAAAAGAAAAAAGTCCAGAGGAGTTAGATCACAAAAACGTGGTGGCAATCGGTCTTTGCTTATTAGCCCGTCGTCGAAGAATTCATGAAGATAATTTAATGTTTCACGGGCAATGTGCATTCTAGCAGAATCTTGCTGGAAGAAGCCATTTTGCAGTTCATCATCAAGTTCGTTAATAAATTGTTTCAAAATAGTGGCTCTATGAGTGACAGCGTTTAAATTACCATCGAAAAATATTGGACCGATAATTCTGCGCCTTGACATTGCTAACCACACACCAACTTTGATTGGATGCAGTGGGGTCTCTCTAAAAAAATGTGGGTTGTCAACACTCTACATGCGCATGTTTTGGGAATTAATGTATCCGTTTAGATGAAACCAGGCTTCATCAGTGAAAAATGTTAAATTCACACTTCGTCATATTTTCTTTGAACCACGACAATAGGCCAGTCTTTTATTATAATCGAATGGTGAAAATTCTTGGTACATTTGCAAGTTATATGGTTTCATGTGAAGATCTTGACGAATAATCCTGTGAGTGGTAGTACGACTTAAATTCAAGTGGATTGAAGTAGTAGGTTCGTCTTGGACTGCATTTCTGATGTTGTTTATAGTATTCTCATTATTAATACGAGGCCTTCCACTTCTTTATTTGTTGTTAATGTTACCAGTACTTCGGGAGCAATCAACTGATCGTAATACCTACATTCTAAACTGATTCCTATTAAATACAGCTATAGCAAAACGTTGCCTAAATTCTTCAATGCACGGGTAGATACTGTATTCCAATTCACCATTTTCCAGGCGTATACCATTACGAAAATAACTTTCGACAATAAAAGTTTTCCGCTCTTTTGTAAAAATTTTTTAAATTAAATAAATTAAGTAAGACCGGTAGAAATAACATAAAACCGCGAATTAATATGTGTATTCGTGAAAATGGACAACACATTCAACATCTGTTGTAATGTTTGTTCTTGTTTGTTAATTTTATAATTCACAACACTATCAAATAAATCAGTGTTAAATTTATGAGAAGGCGTTTTATTTATAACTAATGAAATTGTTGAACTTAACACTAAAAACAATGCGACATAAGCTCAAGACCACTGACAGCTACTTAATAATGACATTTAATAATTTGTTTAATTTTATGTGTCTGAATCAAGAAATGACCTACTTCTTCAAATTCATAGCAAGAGTGGATTCCAAGACTTTTGGAACTCACGTTAGTTCTAACTTTTTTTTAGACCGTTTTGACAAATTTGCTGACACATTTTCCATTTAGTTGACAGTTTTTATAACTGTTTGCACAATTGTCACATTTATCTACTTCTGGTCTGGACCAGACAAGATTATTCAAGACCATACACGATCAGACCGGACCAGACAATGCTAGAGAGAACTAACATGATCAGCAAAACTAGAATGGACTAGACAAGAATAGATAAGACTAGGCGAAGGGTACATAGGAAAAGATAAGACAAAACTAACAAGACAAATAAAGAATAAAGGTAGTACTAGTAATCTAATAGTCCAATCTATAGTCTACTAGTCTAGGTTGACTATAGGTTATGTTTGACCTAGGTTGATTATCTAGCCTTGAATATCTAGTTTATAAACCATCTGATATTTCTTATATTTGATTGATGCATTATATTCGACATTGAAAAAAATCATTGCATTGCAGTGAAAAATGTTCTAATGCGAAAATTGAACTCGGTAATTATATAACATTAGCGAATACGGTTCGAGAGAGTTTAAAAGCCGAGCAGTGGCTTTTAAACCAGCGGTCCAGCGAAAGGTTCCTCGAGATCGAGCGAGGAAGACCGGAGCTAGTGGCTTCGGGTCAACGGAATCGCGCAAGCAATTTATATGCAGATATGAGCCGCGTTGCGTGATTTCACAGCCTCTAGAAATAATGAGGACATATAACTGGTTTCTCATTTTGGTTATAAGCACAAACTTCGATAAACTTAATTATTTACCAAAACTGTTCTCAAGTCATAGTATTTTGGAGAAAACTGTTTTATTTAAATCGATGTAGGACTCCTTTCCATATCGGTACAAATTTTACAGATTAAATAGAATCTCTATTGTAATAATAATTGTGATGATCTATTTACTGCCAATTATAAAATTACATTTTTTTGATATGATTCTCATATTGGTATATAATATATTTTTTGCGTCTATAATGACTCATTAAAGCACTCATATGGGTTTGTTAATGGCTCGTCGAATGCTATACAATTTTCTCAATATGTATCGGCGAGTTTTTTATTTAGAAATGGCATAAAAGGGCGCAAAATAGAAAAAAATAGTATTAAAGAACGAGTTCAATAAGCGCGATTTTTCAGCACGCGTCCATGTTACTAGACCTCTTATGGACATATCTTTCCGACGGAAATAAAATTGTAAACACAATAAACATAAAATGATGTAGAAAACAAGACCGTAAATGACGACCAAGACGTGAGAGTTTGTTTATTGCTCTCTATGTTAAATCAATTACAAAATCACTCACGAAATCTGAAACTCGGCCTCATCTCAAACGAAGTATTGTTCGTCTGAAATGGCGCTTACGTGATGCATTGCCTCGGCGGGAAAGTCATCACGATGACCAAAGGCTCTACTATACAAACTACTAGTTGTTACCCTTGACCGTGGCTCGTGCAACAACCAGTATAATCTTCACTTTACTGTTTTTTAACTAATATTACTTATTACATTCAAATTAGAATCAGACAAGTTTACTAATTTCTCACTTTGTTAATTCTATTAACGATTTTGATTCCAATTTCTTAATTTCATGTACTTATCTGTCTAGTCTTGTCTGTCTAGTCTTGTCTGTCTAGTCTTGTCTGTCTAGTCTTGTCTGTCTAGTCTTATCTGTCTAGTCTTGTCTGTCTAGTCTTGTCTCTCTAGTCTTGTCTGTTTAGTCTTGTCTGTGTTGTCTTGTCTGTCTAGTCTTGTCTGTGTTGTCTTGTATGTCTAGTCTTGTCTGTCTAGTCTTGTCTGTCTAGTCTTGTCTTCTGTTTAGTCTTGTCTGTGTGGTCTTGTCTGTCCATTCTTGTATGTCTAGTCTTATCTGTCTAGTCTTGTCTGTCTAGTCTTGTTTGTCTAGTTTTGTCTATCCAGCCTTGTCTGTCTCGTCTGGTCTGTCTAGTCCTGTCTGTCTCGTCTTGACTGTCTAGACTTGTCTGTCTAGTCTTGCCTGTCTAGTCTTGTCTGTCTAGTCTTATCTGTCTAGTCTTGTCTGTTTAGTCTTGTCTGTCTTATCTTGTCTGTCTAGTCTTATCTGTCTAGTCTTGTTTGTCTAGTTTTGTCTGTCTAGTCTTGTCCGTCTAGTCTTGTCTGTCTAGGCTTGCCTGTCTAGTATTAACTGTCTAGTCTTGTCTGTCTAGTCTTTACTGTCTAGTCTTGACTGCCTAGTCTTGACTGTCTATTCTTGACTGTCTACTCTTGACTGTCCAGCCTTGACTGTCTAGTCCTGACTGTCTAGTCTTGAATGACTAGTCATGTCTGTTTGTCCTCCTCGGTAGTGTAGTTGACAAAATACCCGCCTTTCACTGCGGGAGACCGGGGTTCGAATCATCGTCGGGGAGGCGAAAACTAGGGCGGTTTTCATTAATTGTCCGGGCTGCCCACCCTGAATGAGTATAAAATATGCGATACCGGGGTGGCCCATAATAAAAAAGTCAAAGTGGAATAGGGGGCTTAGTGAGAGCTTCCCCCAAAACCACTTTTATAAGTCTTGTCTGTCTAATCTTGTCTGTCTAATCTTGTATGTCTAGTCTTCCCTGTCTAGTCCGATCTGACTAATCTTGTCTGTTTAGTCTTGCCTGTCTAGCCTTGTCTATTCTAACTTGTTTGTTTAGTCTTCTCTGTCGTGTCCATCTAGTCGTATGTATCTAGTCATGTCTATTTTTGTCTGTCAGTCCTCTTCGGTAGTGTAATGGGCAACATACCCGCCTGATAAGCAGCTGACCTATGGTTCGATTCCCTGCCCACGCAGAGGCATTTTCAACCAGGGCGGCACTAACCGTCCGGGGTGCCCACCGTGAAGCAATGCGAAACTCCTCTTGGTTCATTTTATTATTTAATCTATAATGCATAGTATGTTTATATTTGTAATCATTAAACTTATCAGTTCGTTTATTTGGGTATGTTTCCGAACCCGTTATTTCCTTTCCAAATATCAAGTTTTGTTTCCAGCGAAACAGCGATATTTTCTCTTTCGTCTTACTAATGCAAACAATGGTCCGTTACAAAGGGCCGAAGATTGTTCCGCCAGTTGTTATTATTTAAAGACAATGCTCCACGTTTGTTAGTCATAAAGCAACAAAGTACTCGCTCGGCACGTTTCCACGTAAATAGAGCATAAAGCCGTAAAAACCCCGCTCGCAAACTCTCCCGCGCATTTTTGCAATAACACTGCACAAGATCTCGTAAAATATCGGCTTAACTGATATTTAAATGTGCAATATGCATTTATAAATCTTCCAATAATAATAAAATTCGAATTGTCACCTACAACAGCAAGAAATGGCTATCGACCACAAGGTCCTTCTGACTGTATTCCAATATTTAATATATAACTATTAGGTATAATATTACTAGCTGATGCCCGCGACTTCGTCCGCGTGGAATAAAAACGTGTTGTCATTAAAAATTAAATCGCCTTTTTGTTCTTCAAATTTAGTGTAGAACCTCTTTATGCATAACGTTATCAGTAGCGTTTCTCGCTGCATGGATTACTAAACTACTCGCAGAACTCACTCTTGGACAGGCCACATAGAACTGTCCGTGTGAGAAGCAGTCTTCTCTCTGACTGCCCTTGGGACTTATTTCTGGTGATTGCAAAACAAACTTTGAGAGGCAACCTTTTGAAGTTAAATGGGAATTCTGAGGATATTAATGGTATTCGAGGTACAAATACAGTTTCCCCTTGAGCACATCCACAGATTACAGTAGCCTCGATAATGTTTCGATGAAGAACTTTTATCTGCAGTCTGGTGTCATAACATAACTTCGGAGGTTTAAGGTTTCTTAAAAGCATAACTGGTGCGCCAATTTTGACAATGAGATTATGCAATGGTAGACTAGCTGGATTTAGGGTATTTAGAAATTCTACTGGAAAATTTACTGCATAATCAGTTTGGAACGCTTAATCCACTGACTTATAATGTGCACTTCATTTCCTTCGAATGACTTCACTAAAGATCATTTGTAGCAGCTGATCTGTCATAGTTCGGGGTTAAAATGGCCCGCTCAAATAACCAACCTATGGGTTTCACCTTAATGTGCTTTGCGTATACTTTGCCAGTTCACTTATTGTTAGAGATGTCACCACTGTGATCAAACTTTGCGGAACACTAATTTTACTATCATACATAGGGTATTCTCCGTCTACTATATTTAATAACATTTCTGATAAAAGTCCCGCAGAAGCTTAACTTCTTGAATGGACCCTCATATTTTTTTAAAGCGAGTTTCTGAATTGTTGTCCATAAATACGAAGACTTTAAACATGCTTTGACTTCATCGGCTCTTGTGCCTCTAGGTAGATACTACAGGTAAAGTCTGTCGAAAAGAACTGAATCAGGCTCTTATTTCCCTTTGTGTCCTTTAATGTTCTATTGAGCGCTTCAATACCACATTTGTGAGCCATTGTGCATTCATCCCACACAATTAATTTGGTCTCTCTTAAAATATGCGCTGTGTTACTCTGTTAAGATATCGCACCTCCAACAGAAAAAGTGACACAAGTGCGAAATCGCCATTTTTCAACTTAAACTGAAAATTTGTAATCTAGGATGTTGTTTTTAGTATTATGAAGTCGATTTTGGTTTAATTCATTTATTGCCCGCGAGAAAGCGGAAGTGTCTTTTTCCATCTGACCAGATTTTCAACAGAAAGATGGCAGATAAACAGTTGTTCTCAGACCATCGTGGGGGAACCTTCAGCACTCCACAGCTGGATGTTGAATCAAAGTGAAAAAATTTATTTTTCGATTAGCCTAAAAGGTGTGTTGACGTATTTCATCATTTCGTATAAACTTAAAATTGCAATTTTTGGGAAATCAGTACTTCGCACTTGTTTGTGTCACTTTTCTGTTGGACGTGCGATATATTACAGATAGGTGTCTCAACATGCATTAGATTTAGCGGCAGCTTAAAAGTAGAGTGTGCTGTTTTACCTCCATACAGCAAAGTAGCAGCAATGCCAGAAGAGGCGACAGCCAAAGCTGTACCGCGGTCTTTCGGTGTTGTGACTAATAACAAATCAAGGAAAAATGTCTTTCCGGTAGCCTCAGGAGCATCCAGGAAAAATATTTGACCAGTGCCCTTCTGAACTGCCTTTCTAATATTTGTTTGTAGATACGGTACTGTTCTTCTGTTAGCCAAGTTTGATTATTACAGACAACATGAGCCAATAAATTAGTGTCGTAGCTAATTTCATTGAGGTAGTCTCTATTTTGTAAATCTGCTTCAGATCTTATTGGATGTAGTAAACCATAATGTTCTAAACATTGCTCTCATAACACTGTATCTTCAATAGAAATCAGACATTTATTATAAAATTAAATCCATAACCAGTTGAACATTATGTGTTTCTATTTGATGCTTTATATCCTCCGATAGACAAGTGGTTGCGCAAACCGTGGGTCCCTTGGTAATACATGGTTAGCATTTTCGAAAAACTTGAACGATTTGAATTTGAGTTTACAGGGAAAGAGTACAAACAAGTACTCAAGAATACAAGAATAAAAAAAAAAATTAATATTGAGCAGTAAAATTGAAGCTTTTAGAAAGAAGGTGATATTTAAATAGCGGAATTAAAAATAAAGAGAATTAAAAAAGCAATACACCTGTCTGTGCTTTTCCTAATTTAGCAAAAGAAAATAATAGATTTCTGGTTATTTAAAAACACTATTTCAAATCATTTGATAAAATTGGGACATTTTCGTTTGATATTCATTCCAATATCCCTTTAGATGAAAAAGAACAGTTAATTAATGTTTCAAGCGACGAAACACTGCGCATGCAATGTAAGTCTCAGATTGGTAAAAAAATTTGGTTATCGATTGGAAACGAATATGCCGTATGAAAATCAATATTTTAATTCAGTTTTCATCTACCTACTTATGTGTATCCTGATTTTCAAAATTATTTGCCATTAAAACAAAATATCGAACTCGATTGGATCCTGAAGACGACTTACGGTTACGGCTTGCGATTTCCAAGATAAAACCGAACATGAACTCGTTGCAAACGCATACTTCACATTAAATTCTTATGCTGTAAGTATGTAAGGTTTTTTTAAAGTATTTTTTTTTAATTTTTAGTTTCTTTCAAAACTTTTATAGCATTTTTATGATGGTGTGTAAGTTTGCTGCGCTATTTTAAAAAGGAAATACAGCCTTTTTAAAATAGCGCAGTAAACTTAGACACCATAATAAATGACGTCACCAAAACTCTTTTAAAAACACCCTGTAAACGCAAATCCCAGAAAAAATCATTTTACCTACGTTAATGATTAAAAAACGTCTACTGTAGATCCAGGGGTCGCGACAAAATTTTACACAAATTGGGGGGTCGCCAATGAAAAAAGTTTGCGCACCACTGCGATAGACTATCCTTGTATTTTTCCCAAAAACTTAAAACGTCAGATAATTGTCAAAATAGCAATAATATGCAAAAAAGTTCTCGTAGTCTGAATGGGGTAGTACAATGAGCAGCGTCTTCCGCTGTAGTATCCAAGTGCTTGTCATCCTCTAACAAACCTAGAACCTTACATATTACCTGATATGTAGGATGAATTACACTGTTAACAATCTTCATATTCAAGAATGATGTTGTTACCTCTTCTTCTTCTTCTGGCGCTACAGCCCAATTTGAGCCTTGGCCTCCCCTAGCTTCCTCCTCCATTCCTCTCGTTCCCGGCCCACTTCCTTCCATCTTCCTAGTTTAAGGATTCGTCTAGCGTCCTGGTCTACTTCATCCTCCCTCATCTTTTTCTTGGTCTTCCTATCGGCCTCTTCCCCTCCAATCGACCGTTCATAATTCTTTTGGGCATTCTACCACCTGGCATTCTTATAATGTGGCTTGCCCACCTGAAACGCTGCAGTTTCACGTATATTGGTTGGTCTTTAAGACCAACACGGGTGGGTCTTAAAGACCGACACGGGTTGGTCTTTAAGGGCCTGATATACTTCTTTGTTGTATCGCCTCTTAAATTCTTCATTTTCCCGTTCTTGTCCTAGGATTCTTCTTAATATTTTCCTCTGGAACGCGTTTTTTTTTCTTCGTTCTTTACGGTAAGGATCACAGTTGTTCGTGAGTATTGGTGGGATGATTGTTGGACCTCGGACTTCAGCTTCTACGGACTTCTACTTGAAGTAGATGGCGAAGATAGAAACACTCGGCGTTATTAGGGTGGACGGTGTACACCCTGCCCAACGCTTGGTCTTTCTTTAACCTAATCACCGGGTCCAATTGTGAATCTAAACCATCCGGGGACCCACTCAAACTCGCACACAAAATTTCATCAAAATCGGTCCAGCCGTTTAGGGGTTCATATTGATTCACTCATTGATTCCCTATTGATGATGAAATTCATTCATTGATCCCCTATTTTATACACTTAAGCGATGAAATTTGGCAAATGCTGAAATAAGTGTTTATTTATTTTCATTGATAAGTAATCGTGCCAAATTTCAAGTTAATAGGTGAAGATTTGTTTTTGTCTCCCATATAAACTTTGTTACCCCCGTTTACCCCCTTAAGGATTGAAATTCGAAAAATCGCTACTCAGTGAGTCTCCACGTCACAAAACGAAACTACTGTCCAAATTTCACGTTTCTAGCTTCGTTTCTAGTTTCTAGTTTCAGCTGTGCTATGATGGGTATAATAGATAATGGATTATCATTAAAAGTATAGATTCTTGATTATGTAATCTAATTTGTATTGTATTAACTGTAATTTGTATTACTCACAAGATAATCAATATATGAGGTCCATAAAGCTGGCACCACCACCTCTTCAAATTTAAAATTTGATAAGACTAGAATTATGTGCTCTTTATGTGCTAATTATATGCCACAATCGCGATTTTTGTGCTCGAAGCGTTCAAGGAAAAAATAAAAATTTACTAGTGGAACTGCTAACTTACAGTCAAGCTGAAAAATTGTGATACCGATACCAAATAAGCACTACAATTATGTGCTATTTATGTGCTTTTCAAGTAACCCGGAGCGAATTCGTTAACTCAACCCATTGTGCGAGAAACTCACCCCGAACGGAATGAGCATAAGAGGTGAAATCTATAATAATTGAGCACTATTGCAATAATTATGTGTTCTCTAGATATGATATTCCCGATTTTTGTGCTCGCACCCTTGTACGAAAAATTCATCCCGAACTGTATTAACCTTAAGAGGTGAAATTTTTAATAATCGAGCACAGATTTTTTAAATGACGCATAATTGTTGCAATAATTATGTGCTCGCTGGATATGCTATTTACGATTTTTGTGCTCAAACCCTTGCATGAAAAATTCACCCCGAACTGTATTAGCCGTAAGAGGTGAAATCTTTAATAATCGAGAACAAAATTTTTAAATAAGGCAAAATTGTTAGAATAATATTGTGCATATTGTACACAAAAATAGCATATATGGAGAATGCTATTTACGATTATTGTGCTCGCATCTTTGTACGAAAAATTCAGCCCGAACTGCATGAGCCTAAAGACGTGAAATCTATAATAATCGAGCACACAAATCTTAACCGAGAGTATGGTGTGATATTTTCGTACAAGGGAGCGAGCACAAAAATGACGAATATCATATCTGGAGAGCACATAATTATTGCAACCATTAAGCGTCGGTTAAAATTTGTTTGCTCGATTATTAAAGATTTCATCTCTTATGGCTCATACAGTTCACCTCTTAAGGCTGATACAGTTCGGAGTGAATTTTTCGTACAAGGGTGTGAGCACAAAAATCACAAATAGCATATCTGGAGTGGACATTATTGTTGCAACAATTTCGATTCCGTTAAAATTTCTGTACTTTATTATTATAGATTTCACCTCTTATGGCTCATACCAAGGGGTGAATTTTTCGTACAAGGGTGCGAGCACAAAAATCGCGAATATCATATCTGGAGAACACATAATTATTGCAACAATATCGCGCTGGTTAAAACTTGTTTGCTTGATTGTTATAGATTTCACCACTTAGGGCTCATGCAGTTCGGGATGAATTTTTCGTACAACGGTGCGAGCACAAAAATCTAGAGAACACATAACTATTGCAACAATATCGCGTTAGTTAAAACGTGTGTGCTCGATTATTATAGATTTCATCTCCTATGGCTCATTCCTTTCGGGGTGAGTTTCTCGCACAAGGGGTTGAGTTAGGTTTTTTTTATTCGCTCCGGGGTACTTGAAAAGCACATAAATGGCACATACTTGTAGTGCTTATTTGGTATCGGTATCCCAATTTTTCAGATGAGTGGGTGCTAGCTTGCACGTAAGTTAGCACCCCCACTAGTAAAATTTGTTTTTTTCATTGAACGCTTCGAGCACAAAAATCGCGATTGCGGCACATAAAGGGCACATGCGGCACATAATTCTGATCTTATCAAATTTGAGTTTTGAAGAGGCGTGGGTGACAGCTTTATAGACCTCAATATATGGTGGTGCATACAGTTGACCTGAATGTATTTGCTAAATGGCTATAGCTAGTAGTACTATAAATACACGAATATGAAGCTTTCCGAGCTTTATAATCTAAGTATTACATAAATACCAATTACCTTGTCATTTTATTATCGTTACATTTCTATGCATTTTTTGAGATTTTCCTAAAATGCAATTGTGTCAACCATAAACAACTTAAAAGCGGAAAAAACAATTTCTTAGTAAAACTTAAACAAACTCTCATTTTATTGTTAGTAATAAATAACCCAGCAAGACACGATTTAGCAATCGGAGAGACTTTTAAACTTGGGAGTCGGCCGAGTGGAAGGCGCCGTATTGGCGTGGGCTCAGACAAAGCAAAGTTTCAATTAGCATTATCTATGACACAAATAAAATATACCGGAAACGGGAAACTTAAAACTGCAAAATAAAAGAAAGAAATGGAACCGGAATTACGCAGGGAAATTTCTTTGTTATCGAATTGTTCCGAAAAAATGTTTGCTTTTGCTTTCGTTCGGCGCCAATGAGACCTGTGTGGGTGAAACGCATATATTCTAGTTTAAGTGCGCCAACGCTTTGTCATTGGGTCTTAAGTAACAAAATCTCCTTGACTTTGATTGCCGTATTTAATGAGTTTTTAGAATTCTTTTCCGAGAGAAATACGAGATGGAGATTTCGAAACGCGATAAAGTCCTCTAGTATTACTCACACTTTTAACCATTACTCGATCTCTTCAATAATCTTCGGCTTTGGAAAGCCCCGTCCAAAATTCTCAGTAACACCGCCGAAAATTAAACTCTTTCGTGTGCTAAATCGAGGTTTAATACATTCTTAGAAACGATGACAAGGTAGACATACTTAACTGTTTTAAATGTTCTTAACATAATTATATATTTGCATTGTTTAAGAATGTAGAATCTATTTTGATTTGCAAATAATTCTTGTCTTTAAACTAATTATTAGCTAGTATACTAACTATACAGTAACGGATTATCTTTAATATAATATTATCTGAAAATAATACTTGAGTGAATATTTAAAACTTCATTGCTAAAAGTATTACAATGATTTAAAAATTTTCTATTATTTTGTGATTGGGATTGGGATATTATTAAAAGGATTTTATAACAATAATATTTATTTGCCTGACAAGTTTCGGTGCCTTTCTGTCACCTTAATCATATAGGCTACACAGTAGGACAGTTATAAAAGTTTGAAGTTCTTATACAGGGTAATATTCTATTATACAGGGTGTTAGATAAACATGGGGCAAAAATTGAAGGGTTATTCCTTGGTCTATTCTAAGAATATTTTGTCGTATGATGATTTCTGAAAAACCATTTGTTTCGAAGATACAGGGTGAACAAAATTTGCGACAACCATATTCGATATTTGTTGAAATCAGTAATGTAAATAAAAGTATGGCGCACGCCAATGAGTTTATTAAATACAAAAAATTAATGAGTTTATCAAGTACAAACAATTGAAGGGTACAAGGGAAAAATCACGCATGTCCACCTAAATTCGTTTGAGAAAAACGAAATTTAAAATTAGGACTTACGTTGTTTTCCCCTGGATATATATATATATATATATATATATACATATATATATATATATATATATATATATATATATATATATATTATAATGTCAGCTTTATATGGACTAAGGTGCTTTTTCCCAATCTTATACAGTGGAACGTAAAGTACACTTCTAATACTAATATATGGCAGCACCAGTTTAATATTGACGAAACATGGACTTCCGTGGTTTTTCCTCTATGCCCTTCAATTGTTGACGATAACTTGGAACGGCTGTTTAATCTACTAACGTACCAGTGGATTTCATTTGAATACGTCTCGTCAGTGATCATCACTTGTATCTGTCGCAGTTGTTTACATTGAGTGCCGTTTGGCTGTTTGACGTGTAAGACACCTTTGTTTGTATCCATACATGAAATGCAGGTCAGTCATTTCGGCGTTCGTATATATTGTAGAGGTCTTCACTAACTTTTTAAAGAAAAGTCCTCAACGTCCTTCAAGAGGACCTTGAAGTCCTCTACAATGTATACGAACGCCGAAATGACTGACATGCATTTCATGTATGGACACATAACAGGGGAACAAGGGGTTTTTCAGAAATCATCAAAGTATGAAATATTCTTAGAATAGGGCAAGGAATAACTCCTTGAATTTTTGCCGCATGTTTACTTAACACCCTGTATATGTTTGAAGCTATTCAAGCTAAATATTTATCAATTTTTTGATGTTAGTACATACTAAATAGTCACCAATACGAAACTAAATAGACTAATGCTAGTTAGTTTACTATTATCGTTATAATACCTTCTGGAAGAAATACTTGAGAAATAATACTAAACGCTAAAAGTTTTACTATGAACGGCATTTACATTTGAAGCTATTAAAGCTAAATATCTATTTATTTCTAGATGTTAGTATATACTAATTGTAAATAGTTCCTAATTCGAAACTAAATATACTAATGCGTTATTTCAATATCAAGTTATCGCTAAATGCATTTAGAAGTCGAGTTTGTGTTGCGAATAATATCGATTTGAATGGACGCACACGACAGTAACCCGTTTTCTTGAAAAACTGGTTTCGCCCAATTATCTTGCAATCCATTAACACCAGGGTGATCAAAACTCCAGTTGCAATTGACCGTAAAAAAAAAATATTTTGAAAATTTTTATTACCCTTTTTACTGGAAATGGTCATTTCAACGCACAAATCAAAATAATAGATGTAACTGATCAAATGTGATTGGAATGTATTCAAATAACTTGAGAGACAAGGCAGACAAACCAGACTATAATAATTGGTCTAAACAAACACAATCAAATATGAACACTCAATATTAGACGCATAATATTAGACAGACGCACAGTGGATCCAAGTGGGTCAGTATAATACCTCGTCCTATATATCTGAAATTCTGTCTACAGGGGTTATTTTTTTCGCTAATCACGAATATGTTAATAATCAAAAATTTAAATTTAATAAATTTAAAAATCAACAAAATGGTGGATTTAATATCTCGAATGTTTCTTCGAAATCCTCATCCAATTTTTACAAAATGGCGAATATAGGCTTTTTTTACTTCGTTAATTGCGAATCTATCATCAGAAGTTCTCGAAACATGTTCTCCGCGTAATCGCTGCCAATTTTTCGTTGAAGTGTGTGATATCTACTCTGCTTATTCAATGGTGATCCTGAACGTTTTGACGTTATGAAATAGCAGTTTATGCTTATTCAAGAAAAGCACTGCCAACTGCGAGGGGAAACCTTTTTCTAAATACTGCATAGACCTAAAACTGTAAAAATAATGAATTGCCCAATACATCCCGGGATGGTTTCATGTTCATTGCGTAGGTAATAATGTATGAATTCAGAATTCTAACGAATTGCATGCCGGAACCTGCGTATACCTACTTGGTACAGTGTCAATAACCCTTTACTTTTTAATACCTTCGCATTTAAAAAATTGTCCGCCATATTAGACCGGCCATTTTGTTTCTTGGAATCCTGAGAATTGATACCTGATTAACGACATGAAAAATGAAAACAAAAGCTAACTATACCCATACTATAACTATACCTATATACCTATTTGATACAGTTTGAAAAACCTTTAATGCGCAAGTTTTTAAAAAAATTGCCCGCTATATTAGACCCGCCATTTTGTTTTTAGGAATCCTGATAATTGATACCTGATTAATGACATGAAAAATGAAAAGCTCAAGTTTTTCAAAAAATTGCACACCATATTAGACACGCCATTTTGTTTTTTGGAATCCTGATAATTGATACCTGATTAGCGACATGAAAAATGAAAACCTAATCTAACCTAACCTAACCTATACCCATTTGACACAGTGTGAAAAACCCTTAATGCGCAAGTTTTTCAAAAAATTGTCCGCGAAATTAGACCCGCCATTTTGTATTTTGAAATCCTGATAATTATCATACCTATAAATCCTGATACCTGATTAACGACATGAAAACCTTCTAAATACGTAATTTCAATCTGATAAATTATCCAAAAATTATCCGCCATTTTGTTTTATAAAATTTTGATAACTCGTTCGTAATCAGCGAAATTATAAACCCCTAGGTTCGAAATTTTGTAAAAATTGAATGAGTTTTTCGAAAAATTGGCCGCAATAAAAAATCCGCCATTTTGTTTTTGAATATTTTATTGACAGATTCGTAATCTGCGACGTAAACAACATATGCATCAAAAATTTCAAATATATATGTAGAGGCATTCTATTGAAATGAATTCATGAATTCATGTCCATTATTGTCATCCATATTTCGACAATCCAGCCTACTGTGAGACGTAACTATACATACACTGGATATACTACAAATGTAATCAATGTGTGATAGTCAATTAAATAAATAATACTACACAAACTAAAATAGTCAAAACAGATATAAATAAGGTTACTAAATTTGTAATAAAAAAGTTACCCATTGAAAAAAATATTGCATTTCAATTTTTTTTTTGTGACTAAACCGAATGATTTAACTAAATTTGCAAAGCATATTTTTTTGGGACCGACGTCTTACATATAGGGGTCTGGGTTACAATTTTCTATTTTGAAGCCTTAACGAGATATTTTCAAAAAACCTTGGAAGCAAAAATAATTCCCCACGCCGCTTCCATTGGAGGCGGAGCGTTACAATTTGGTCAAAGCGTACTTCTTGTGCACACCCACATTCAGTTTAATTGAAATCCTTCTAGGGTTAATACATTTTCTCGCTAGTTTTTAATATTCTGAAATTTTCCGTTTGGCTTTGGCTGAAATTCGTGATGTTGAACTGTCGGGTCTAGGTGTTGAAATTAATGTATGTTGTGATATTGGATCACTGCAGCGACCAATGATTTTTTTATCACGGTGATTTAATCACCGCTAGTGAAATACTGCTCATCCCTAGCAATCGGTTTACATGTTGCCTATATAGTTTAGACCAGGGATCACCAATTAGTTTCTTCAGGGGTCCGGTTTTTAAAATAAAATTACCATCGCGGTCCGTTTCCGTTGCCTAGAAGTTTAAGGTTCGAGTCATTAATATGTTTAAAAATATTCGTTAAGAAAGCAATGGAAGCTACATTTTCTTTTTTTGCTTATAAAACTTAGGCATTTGCTGAAATCACTGTTGAAAATAAATGTCTTCAAATGTTCTAAAATGCTGAAACATCTTTGCTTAACCATCTCACATTATTATGCAACCGTAGATCGTCATATTGTGCATCAAATTTTTCAAGAAATGATTTCAATTCACGATGTTTCAGTGATTATTTTGCACGAAGAAAATTTACTTTTTTAATCACTTCTTGCATAATACTCTCACAGTTTGCAGCAAAACACAGTTGGGTGTATAATGCAGTGGTAGTTCTTTTTTAGTCCTTACTTTACTTTTTCGAGTCCGAAATCATTCCATTCAAAGTTTGCCCAGTACCGGGCCACCTTTATGGCATTTTCATTTGCAATCCACATCTCATCGTTGGATCACGTTGCAGGCCATAATGTACATCCCAGCAGGTGGCCCATGTTTTACATCTCCCCACATTAACAGATGCATTGTTGGTCTTCCTCAATTTTCCACTGTAGTTTGTTTGTTTTTACGGGTGCCACGCCGGCGCCGGTTTGTATTCTGTTTAGCGTTCTCCATGTCTTCCACTCCAAATTTGACCCTGCACAGGGGCTTTTGTTGATAGGATAGTTGTCGGCCGGTTCCACGGTGGCACATTTAAGAAAATTTTTCCTTGATTTGAGCCTTTTCCGTTGCTGTTCTTGGCCATAAAGGCTATGGCGATCGTCGAAGGTTAGCTTAAATTTTTCTACGTGCTCCCATTATATACCCATTCTTCTTACACTTGGTTCTGCGAAGCCTGCTGTTTTGTACAATTGGTTAATTGATGTAGGTTTCATGCAGCCAGTAATAATCCTGCAAGTTTGGTTTAAGGCGATGTCGACCTGTTTTGCATGGCTTGATCTGCATCAGACTGGGCAGGCATATTCTGCAGTTGAAAAACAGAGGGCTTGCACGGATATTCTCAAGACTTGAGGTTTTGCACCCTATTTGCTTCCGGTTAGTTTTTGTAGAAGTTTTTGTAGAAGGCTTTTATAGCAACTACTTTTTGTCTGGTTGTGTGACAGCGTTCTTTGTAAGTTAGTGTTCTATCCAAGATTACACCCAGATATTTTGGTGTTTCGGCGTATTTTAGTTCTGTGCCCTCCCAGGTCACGTTTAGTTTGTTGTGAGCCTTGTGGATATTTAAATGGAAATCACTTACTTGTGTTTTTGATGGGTTCGGTTTTAGCGAGTTTTTTTCGATAGTATTTGGACATAGTTCCCATTGCGTTCTCCTAAGAGCCTTACCTCTATCTCCCCGAATGTCTTACCTTGAACTGTGATAACTAGGCCGCTAGAGTACACGTAGTGTTTCGCGTTTTCTGTTATAGGCTGGTCATTGGTATTTATATTAAATAGTGTGGGGACCAGAACACTTCCTTGTGGGAGACCGTTTCTTTGAATGCTCCAGCGGCTTTTTTTATTTTGAAGTTCCACATAAAACCTTATGTTTTGGATTATTGATTGAACTGCTTTCATTCGTTTGTAGTCTTTTGTGGTTTTGTAGACTTTGATAAGCAGAGTTTTATGGTTTATTGTATCGTAGGCGGCTGTGGGATCGATGAACACAGCTCCTGTTATTTTGGAATCCCTCCTCTATAGGTTCTGTGATATTTAGTACCTGACCATTGCATGATATTCCAGGTCTGAAGCCTGCCTGTTGGGGTATTAACAGAGGGTCTATGTGTTTCTGAATTCTCTGGTGGATTAGCCGTTCGTAGAGTTTAAAGAGATGACATAGCAGTGATATTGGGCGGTAACTGTTTTGCAGGCTGAGTTTCTACCCAGGAGAGAACAGTTTTTAGTCCTAACCATTGCTCCATTGCTTCACATTGCATCACATAACCATTGCTTTTCAGGTATAAATTATCTTTATCGAAATAATCCTTAACCGCGTTGTTCATGTATTCTCCTCGGGTTCTCCTAATAACGGCAAAACAGCCAACATCTCCTCAATAAAAGTCTCTCTCATTTGGTGCAGGAAACGTACAAAAATATCCAGCTGTGACTTATCAGTCACGTCGCATGATTCATCCATAGCCAAGGCGTAATATTTTGCATAATTAAACTGTCTTTTCACGTCACAATGATTTTCTTCTAGCAAAACGGTTGTATTTCTTGTGTTAGTAGACGCAGATAGCGGAATCTGTCGAATAGTATCAACAATATATTTTCGGTTCTCCAACAGAACATTGCCAGTATCGAAAAAAACGTTCTTTAACTATGTCAGCATCAATAAATGGTTTCATATGCTAAGCATGATTTTAAGAAATACGCAAAGAAGCCTCACCACACTTTTCCTGCTCAGTCATTGAATTACTCATGTTCTGGGTCGAAGATGCGTAGCTCGTTAATAAACTTGCAATGTTAGATTTGCGCAAGTTACTACCAAGTGGAACTTTTTCGACAAATGATTAATGTTTAGTATCATAATGTCGTTTAATATTGGAGCTTTTAATTAATGCCACTGTTTGTTGACAAAACAAGCACATTGGTATGGTCCGCACAAAATAGGTCGGCGGTCCGGATGCGGACCGCGGTCCGCCATTTGGTGACCCCTGGTTTAGACTAGTATAAATACAAATAATTGAATATGCTATTTAGAAAATTAGAAATTTAGCTTAAGACTGAAATCCTTTGCCAAATCTTCTCTAAACAAATCAGACAGATAATACAGAAATAGACTATTTTTGCGACTTGTCTTCTTTGAAGAAATATAACTAATGGATTCGTCTAGTCTGATCTGACTATCTTGCTCTATCTAGTTTTGTTTATTTAGATGATTTAGTTTGACGCATTCTGTTCAGATTGTGTTTAATGTTGCTGGATTAGTATTGTGCTTCTAGTCTGATCTATCAATTCTTATCTGTCTAGCCTTGTGTGCATATTATTTGTTATTTGTCTTTCCGACTAGTGTTGTATGTTTATTATTTCCTAACTTATCTTTTCTGTACAGTCTGTTGTCTGTTTGTTTAATATGCTTTATTTAATCTTTTTGTCTGTCAGTCTAGAATACTGCGATAGGGTACTTTCCTTACCTTATGGAAGGCCAAGGATTAGACTAATTATAAACGATTATTTCAAAATATACAAGACTAGATACATTACATTATTTAGTCTATACCAGGGGTGTGCAAACTTTTGATCACTAAGTGTGATCTGTTTTTAAATTATAGGCGACAGTCCACGAACATCGTTAAGTAATAATAAGAAAAATATCTAAATCTAAAGCCAAAAATATATGTGCAATAACTAATATTCAATATCAAGTTATTTTAATAGGAGAAAATAATAATTTCTTTTCACAAAATAATTACAAGAACACCTGACTTAACCATTCAGTTTCGTTCCTTTGACTGGATCGTTAAGCCAATTTTTATTTATATTCAATTGCAATGCAGGAAACGAATAACACAACACAAAAATGCAATCTAGTTAGAAGCTGATTACCAAATCAGCCAGAATTATTAACTAAATTAGACACTTCGATTTTATTTTATTATAACGTGATCAGAACGGGCATCAGAGATGTGTACATATCAGAGAGGCGGTCGATAACGAATAGTTAAAGCGATCGGCGCTCTGGGCACTCCCGCTCTATACCCATATCTTTAGTCTTGCCTTGTTTAAAAAATGTTGTCTTATTGTATTTGCATACTCTTATTTAATAATCTTTGCCATCTAATATTGCTCAAACCATACGAATTATAGATACAATCATATAAACTTATTAAGGACGAAATGTAGCCTGAATATATAAATATATTCAACCTGTTGGTAGCTCTATAATATTAAGTCTTATCAAGACTACAAAATAATTCCCATGTTGAAACGCACGAGGCTTTCAAGTAAGTGTATTCCAAATTATAATTCAAAACAGCAAAGCTGCACTGATAGAGATAAATCTTGAAACGCGTCTATTCGCTTAAGTTGAATAGAAAGAAATGATCTTAAAAACAATGTTATTTCTCTTTCTGTATATATTTTTGGTACTTTATTTTATACTGATCGTTCTGTCTAAGAGACAAAAATTATTTTAATTTATTTAGTACTCGTTTAGTGACATGAAAATGTACTGGGACTGGTAATAACATGCTAATGCCTGTTGTATAATTCAATAACCAGCGTGGCATTAGCCAGAGAAGTAGTTGTTTCAACATGAGATTTGTTTCGTAGACTTAATATTATAGAGTTACGAACCGGTTGAATATATTTATATTCAGGCTACATTTCGCTCTTAATAAGTTTATTTGCCATATAGTTTTCTTGCCGTCTATCTAGTTTATTTTTATTTTTCTTATTCACTTCTTATTTTATTTTTTTGAATGAATGTTTGTAAGCTTTATATAGTTAAAGTTTAAGTTGCATGTTAAGTTTTTAAGTAACCCGGATCAGTGTGAAAGCGGAGAGCTGGGAATGTAATTCACATTTTAAAGTAAATACGTATTTATACGTAGTTTATACCTGTTTATTCTTCTATGTCTACGCTTATCTATTCAGTACCCGCTTTCGAGTCTTGACTGTCTAACCTTGCCTATGGAGTATTGCTTATCTAGTGCTACCAGTTTTGCGGGTTTAACTACAAGTATTTGCTGATATTTTTTTTGTGTATACGTTTTTTTATAGTTATAAACTATTTTCGCCTTTTTTCTTGCTTTTGGGAAAATTCGGGATTGGAATTCTCTCTTTAGGGAAAAATCGTCGTAAAATATAATAAAAAAAGGAAACCTAAAATTAAAAAATCATGTATTACATATGTATGTATGTAACAAACATATGTAACATGTAGATTTGACATAATATCATTACCAATGTAAAATATAAACATGTTAAATCTATATATCATAACATATAGATTTGATATATCACTGTCAATGTCTACATAGCAACCATGTCAAATCTATATATCACAATATATAGATTTTACATATCATTATCAATGTCAAAAGTCATTGTTAACATATCACAACGTATAGATTTGACATACATCTGTACATAAATCACTTAAAGACCAGAAGTTTGTTCAATTATTTTTTCCTAGAAAGAGTTTCAAGTCAGACTACTGGTAAGGTATAACACTCACATTTACTAGGTCACCTCACTTCACAATTTCAACTTATAAAAAAGTAATACACACGAATTACGTTTATTGTTATAAATAAATGAAAAAATTATATCAGCCTTGGCCTTTCTGCTGAATAAAAAGCCGATTACGTTGTTGACAAAGCGAAACAACGTTATTACACGCCCTGAGAATTACTGAATTATTAATTATGCAATCTTAATAAATAGATACACGATTTATTTCTACGTGACTAAAGTTTAATTTACAACTGGCAACATGTACAATACTACAAACCAATATTAGTTCAATGAATACCTAAAAAGTTAGCATACAATAGCTAAAAGTATAAAGCTAAGTTAACACGGTATAAACTAGCGTATAGTCCTGCTATAGTTTGACCATAACTATGTGACCGCTTCGTAGAGTCCAAAACTGTAGCAGAGTATATACGAAGCGGTCACACAGCTATAGTAGAATTACGTAAGAGTGCGCACTTTCAAAACTTACATTTTTAATAAAATCAAGTTTAATTTTGCTTGCTAAAAAATAATTTTTTAACAAGCTTTGGTTCATTAGGAACATAGTTCTAATTCTTAGAATAAGTAATTTAATCAAATATTTAATAAAACGGCCTTAACTCATCATCAGAATACGTCCTCTTAGGATGTGCTCGTGCAAAAAGTTAAACTTTTCATACAAGCTAAGAGTGCGCACTTCAAAATTGAGATCTTTATTTGCAGTAATCACATGTGAAGGCCCCAAATTCAACTTAGTCTGTGCACTCATAATGCCACCAAGCCTCGCATCGACAACATTGAATCCAGTCTTCAGCGTACGGATCTACATATAAACTTAAAACAAACGGAACACAGCCTGAATATATAAATATATTCAGCCTTTCCGGAGCTCTATAACAATTACTTTTTGTTTGAGTCTTTTTAGGACTACCAAAACAAATCTCACATGAAATTTGTAAGTTATATTACAATTTTCAGTCCACTTCACTCAGTTAGAATTGGTGAAACCATCCTACGTTATAGATAATCATACAAACTTAAAACAAACGAAACACAGCCTGAATATATAAATATATTCAGCCTTTCAGGAACTCTATAACAATTAGTTTGTATGATTATCTATAACCTAGGATGGTTTCACCAATTCTATCTTATCAGTTCAATCAATAACCTGCTAAGTTCATGTCTCTCTCACAAAATGTCAAAATTATAAACATCTAACCCTAAACACCACATGGGTTTTCAAGTAAGTGGTTTACAAATTATTGTTCATGGAAGTAACGCTGTGCTGATGAGAGATAAATCTCGAAACGCTTCCACAGATGGCTATCCACTTAAGGTATCGGAAAGACATGATCTTAAAAACAATGTTATTTTTATGGTTTTTATTGAGTGCCACGAAAGTGGACTGAAAACTGTACTGTAACTTACAAATTTCATGTGAGAATTGTTTTGGTAGTCCTAAAAAGACTCAAATAATTGTTATAGAGCTCCGGAAAGTCTGAATATATTTATGTATTCAGGCTGTGTTCCGTTTGTTTTAAGTTTATATGATTTCTATAACGTAGGATGGTTTCACCAATTCTATTGGATCTACATATACTTCCGTGCAAAGAGGACATCGTATAACTTCAAGTCCAGTGTCTGTCTCCAACAATGATGGCCTATAACCAAGTCGTTTCTTTGTTTTTTCTTCTTCTTCTTCTATTTGTCTTTTATAAGGAAAGCTTTATAATGGATTTTGCTAATTAGCGGATTTCAGATAAGTGTACAAATTTTGAACGCAACGGTTCTTCTTTATCGTAGATGGTGTGTGTTGTAGTCAAGTGAATATCTACCGAATCAGGAGGCTCGGGAGTTCTTAGATTTGGAGTTAGTGTTTGCATGATAGTACTTAACTGCATTCCGGTGCCTTCTTGAGCAGTAGTTTCTTCATTTGAAAGTATTGAATCTGAATCAGAAGCACGATGATCAGTTCTTGATGTTTATGAATTTGGAGGATCAGTTTTTCCAGTTATCGATGACGGTCTTACACCAGGAGCTTCACAATCTTGGCATGTTTATGACGCAGCAGCAAAATTTGAATTTTATGTTCCTCCTCCTGATGACTCTGCCATTGGATCTGTGCTGTCAGTTACGTCTGCAGGAGCAAAATCTGGTTGAATCGTTGAATGGCCAGATTCCGCAGAACTCAAATGTTTTTTAGCTCTTTCAACTCTCGAGTAAGCTGTAACAAATACTCGAGCGAATTGAAATTGTGTGATAGTCAAACTATAGCAGGACTATATGCTACTTTTCTATACCGTGTGTGCCTTTAGCACAGATCCCACTACAGCTTAGTATTCTCTATCTAATCTTATCTGTTTATGTATGTAGTGTAATTCTTGCTTGTCTAGCCGAGTTTGTTGATCTCGAGTTCAGTAAAGTCTTTTTTATTATAAATTTAGTAACCATATTTATATCTGTCTAGACTATTTTAGTTTGTGTAGTATTATTTATTTCATTGACTATCAGACATTCATTACACCATGTAATACCTCCAGTGTATGTATAGTTCTTCTCACCGTGGGCTGGATTGTTGAAAAGGTGTACAAAAATAGAATGTCTCTACATATTACATATTTGAAATTTTGGTTGCGTATGTTGTTTACGTAGCTGATTACGAATATAAAATATTCAAAAACAAAATGGTGGATTTAAATTTTCCTTCTTCTTTAAAAAAATTCCTAATTCTTTAAATTTCGTTTCTCAATTTATATGAGTTTTTTTTATTTTTAAAAGCGAATTACAAATATTGAATAAATGAATAATAGTGAATAAATCTATTTTCTATTTTTATTATCTTTAACACCTTTTTTATCTAATTGTAACTTTATTAAATTTAATAAACCAAAATGTCTTTTAATTTTTAAATGCGAATTACAAATATTTGTGAATAGAGCTATTTTTTATTTCTTGTAAATTAGAGTAGACTGGGAGTGAACATTGTATCGTATAGGCCAGCGGCGGCGAACCAATGGCACGCGTGTCACAGCTAACACGCAAAAAAAAATTAGCGACACACGAGAGAAATATTTTCTAAAAAATGTTTAAATAATTTTTTTATTATAACGAATTAATAATATCGTAAATCAATAATTAACCAGACTAGACTGATGATATTTAACTGACAAGACAAGAGTTGACGAGACTACACTTAGACCAGATAGAATATTTCAGATAGAATTAGAAGCATATATTGAACGAGACTAGAAATGCCTAGACGAGACTAGACAAAAGTATTTTCTGTCTGGCTATCTATTAGTGGCTAAAGTTGGCTGCCTACCGTTATATATCAAATCGTATCGGTTTGGCTATATAGTCCAGCGCTGGAGAAAGTATGGCACGCGTGTCACAGCTGGCATGTAGAAATTTAGTAGCACTCAGGAAATTTACTTTTATAAAAAATGTTTAAATTAATGTTTATAAAGAAGAAATTAGAAAAGAGTATTTTCTATCTAATTGTCAATTGTTTATCTAGTCCGTCGGTCTAGTGTTTTGTGCCTAGACTTGTGCCTAGGCTGTCTATTGTTATATATCAAATCGTATCTTCTTCTTCTTCGTGGCGCTACAGTCCCATTTGGACCTGGGCCTCCCGTATCAAATCGTATCGGTTTGTCTATATAGTCCAGCGGTGGAGAAAGTATGGCACGCGTGTCACAGCTGGCACGTAGAAATTTAGTAGAACTCGGGAGATATACTTTTATAAAAAATGTTTAAATTAATGTTTAGAAAAAAGAAACTAGACAAGAATATTTTCTATCTAATTGTCAATTGTCTATCTGTCTCGTGTTTTGTACCTAGGCTTGCCTGCTTATTGCTGTATATCATCAAATCATACTAGCTATATCGTATTAGCTATAGACTCTAGTCTAGCGTGGGCTAACCTATGGTACGCGTGCCAAAGCTCACATGTAGATTTTAGTGGTACGCGAGAGAAAAAGTTTTCTAAAAAATGTTTAAATTATTATTATTTTATAATAATTAATTGAAAGTTTCCTAACTCTATTTTGTCCATCTAGATGAAGTATAAAAGATAATAAAAGTGTTATATTCGCGTTAATTTTAAACTGATTTTCCCAATCAGAAAATATATTTCCATTCATTGCAAAAGTTACTTGGCATGCCTACATTTCAAAATGTAAATATTTAAAAAAATGGCACGCGGTCATAAAAAGGATTGCCACCCCTGGTATAGGCAGTTAAGTAGTTACTGGTGACTTTAGTTGAATTCACTAGCCGCAAGATCGGGATTTGTAGTTTGTGTTACAATAACGTGATCACGGTCACTGTGAAAAATCACCGTGATTGAAAAGTAGCATTTACTGATCACGACGATATCACAAAATCACCATATCGCTCCTCACTAGTTATTGCTATATTGCACTCTCGTTTTAATATCCATTTCGTTGTTTCTTTGAAATTCGTTATGATAGTAAAGTTATGATAGTAAAGTCAGTCTAGTAAAGTCAATTACATATATTGTAATTATTAAATTTCTTTCCATGTCCAAAATATTATTACTTGACCAATTTTATTAAATTATTTTAACAAATACATTTTTGATTGCCAAATGCAATATATAATATACTCTAATTATCAATTAAAAATTCATAAAATACAAATTTGGATATGAAAAATATTTTTTCTGTGTAGCTTTTCCTTCTCCGTTGTCCAAATTTTGACGAATTCATTATCCTCAAATGCCATGCCATGAAAACTACCTGATAGCATTTTAAATCCGAACCATCTGAGGGAAACATATCGGATTTTCCTAAAATTTACGACACAAACATTTTAATATATTCAAGTAAACGATTTACAAATCCATTTACAAAATGTCTTTTATGGTCCCCAAGGTAACTTACCTACCTGTAGTTTTGCAAGTGCCCACGTCCCGCCGTCGTCCCGACTTAGTCTATTGAAAGTTCAGTCCGCGTCGAGCCGCAGTGAAAGGTAGAATGCTTTGAGACTCAGGTGTTTTCTTTGTGTGCTTGGCGTGTTTGTTTCTTCTACCTCGGCACAGTTTCAAAATGATCAACAAATTTCGGTACAAAAAACCCGCCCAGCGGGAAAACGAAAAGAGTTCTGTGAAAAATCTCGGTGATACTGACGATAAGACGGATTTTAGTGATTGTGGCACGTTGACTAAAAAGGATAATAATTGTTGCATCGAGACCAGGATTTTATTTACCGTGGAGTTTTTAAAAAAATTTAGAGTAAGTGTAACAAAAAAATGTTTATACATATATATTTTCAAAATTGTGTTTATTTTAGTTTTTATGTATTATTTATTATTTTTAGTGTTTATGTATTGTGTATATCATATTTATATAATTGTGTTTATACACTTTCAAAATTAGTTTTATTATTGTTTTCATTTAAAATAGTGCGGATGTGCCTCTCCTAATTATAATACGCAAAATATCCCCTGCTCCTGGAATATTTAACGCTACGTTATTTCGTTTACTGTTAATATACAGAAACAGTTTTTCTGATATGTTTCTGATCGTCAAATTTCCGTGTTAAAACTTTCTTATTTGTTTGGTCAATAGCCCGGTTTACACGCAACGAAACACCGAAAAGGTCTTGACGCGAGAGTTTAATTTAGTCAAATATTGTTTGTGTTCCACATATCAACCTGTTTCTTGCATTTTAAACCAACATAGTTTTACTGCATGTTTAATATTATTGAATATAAATTCGTTTTCAGTGGAATTGTGTATTTCCAAGACGTCTATACTTATTAATTGATTAATAATAATAATCTTGGTACTTACGTATTAACGCCACCACCGCTACATTTTTAAATACCGTCAATCTACACCTAAATTTTTTATGATAAATCATAAAATAAAACATTTTGCATGAAATTAAAACATTTGAAAAACTCAAAATACTTATGACATACTCGCGCTGCCAACTCTCGATCCAATATATAGCGGTGGTGGCGTTAATACGTAAATACCATAATCTTTATTGTCACCAAATGACTATCGACCATAAGTTCTTTCTGACTAATTGGTTATTTTATTAATTGATTAATTATTTGATTAATTATTAATCAAATTATTTTCGGTTCAAGTAGCCAATTATAATTTGAGAACTTGAGAAAATTTTGGTTTTGTAAATTGGTGTAAACTACAATCATTGTTTATGATTAGTTCATAATAAAATAAAATTAAAAATTGTAATTCACCCCAGAGACAAAAAAGCTCTAAAAAGCAAAAAAGAAAATTTCTCTCTTGCCCTTTTAACTTCATTAAAACTACCTATTAATATTTTGATGATGAACGTCGCCACCTTGGGGGACCGCTATGTGAAGTCCGCTGAAAAGTAAACGATTGGATAGTGTTGTTTTGTTACTTACGTACGTTGCTTACACAGAGTAGGTCCTTGGATAATGCATACTTTGTCATTATCAATCTTATTTTTATTTCTTTGTATTCTGGTTTTATTATTTGATTTACTTAGCAGTCCTCCGACGCGGCGACGCTCTTCATCAAAATATTAATAGGTAGTTAAAAGAGCAAGAGAGAAATTTTATTTGAGTTTTTTTTTTTGTGTCGGTGGTTATTTAAAATCTTCAATTTTATTTCGTTATTCGAACTTTTTTCTTTTATTTTTATAATTTGTTTGTAAATATGTGATTAATGTCACCTCTTTGAAATTTCGATCGCAAATACATGATTGGTGGGGATTGTTTACAAAGAAAGATTAACTTTTGTGAAGTAGGAAATGAGCTGATGATCATCAAACACCTTAACAGACCTTCATAATTTATAGCTAAGAACCTTCTCGATCACGTCAGCTTTTAACACAAGTTTGGATATACGGAACTAGACAAACATTTGTGTCAAATTGGTTGCAGATTAATTTTGTCACGTAGGAAATGAGCTGAAGGTCATCAAACGCATGAACAGATCTTTATAAATTATAGCTAAGAACCTCTTCGAACACATCAGCTTTCAAAAACAAAAAAACGCATCTAAATCGGACTATTCGTTTAGGAGCTACGATTCCATAAACAGCCACAAATACGGACAGACGGACAGACAGACACTTTAAACTTATAACACCCCTCTTTTTGTGTCGGGGGTTAAAAATAGAAAAATTATGGCTGACTCAATCAGGAAGGGAATTCAGAGAGCCAGACTCGCACTAGAGCAGTGATGGCAAACGCGTGTCACAGCTGACACGTAGGAAAATTGTTTGGGACGTGAACTATTTCTCTCGCGTGCCTTCTAAACTCCTTAAATTTGAGCCTTCTACTTTTCTGAAAGAAATTTTTAAGTTTCTCAATCTACTTTTGTGCAACATCAAAGGTGTAAATTATAAGACGTGTTATATTCAGGCTAATACCGTAACTGATTTTCGCTATCAGAAATGTTCATTCATTATAAAAGTTGTTTGACCCGGCACGTCATCATTTCAAAATGCGTCCACAAAAAAGGCACGCGTGCCAGAAAAAGCTTCTCCACCTAAGCCACTAGAGGGTCTCTGGTTGGTACTGCTAAAGAACGACAACATCTATGTAGATATGAGTTAGTCAAACCTTATGTCTTCTCACTGAACGTAGAAGTCGTGGATTGAAACGTAGACTCCTGTTTGACCTGGTGATATGAGTGTCGAAGTATGGAGAGGTTTTTGCCACTGGGAAAATACTTATGTCCATCAGTCAACGGCATTTCCAATTGAAAAAAAGATCTAAATTTCTCTCAAGTCGCGCCTAAAGAAGTTTTACTTTATTTTTTTAACTATTTTATCACTTTTTATATTTATAATATTTTTTAAGATACTCTAAACATTTTTAATTGAATTAATTCCGTTTGCCAACTGATATATTCAAATATAACACTTGATTTATTAGTTCCAGACTTCACAAATCCAAACGTTTGGTAAACATTTGCCTTGGTTTGCAAGCGCTTGCGACCAATTCGATCGAGTGTTGTTTAATCTTGTGTTTGGAGTTGGGAATTTGCGGCAAACGTTTGGCAAACGTGTGGACGCACCATTAAAGATTTGGTTTGCAATTTAACTACATTTTCTTCACATGAGCACATTAACCACATTTCTCCACGTTATAAACCCCTTCTATTATTTCACCACATTAGAGTCTCAATTTATCAAACTAATTGTCAACTATTAAAGCTATTAATTTATCTAGTTTTTTTAGTTTTGTAATTTTATTCGATAACGACTATATACTAAGTATTAAATGATATCAGGCTCTTGACAATTTGAGGTATACATACATACAGTATAAAGTATACAACATACTAGATACTACGACATTCTACATAGGACATCTTACTTACAACGTACCACATACAAGATGCAACATACAGTATACAATGGATAATACAGGTCACAGGACCCACGGCACAACAAGACACAAAAGGATTCAGGTCACAGGACACAAGACACAACACATCAGATACCAGACGACATAAGACATACAATATAGAGCATGGGTGGGCAAATGCTTTGGCGGTCGGGCCACATTGCGTTTGAAAATTTGACTTCGGGCCGCATTGAATTATTTGTATACCACGACCGTTGCATCTACACTTGCCTAGACCAAACAATATTGATGGGTTTTTTCAAAGTAGAGGATAGAAATATGTGTTGATTTGTTTTCTCGGGGATTCCGCCTTTGTGTTGAGGATTGGTTCACCGAAGCGGATTCTCGCCGTTTCTACGGGTTAACAGTTAGCCGTATACTGAGCGCACGGTCGTGTGACGCGTGTATTTATAACTCTCTGGGTTAAGGTTTCAGGTCATGCGCGTTAGTTCCGGTGCTTCGGTTCGCTTGTTTGTTCGTCTTGTTAGTCGTATATGTATTTGAGATGTTAGTTTGGTTAGATGAGGGTCTGGAATTGTATTTTGAGGGTGGATATAATCGATCGCCATGCTAGGGGAGTTGCAAGGACTCATATCTCGTGTCTGTATGCGTTGGTTTCCTGGAAACTGTGTCTGGTTTATGGTGTCTTCTGTAGGAAAACATCAAAAAAAGGGAGTCGTTGTGAATTTATCTAGTCTGCCGTGGGGCCAGATTACAAATGTGTCGTCCACATATCTTAGCCAGAGTGTAGTTTTAAGTGTAGCCGATGAGATTGCTTTTTCCTTAAAATCTGTAAGAAATAGGTGAGCTCCGTCTCGGATTCTGCCATGCAGCGCGATAGCGCTTCGTTCATTTATCTACGAGTAATGCCGATCGAAGATATTTGACCACATTACGCGAACAGCGCGATCGCGATGCGTGGCTCTAAAACGGTTAAAGTAATTTGTAAAATGTTTCGCGGGCCGCATAAAATGTAGACGGGGGCCACATGCGGCCCGCGGGCCGACATTTTCCTAGGCCTGATATAGAGTATACAATAGACAATACAGGTCACAGGACCCAGGGTACAACAGGACACAAAACAACACAGATCACAAGACACCATACACTAGATGCCAGGCGCCATACGACATAGAATATACAGTATACAATAGACAATACAGGTTACAGGACCCAGGGCACAACAGGACACAAAAGGACACAGATCACAGGATACAAGACATCAGACACCAGATGCCAGGCGCCATACGATATACAATATTCAACATAAGTAGGAAAATATAGTTTGTTCTGGAACCACCGCCACCGCATTTCATTCATAAATGCTCGGCTAATCAGCTTAAAGGAGCTTATAGACCGACGCGGAAGTTTCGCTGCCGCGACCGGTGCGTTATCGCGGCGGACTGATTGACGTGGCGGCTTATGTACATGTTCAGATTAAAGGGTCTTTCAGACCGGCGCGGAGCGTATGCGTCGCGAAATTTCTGCAACGAAAAAATCGCTAGCGGCGCGGCAGCGAAATGACAATGCCCACATCAAAACGCGATTTTTACGTGCATATAGTCATGATGTCCTCAGAGCAAGAAGCAATGCTATTTTAAGCATTGATTGCATGAGATGAAATATGTTATTTTGTATTTACTTTGAATTTCTAAAACACATAGTAGTTTATGATACAAGTGTATGAAGAAGGGCTTTTGCGCATGAGTTGCGAAGTTTAAAGCACGAGCCGAAGGCAATTGGTTTAATCGCAATGAGTGCACATAAGCCTTTCACGCACGAAAATACTGTTGAATCTACAAAAAAATATTGTTTCTTACCGATAATATTGTAAAAATTGTAATTTTAACAGACAACATATGTACTTCAAATCACTGACCAATAACTCCAATAAGGTTAGAACGTTCAGATCCTCGTGGAATAAATTGCTAACTACTAAAGTGCACAGTAACGGGAACACTATTTGGTCGTTGTTGATGAGTCCATCCGATGAGTCTAGGCCCTCCACCTCCACTGATTTTGACGTTGACACTTCTTGTTTCGATTTAGAATTTTCCCGCCTGCGCCGAATTTTGAATTTTCCCGCGCACAGTGCAGGAATCGGATATGGAGCGGCCGGATGTGGAAAAGTGGAAGTGAGAAACCGGAAACGGAAGTCGAAACAAGATCTCAGCCTAACCTAGCATGGGGTTACATAGACCTCACACGTGGGACTACATAGACCTCACACCCAACGTGGGGTTACATAGACCTCGCGCGTGTGGCTACATAGACCTCACACCCCCATGTGTGTAAAACCGGAAGTGGGAAACCGGAAACGGAAGTCGAGATCGGAAGTCGGAACCGGAAGTGTCAAGGTTAATGGAGGTGGAGGGCCTAGAAAGAACCTTTCCCTACTTCGATATAATCTAGGTTAACCTAAATTTAATCTAGATTAGATTATGGTTACGTTGCCCTAGTAACAACAAACAGAAATCGTTTAATAATGAAACTCCATTTCATTTACATTGGACTTTTATGCACGAATTGGATACTTTTACACACGAATATAATAATGGCATCCTTCACATACAATAATGTATTTATTAGTGTGGTAATTTTGGTGAGTAGATAAAACTCATTTCAGAATTAAACATGGGTTCATAAAATCAATGTGATTACAGAGATCACCATTTCAGACACAGCGGCAGCGAAACTAACCGCGTATGCAGTGTCCTTATGCAACGCTGCAGAACCGCGACTATGACGGAAATCGCGCTTTTTGATCTGAACATCTACATAAGCCACCGTGTCAGTCGGTCCGCCGCGATATCGCACCGGTTGCGACAGCGAAACTTCCGCGCCGGTCTGTGAGCTCCTTTAATCAGCTTTTAATCAACTTTAATCAGCTTTGATCTGCTTTTAATCGGCTTTAATCAGCTTTTAATCAGTTTTAAAACACTAAAAGAGTGTGAGGTCTATGTAGCCCCACGCTAAACAGGGTGAGAGTACCTCACACCCTGTTTAGCGGGGGGTTACATAGACCTCACACCCTGTTTAGCGTGGAACTATGTAGTGGAGACCCCACACCTTGTTTAGCACGGAGCTGATTAAAGCTTGATAAAGCCGATTAAAAGCTTGATTATCCGAGCATTTATGAATGAAATGCAGTGGTTCCAGAACGAACTATCTTTCCATACTAACCCACAATATCCATTATACAATAGACAATACTGCTCACAGGACCCTGGGCTGAACAGAACCATGGCTGAACATGCCAAAAAACAGATGCCAGACGCCATACTACATATGACATACGACTTCTAATCCTTTAATTAAAGATTGAGATGTGTAAAAGATTTGGTTTGCTTAACCACATTTTCTTCATTTGATCACATTTACCACATTTGTCCACGCTATAAACTCCTTCTATCCTTTCACTACATGTGAGTCTTAATTTGTAAAAACTATTAAAGCTATTAGTTTATCTAACTTTATTAGTTTTGTAATTTTATTCGATAATCACTATAAACTAAATATTAAATGATAACAGGATGGGGACAATTTGTGATGTTTTATTATGAGGACAGTTTGAGATGATCATGATGGGGACAATTTGGAATAATTTCTAGGGATAATTCGGAGTATAGTTTTAATTCATAAATTAGCCCATTAAAGCTAGGTCATGGACCATGTATTATGCGTCCAAATTATGTCAAGTTACTCGAAAAGGTTTTCGAAAATTATTTTCAAATTTTCAGATTTATCTTTATTTATCTGTTAGCAAACATGGGACTTGAGGTAAAGAATATGGGATTGTTTTGAAACTTAGTATTGCGGACTTTTTACCCGGTGTAACTGTTGTTAATCGTCTTTGGCACTCTTTCACTAAGGTCCGAAAGCAAAAATTTAGCTTTTACGTTGTCTACGTTGGTTCAATAAAAAAATCGCGTTTTTGTTGAAAATAATTAGCAATTACGCAATTAACTCGACGTTGCCACGTTTATTATTTTTTATTGATTCAACGGTCCTTGCCACATTGTCCTATATTGGATAGCGAGTTCGTGCTGCCGCGCGTATGTTGTCTTGATTTATCTGCCCGCTTAGCGGCTGGTATCAATTTACATTCAAGTAATTTTTGAATTGTTTAGTCGGGATCTCTTAAAATATTCTTAAAATATTCATAATTGACAAATAATTTTTGGAAGCTAATTTTGTATATACTTTACACAAACATGTGACGCAGAAAAATTTAAATATAATTTATATGTTGTCAAAATTAGTTTTGGCAACGGTGAACCAATTGTATCTACATTCTCAGTTATGTGACCAGTCATACAGGTCAGTTATTTGGTTAAAGATACAATTTTTTTTATTACAAAAAGTAAAAAAAGAATCTGGTGGATATCCAGGACGCTTAAATATTTAACTCAAGACATTGTAGCTGTTTGTGGCGTGGCTGTTCGTTGCAATATGAATGCAACTTCAATACGACGCTTAAGATTGTATATATGTTGCCAAAATTATAGTTTTTCATACAAACGGGCATATAAACAAAAATTAACGTGGCAACGTCCAGTTAGTTGCGTTCGCATCTACTATCTGTCATCTTGAAAATGTCAACAATTATTTTCGACAAAAACACGAATATTTATTGAACCAACGTAGAAGCTTAATTTTTGCTTTCGCAGCTTAGTTAAAGAGTGCCAAAGACGATTAACAACAGTTACACCAGGTAACAAGTCCGCAACACTAAGTTTCAAAACAATCCCGTATTCTTTACCTAACCCGCACACCTGATATAATAAATGGGTATTTGAATACCCAATCTGCGTTAACCCCTTGACATACGAATAAAATGCGCGTTGACGTGTAAATATAGATGTGATTTTATCAAATATACATGACGTTTTAAAGACGTCATTGTACGTCTGGGATGGACAAGCTTCTTATTACTACGGGCGAATTGTTTTTTTTTTATTATAGGCGGCGGTCTAGCAACATCTTATGTATTAATTGATCATAAGAAAAGTAGTAATTTACAGCCAAAAATAAGTTTCAACTTAAAATAAACATAGTTAATACTAATACTATAAAATCTGTCGAAAGGCTTGTCTGGCTCGGATTTGAGACGAACATCAGAGATGTGTGCATCAGACAGGCGGGCGACTAAGAATCGCTACGCGGTCGACCAGTCAACCGCGGTTGGCGTTTTGGCCACTCCTGCTATATATGATTATTAAATAAGCCTTGAATAAAAATGTTACGACAACAGTTAGATTCAGAGAAGTTTTTAATCTCAGGTGACTAAGTCTTTAGAAATATATTTAGGTGGATAGACAATGCAAAGTTAATAAATGCTTGAAATAATGCTGTATGTGATTAGACAATCATAATTAGACACGCATAGATTAGTAATGTTACTTTTCTCAGCTTATGGTGGATAGATACTCTACTCTGGAAATATATGTAAGTTAGGTTAGTTAATTAGTTCTTTTAATGGTTTAAAAGAGTTGATTATACTCTTTTAAAAAATTAAAAGTACTAATTATCAATTTACAAAATTTCTTCAAATGTTGATGATAATAGCTCGCTATAGAACGATTAGTTTTTCTTTTGATAAATATTTTTATTAAACTCGAGGAAGACGCGGATCAAAGTTGAAGACGCAGAATCCCCGTTATACAACAACCTACTTCTCAGTGACTGTTTCTCCTTCTTCGTGAGGAAGTAGACGCAACCGAGATCCATCCAATCCGACTCGTATTCTTACCTGCACATGGCCCTAAGCCATGGCCGAAATTTACACAACTAATTCTACATTCTGGGCCAACACATAAAACCCGCAAGAAATTAAAAAAATTTCAAACATTCGTAGAATTATTTCTATATTAATCTTAAATTTGAAAATATGTTAAATTATGCTTAGAAATAATTAGGATCTTAAATTCAAAGCTTTTTAAAAAGTCTAGGTATAAGCTAAGCACTTAGGTAGATGTAGATTTCGGTGGTGACTTGTACCTTTGCTTACTTAGTTAGGTAACTGTAGATGTAATCTACATTTTATTTAGGATATAACTAGTATAACAAATTCAGGAAACGCTATCTACTCTTGTTAATCTGTTATAAAAATAAATAAATGGATGGAGGAAATCGTCCTTATTAAGCAAGTTAGACAAAACTAGTTGTATAAAGCTAGCAAGATTACCATCTAGTCTTCTTAATCTTTAATAAAAATACATAAATAGATCGTCCTTATTAAATAAGATAGACAAAGCTGTTTCCACAAAACAAGCAAGATTACTAGATAGTCTTCCTAATTTGTAATAAAAATATAGAAATCTTCATCTTCCGGAGATTGGCGTCACCATTGCTACTTTGATTTTGGAAACTGCGGCCTTAAACAGGTCAGATGACGTGACATTAAAATTTTTTCGCAGATTTCTAAACCAGGATGTTCTTCTCGCTTCAATAGACCTTTATGCCACGATTTTTCCTTGGATTATGAGTCGCAGAATCTCATATTTCGGACCTCTGATTATGTGACCGATATATTGCAATTTTCCTGTAGGATCTCTCTGTCTTCCTCCAGTCTTCTCAAAAGTGGTTGGATAAAGCAAGCAAGATTAAATGGATAAAATAGTCAAAACTAGATTGTCTTAACAACGATCGAGCTACACCAAATAAGAGAGAAGATGCGACAAGATTTAGACATGATCAGATATGTCTATACATGTCTATAAATGTCTATAAGATTAAGAAAGGGCTAGTCGAGCTAGAATTGTTATATATTCTTAGTTCTCTGTTCTAATTCTTCATACACAAAACTAGTTAAAACCAAAAAGTATAAAACCAATTTAATTTAGTCGTGTCTATTAAATTAGCTTATTAAAATTGAGCAGTCTAATTATTACAGTTGGATATACATCTATAATTATGTGGCAGCTTGCACAAATTTAGTATAAAGTTCGTGTAGGTTTTCTGCAAAGGTTTATCTAACGTTTTCCCATCACGAACCTGATAATTAAATCGTAGTGAGTAATTAGTGGTTAGCGTTAATGTAAAATACGCTTTAATAACGTATTCTAATATACAGTTTGCTTCTTTGTTTTCGATGCAAATTGTGATGTGTTAATTAGTATTTAGTGCGCGTAATAAAATTGAGCTGTTAATTCCGAAGAAATCTATGTAGTTGGCTTTCGTGTGTGGAAAACTAATTCGTGTTCGGATTTCTGGGCTTGGCAGTTAAACTGTAAATAGAAACGCAAATTTGAAAATATTTTTGATAACATTTGCTGTGAAATATTTCTCGCCTAATTAAACTTCAAAAACCAGTTTTATCCAATGAAACTTAACATGGACACTCGTTTGTTATTTATGAAATCGAGACTTATTTCGAAATTAAATATTTAAAAGCAAGTCAATATTTAATTTGATATTTATTTAATTTATATTTATTTAATTTATTGTTCTTCATAAATATTTATACAATAACAGATACTTGAAAATATTTAATAATATATGTACATACATACACGATTTTTAGATACATACACGACTTGTATATACACATATGAGGGTATGTGTATATACAAGTGTATGTATGCACGGGATGTTTCCCGATTTTCAGTATAAATATTTATGAAGAACAATAAATGAAATAAATAAATATAAATTAAATAAATGTCAAATTAAATATTGACTTGCTTTTAAATATTTAATTTCGAAATATACACACATAAAACTATGAATAAAAGGACTCGTTTAGGCATTATAAAATTATAATGCCCAGTCTTCCGCGAGCCCTATATTAAAAAGGAATGAAAGATTGATTATTAAAGAATAGTTTGTTAAAATATGAATGCAGTTCAAGTTTTATAATATGTTCTAGTAATATTTAAATGTCTAGTAATTATAATGTAGTGAGTATATTTTATAGGTCAAATGAATAAATATTGAAATATCAAAGTGTGTCTGCATTGTGAGTCTGAACTCTTACGTAATAGATCGAAGGTTAAAAAAATCGTTTCTGCAGAATTGTTGGAAAAACCTTGCAAAAGGCTTTCACTCGTTTTTAGTTTTCGGGCGAATTTGAAAGAGTTGTTTGAAATGCACGATCGACCTCGCAGATTAAAATGCAATTTGCCGTAATGGAGATAATTGAGAAAGTACTTACGCTAAAAATGGATAAAATCGGTGATTTGCCGAATATTAATAACTGCTAAAATAAAATAATTATTCTAAATAATTAAAACAATAATTTATTTAAAAACTAAAATTACGTACACACTGTATACAAAACTAGCGTATAGTCCTGTATAGTTTGACTATAGCTGTGTGACCGTTTCGTATAGTCCAAAATTATTTGTATAGTTGATATATACGAAGCGGCCACACAGCTAGAGTCAAACTATAGCAGGACTATACTCTAGTTTTCTATATCGTACGTACGTAGCTTAAGTTTTCTATATCCATAATCTTGCCAATTAACTTTCTTTAAAATAGAGCTGAAATTTAGAAATAAAATCAGATTTATTAAACTTTACATTTTGTTAACTTAATTTACAATATACTAATTATTTATAATGGGTGTCCCAAAATTTACGCAAGATTTGAATTAAATAGAAAACGGAGCTTTTCTTAAGTCAATTTTAATTTCTTTATTGGAACATAATGTACATTGTCTAGGGTTACGTATGAAATAACACATCGGACATCTGGCCTCCACGACTTTGCTGACAAATACGAACTCTTTTTTCAAAATTTTCACCATTCCGCATAAATGTGTGTGGCTGAATTTCATTGATACAGCGTTGAATCTCTTCCTTCAATGCAGGGGTGGTTAGAGCCTTGTTGGAATAGACCTGTGACTTCAAAAAACCCCATAGAAAAAAATCCAGTGGGGTTAAATCACATGATCTAGGAAGCCAATTCTGATCACCGAAACGAGAGAGTACACGACCAGGAAATGTCTCTTGAAGTAATTCAATTGTTTCACGGGATGTATCGCATGTGGCACCATCTTGTTGAAACCACATGTCGGCCACATCTATATTTTCTTTTTTTTTTTTGGAAAATTTAGGTTTTTAAAAGAACTCTCTTATCGTGTTGCGATATCGAACACCAGTAACTGCTTGACCAAGTTTCTGCTTGACCTGCCTCATTTTCAAAGAACTATGGTCCAATGATGCCTCCAGCCCAAAATCCGCGCCAAACAGTGACACATTATGGATGCATCTTTTTTTCGATAACAACATGTGGGTTTTCTGAACCCCAAATCCGGCAATTTTGAAAAAAAAATACATTTTGAAAACTAATTTTTTGAATGATATTCTTCACAGTTGAAGAATTTAAAAGAATATTACGACCATATTTTGTGTGAAATTTGCGAATTGTGGCAGCAAAATTTTCATAATTTTTTAAATATTGTTCAACAATGAAAACGGGTTGTTCTTTCGTGTAGTGCTCCATTTTTAGTAACCCTAAACTATTAGCTTTCAAACTGTCTTTTTTTTTGGTTAAAAACTCTATACCTCACAAATGGCGGCTAATTCAAATCTTGCGCAAATTTTGGGACACCCTATAGTTTATTATTTATAAATAATGATTGTATAGCACAGGCATGAGCTACCTTTTTGGAACTATGGCTAAATTATGATTATTCCTTTGATTACGGGGCGATATAGTAGTTTTAATGGCGATGGGAACCGGCACCGCACTGTGTGTGGCCCGCGGGCCGCAGGTTAGTCAGGCCTCGTATAGCATAACGACAGCCACACAATAGTATATTTTGCAACTAGGGTGGTAAGTGGTCAATATCACTCGAGAGCGAAATTACGCACATTCGCTCTTTTGAGCGAGCGGGCAATTGACAATACAGGTAATATTTTTTATTACTCATGCGAGGGGATGTATCGTACATGTTTGGGATTCAGGTGCAAAAAAAAAATAGAATCAATATTCAAAATTCTTGATTGTTTTTCAAATGTTGCTCTCATCAGCCTCCGATATCACCATTTCAAAATTTCTTCCTTTTTTTAACTTTTTTAGCTTTTTTAGCGATTTTTATTGAATATTTGCGTGCGTTACCCATTTTATGTGATAATAATTGAAATGACTAACAATAAAACCATTTTTTTGCACTAAAAAAAAAACGTGCGCCAAGATAGTAATAACGCATGAGTGATTAAACAACTGTATTTTGCACAATATTTGTTATAAACAAACTTTTATTAGTTCTTCAAAAATGGAGGCCGGCTTTGGACGATGATCTTCTTTGTAATCCGCCGTCTGTATAGTTTCATTAAAACTTGATTTTCAAAATGCAAAAATCAAACATTCCCTGATAAAATCAAAATTAAATATCCAGAAAATGCAGTAAAAAAATAGCACATTTTATAAATGTTTATCAGTTATTATTCAAAAATAGTATATTTTGTAACTAGGGCGAAAAGTTGTCAATTTTTCGCGAGAGCGAAATTGTGCACATTCGCCCGAGAAGGAAATTGACAATTTCGCCCGTGTTACAAACAATATTTTTCCTCAGTCTCCGGTATCTGAATTTACACTCATTTTAAAACGTTTTCTTTAATGTTTATTATTATTTTGTAATGAAAGTTTTTTTTTACACTTTTTTGATATTTTGACACTATATTAATATAAAGAGGTCTTGATCGTGTTTATTTTATTTATTTATTTGTTTTTTTTTTAATGTGACCTAGCGATATTGCACTTTTGCGTGCGTTACCCAGGTTATGTGGAAATACAATGAAAGGTGACATTTCTCGTATTAATTAATGTACGTCAAGAAGTACTTTTCGCGCATGCGTAATAAAAAATAATAATCAAAAGAAGTAGATGTATCATATCATTTGTCTTTCGGTACATTTTCAAGACCAACAAGAAACATAGTTTAACACGAACATTACATATTCTGCATTTAAGAAGATTAAAATTAAATTCATAAGTTTAAACAAGACAAATGAATGACTTAGACTAACCCATAAACAGAAAATAATAAAGAGAAGTTTAAACAGAATTTTTCTCGCTTATATCATGTTATTTAGCTTTATCAACATAGTTAACCTTCAAAATATTATATATTAAGGTTTATATTGCAAAGTTTTATCTACCAAACTTCATCTATCAATAGTTATTGTACCTAACATTGTCTCTTGTCTTTCTTTTCTTTTCGAGAGTGGGGGAAATTAGTGCACACACATACGTTCTCGTGTAGTTTGGGGCTCACTAAAACCCCTCCTGTGAACCTTCACTCCACTCGGTACGACGTGAGCATTACTTCAGGTGGGTGGTCTATTTACTTCCTTCTTCTTGTTGTCCTTTCCTCATTTTTTTATCATCTTCCGTCCTCTGTCGCATTAGTTCTGTAATCGCATAATTATTTTTTCGTCCTTCGTTACATATCTAGCCGTCCATGCTGGCCATCTAGCCGTCCTAGCTTCCATTACCTCTCCATTTGCTCTTTTCCCTTCACGATTCCTGTGATGTAAGCACTTTCTAGCATAAATTCCATATTCTGTTCTGTTCTTCAAATCCCCTACCTTCTAATGTCTCCTCGAGTCGAGTTCTATCATTCTCCGATTCTGGATACACGAAGATAGCTTGCTGTGCTTCGTCCGGAACGTGACCGCAGTAGAGGCACTCCGCAGTTTTTGAACCGCTTGAGGTATGCGTTGAAGCACCCATCCCCATTGAGCGCATGGCTATGTTGGTAAATCATATGCCCGTGCGTTCTGTCGTACTAGAGGTTGAGTAGTTTCCGTTTCAATTCCCTCGGCCCCCAGACGTTCGGCATCAAGCGCACCGGAACTGCCATTGAAGACGCTGCCTGTTTCGCTATTTCGGCTACATGATCTTCGTACTGCAGACCGCTGTCGAGTCGGACACCAAGGTACCTTCTCTTATATACCATTATACCTGCTCGATATGCTTGGAAAACTACTTGAACAAATGCTTCTAGCCAGTCTTGCCTAGTCTTGTCTGTCTAGTCCGTCTAGTCTGTCTAGTCCAGGGTTGGCGAACCTATGGCACGCGTGCAATTGATGGCACGCGACAGAATATTTTAGGCACGCCACCGATCAACACGGTTTGCCATTTAGTTCAAAATAACAAAATTCACTATGAAGTGTTATATTACGAATGAACGCGAGTGATCCCACGCTACGGAGTGATCAAGCGATGGTTGGCATGCAGGGCGCGCACTTTTTGATGATTTCGATAATCAAGATAAGATAATTCAGCGCATCAAAGATAATCCCTTATCTAGAAACACAATAAAAAAAGGAATCTTAAAACTGGCCGGAAATAGATCAACAAGAAATTATGTTACCTTATCAACAAGAAATTTACCCGAAGATTAAATTAACTTCGCTCCTTGTATATCGCTATGATTTGAGAGTACTGATGTCACTAAATCTGCTCGTTAGGCTGTTTTTGCTCGATATTGCTTTGTAAACGTAATTATGGAAGAATTAATTGCTACAACATCGTTGCTAACAACTACAAAGGGGACATATATTTATACGGCTGCTGAAAATTCGCTTGCTGAGAAAGAAATTGATTTGAAAAAAGTTGTTTCAGTAACAACTGATGGTGCTCCAAGCATGGTGGGCTAAAAAAATGGTTTAATAAGTTTATTTCAAACAGACGTAGGACATTCGATTCTTGAATTCCACTGCATCATTCACCAAGAAGCCTTGTGTGCTAAGAGTGGTTTAATATCTCGTGAAAATGTAATGGCGATAGTCACAAAAATAGTCAACCTCATATCGTCGCAGGCTTTAAATAAGCAAAAGTTTAGTGCTTTGCTTAGATGAAGTCAACTCGGTGTATAATGGCTTACTGATGTATAATAATGTTCGCTGGAAAAATGAGATAAAAATTGAACAGTACCCACAGTTGTTGGATGTTATGTGGATTTCAGAATTGATGTTTTTACAGACAAATGCCAACATTATCTTGGTGCCCATTTTTTAGTGCGACAAATGGCTGTTTTTGGCTGTATTACCACATAACTTGGGTAACGCATGCAAATTTTCACTAAAAATCGCTAAGTTACATTAAAAAAAGCAATTGTATAAATAAAATAAACAAAATCAAAATCTCAATATTAAAAAAGTGACGTGAATTTTTTTTTCATTACAAAATTAAAATTAAAGCAAACGTTGTAAAGAAAATGAGTGTAAATTCTATGGTGATACCGGATACTTATGAGAGTTCTTATGAAAAATCCACACCACCGGAGTCTATTGAAAAAGCAAATTCATTTTTCATTTTGGATTCTATTTTTTTTTGTATGGCCCCTGGATCCCAAACTTGTAAGGTATGTCCCCTCTCATGAGTAATAAAAAATATTATCTGCAACTCGTGCGGCATTGTCCTCTCGAGCGAATGAGCCCAATTTCGCTCTCGTGGACAATTGACAACTTACCGCCTTAGTTGCACAATATATTTACTATATCGTCATGACAGATTTCATTTGCGCATTTTACGTTAAACTGCATGTATTTCCCAAACCTAAAAAAACACTAACGATTAACGATGTAACTAACTTATTTAGATAACCAGGCTAAGAAAAAAATATTTCTGAAATTGATTCTTCAATCAAGAAATTTTCAGGGAGATTTTCTCTGTTCAAAGAATTTTCGGAAACACTCATGTTTATTATGTACCCTTATGTGCCTTCATTATATGAACTGAACTTGTCCCAATTCGATTAACTGGAAATTGATGAATTTGAAATGCAGTTGATTGATTTCCAGTCTAGTTCAATAAGGATTTAAAAATTTATTAAAACAAAGAAAGAGTTGGAATGAATTGAAACAATATAATATGTAGAAATTCCAGTAACAAAATTTTGGAAACATACACATTTAACTCTTTGAAAAAGCTGGCTCGTGCTATTTTATCCATATTTTCATCTGCCTATGCCTGCGACACATTATTTCCAGGGATGGATAATTTTAATGACTCGCTTAGAAACCGTTTAACAAATGACTCCAGTTCAGCATGCTTTCTGCTAAAAGTAACATCTTACAACCCTAATATAAGTAATTTGTCATCTAATCTGCAACAACAGAAGTCACACTAATGTTACTCTAATTACATTTACGCGTATAACTGAAACATGCATTATTATACATTGACAAATCTATTTTTTGGTAGTAAATAAAGAGTTTTGAGTTAATCGTATTGAGTTGATAGTATCTTTAATTTCCCAATATTCACTAACAATAAGTCAAAATTATTTGACGGCACGTCTATGACCTCATTAAACATTTTTTTAAGAAAATGGGATGTTGATACATAAAGGTTCGCCTTCCCTGGTCTAGTCTGTCTAGCCCGTCTAGTCTGGTCAGTTTAGTCAGTATGTTTAGTCTTGTCTGTCTAGTCTTGTCTGTGTAGTCTTGTCTATCTAGTCTTGTCCGTCTATCTTGTCTATCTATACTCGAACCGGCGAGAGAATACAGCTGTACTGCGCCGAGGTATGAGGGGCAAGGGACTCGCTGAGGTACGCGCAGATTAGTTTGAGTTAAGAAATATGCGTCAGTTTTCAAATATGGACAACTAAACACCGCGCACTCGAAATAAAGTGGGGATATGCGCAGAACAATATTAGTACAAGTATAGTATTGTCTGTCTAGTCTTGTCCGTTTAAATTTGTCTGTTTAGTCTTGTCTGTTTAGTCTTGTCTTGTTTTATATCATGCAGTTTTTATATCTTGTTTTAAAGTCCAAATTATCTAATAATTTTTTCAAATAATAAAATTTTGAAGAAATTTTGCTATCTAATTTTTAACTTAATAATTTAAATTTTCACAATTTCTTATGCCGCCTTCTAATGTAACCATACAGGAAATGCCGGAGTGAATCAAGTCTTGTTGCAAAAGGCTTTTTCTTCGAACCAACGGCAATTAACCGGCGTTCGTGACTCAGGTAGAAAGAGTCTCAAAATCTCCTCGCCTGTAACTACATAAGAAAAACGCTTTCGGATCGAACATTTACGAAACAAAAAATTATATTTTGTTGAGTATTTTTTTAGAATGTAATTTAGTCTTTTTTTGATAGCTTAATCTTTGTAGTTTAAACTAAATTAAAGTTTGTAGATAAAACTTGATATACCAGTCATCAAATACACAAGCTTTTTAAATATATAAGGTGTCAGTCTTGTTGTTTAAATTTTCAAAGAAATTATTTCTCAAAGAAAGTATTCCAGAAAATTATCTAGAACACAAAGCATGTCTAGTCTTGTCTGGTTTGTCTTGTCTGTCTAGTCTTATCCGTTTAGTCTTGTCTATTTAGTCTTGTCTATTTAGTATTGCCTGTCTAGTCTTTGTAATTTGAATAGAATTGTGAAAGCATTTCAACGTGTTTTGCCAATTTAACTCGAAATTATTCCACACACTCAATTAAGTTTTGCTTATATCTGATGTATTTATCTCTAAATTCCACGTAACTACCAGCCTTGACAGTACCTGCTCTTTCGTGAAAACTTGTAACATATTTGCACAAATTAGTTTTAATAATCAGCACGTATTAATAAAAAAATAATATTGTAAATTTAAACACAAAAGTGTTAAATATGTCGAACGTATGCAACGTGTCTAAATAGTTACATTAGGACCGAAGTGAAACTGGCAATAAAACTGATTTTGTCGTGCCATATTCTAATTTTGTCGGTAAACGTTCCAACTTTTGCCATATTATCGGCCATATTCCCTAAGAGGAACGTTAAAAGTTAATCGAAAAGACGACAAATAAAAACAATCTGTTTAATTTAGTAAAGTAGTGTAATGCTTTTTGTCATTATTCCAAATTTGTCGCTCTGAAAACTTAACTTGCCACCCCGATTAAATTTGAAAAAAATTCGCATCAACACATTTTTTTTCTTCTTTATAAAACATTTCATAACATCTTTGCGTCTTTGCAGGAATTATTTTCGCAATTGCAATTCAGTCATGAGACGGCGTTGCCACCAGACGCCCTGCGCCGAGCTTTGGCCGAGAGCTTCTTCGACCAGCAGAGATTCCAGCTGGGCTTCATGGACGATGCGGCCGAGTGCTTCGAGAACATGCTGCTCCGGATTCACATGCATATCGCCCACGGAGAAGCCGAGGACATGTGCAACGCTCGCCATTGCATTCCCCATCAGAAATTCGCGATGACACTTGTCGAGCAGAGCATTTGTGGAGCATGTGAAGCCACCTCTGAACCACTATCATTCACGCAGGTATTTAATTTTATTCCGAAACAAATAGATAATGAAGTGTGTTTGTTATTATTTAATCGCTAAGGAATTTCTGAGGTAATTTTTCTTGTAAAAATGTTTACGGAAAATATTGTTTGTTATTGAGACCGAAACTGGGAATGTTTCAAGGCTGCAATCAATACAAATGCCCAAAGGATAAAGTTTCATTAATATGTATGTACTTTATTGTCCTTGGCATATTACTTGCTCATCTCGGCGGATAAATAAAAATATTTTATTTTTCAGATGGTGCATTACGTTTCCGCTTCTGCTCTCACGACGCAAGTCCGCCAAAGCATTTCATCGAATAACATAGGAATTCAAGATTCTTTTGGACTTTTGCTTAAAAAAGCCGGAAGCATGGGAGACATCAGAGATTGTCCCGTAAGACCAAAACCTATACAAGCCTAATTTTAGAAACTAAATTATTTTTATTTGCAGAGTTCTTGCGGCGCAAAGATTCAAATCTGCAGGACTCTGATGAACCGACCAGAAATCGTGTCAGTTGGTATCGTTTGGGATTCAGAACGACCAACCCTCGAACACATCATGGACGTTTTTGCAACTGTAGGAACAACTTTAAGATTAAGCGATGTCTTCCACAGCGTCGTTGATAGTCGCTGGGCGGAAATGACCTCCCATAACTTAGTTGGAGTTGTCACTTATTATGGCAAACACTATTCGACTTTCTTCTTCCACACGAAACTACGCGTTTGGATTTACTTCGACGATGCTACAGTTAGGGAAGTTGGACCCAGATGGGATCAGGTTGTAGAAAAGTGCAGAAGGGGAAGATATCAACCGCTCTTACTTTTATACGCTACGCCAGGAGGAACTCCAGTTTGTACAGAAAATGCTCCAAAAACTGTAACTCCTTTCACAACCGAAAAAAATGTTCCCAAAAATCAATCCATTCTACGACGATCTATAACTCCAAGCCCTGAAAAACCAATTGTTGGTAATACAAGAAGAGCTATTACTCCAAATCCAGATAGCACTTTATCCCAAAAACCTCCCTTATCTAGATCCTACAATGAATATCAAAACCTCTCAGTTATCCAAGACAACATTTACGGTCAAATAAACGACATCGACGTCGTTGATGGTGACATCTCTAAAGAATCTGAATATATAACAAGAAAAACTGTTGAAAACGTCTTAAATATGCAACAATTCGCCAAACCTCAAGTTAATATTCACAGAAGTTTAAGCAACAGTTCTTCTAATACTGATGGTATTAATATGCCTGAACATTTGAACGTTCCTAGGAGGAGAGATTCGGGAAATTGGAGCGGAGATCGCAACAGCGCGTCATCAAGTTCTTCAACTACGATGGAAAATCCTTATTTGTATTTAGTCGGCAAAATGCCTCATGGAAATGGAAGTCTTCCGAGTAGTCCAACTAGAGGAAAAAGCGATTCATCAAGTGGTAGCAGTGGAGTATACGATGCTGGCTACGACTCATATTCCCTCTCTTCAAATGATAGTTCAACTATGTCTACAATACAATATTTGTTGAAGATGGGGCATTTGGCTAAGATTCCTGAAGATTATGGGAATGTTCAACCACCTCCAGTTTCAATGCCAAGCTGCGACGTACTTTGTGAGGAAGCAGATGAACTTTTAAGCAAATCCAGACAATTAGAAGATGAACACGATTTAGTGTTAGCTTTAGCCTTGTGCAATGCTGCGACGACGAAAGCCAGAGCTGCCATGAATGCTCCTTATAACAATCAACAAACGTTAACATTAGCCAGAATGAAACACAATACGTGTATTATGAGAGCTAGAAGTTTACACAGAAGAATGACTCAAGCTCAAAATCCTTTACCTAAAGAAAGTCCAATTGAGATCAGACATACTAGAGAAGGCAGTAGCGGAAGTGGAAGACATTCCAGACAGAATTCCAGAGAAAAAGGTTTACATTCGAGGCAAAATAGCAGGGAGTTGTTGAATGTTCCGCAAGAGAAAACTCAAACGAAAAATATTGAGATATATGCTACTTTGCCCAAGAAGAAAGATGCTAAGAAGATGAGTAGTGTTAATATTGAAGATGAAGAATATATGATTTATGATAAACCCGCTGGTAGGGAAACTAGGAGTATTTTCTCGCGAAGCAGAAACAAAGAGGCTAATAAGATTAAGGAGAAGAGATCGAGGAGCGAGGATAGGAATAAGTTGTCTAGAGATTTCAGTTTGGCTCCTGAGACATTATCGAACACTAAAGATACCTTGAAGAGGGAGAAGACTAAAGAAGAAAAAGAAGAGAAAAAAGATAAATCCGGAAAGAAACAACATAAAATTCGCAGGAAGTTGTTAATGGGAGGTCTAATAAGAAGGAAGAATAGAAGTATGCCAGATTTAACGGAAACTAATGATAAGCCAAGTGAAAAGCCTGTATCAGTGGATGATAGTAGTATAGGTGTAAAAGGAGTCGAGAATGCAAACATTAGTGGATATTTATCAGAGGGACATTTGGAGTTCAGTGGGAATAGCACGAATCCAAATTTGGAACGTAGTCGTTTGATGAGGAAGAGTTTCCACGGAAGTGCTGGCAAAGTATTGACCGCTGCCAAAGTTCCACCACCTCCACCACTCCGAACAACTTCCCAGCTTAGCACGTCTAAGTTGAAAGGTCAAGAAGAGAAGAGTGCGCGACCCCAATATCCCCTGCCCGCAGACGAGACTAACTACTATCATAATACACACGATTACAACTACGAAAATGAAGCGCAAATTTATCAAACAAGTCCTTTCCAACAACACAACACAGTTATTACTACAGCTGACGTCCATCAAGAACAAAGCCCTGTCAAGCAACAACAGATTTATCACAATTTATCTCAAATTGATAGCGGAGTTGACGAAGTCGATTGTTACTTACCACCACCGAACCTTCCATTGGATCTTCCTCCATACCCAAGCCCAGCCGCTTCCGCAATCCACTCCAGACAGCCCAGTGAAGAATTCCCTCCACCACCCCCTCCTCTAGATCTTACGGCTTTAGACGAGCACCTTCCTTCGCTTCCCTCACTCCCTCCACCACAACCTCCAACTGGTCTCCTAGCCCAATTGCAAAACAAAAGAGAAGAAATATTATCTCAAGACCACGAAAAACCTCAAGAAACTAATCGCAACAATTCAAGCGATACTTGGTTAAGAGAATTACAAGCCAAGCAAGCAGCCTTAAGAAATAAAAGAAATGGCGATGGTGTGGAAGAAATAAGAACTTCTGCAATGATCCACAAACTATCCAGTGAACCTATTAAGAGCGAAGCCAAGATAACTTCAGTTAAAGATTTAGCATCGAGGTTTGAAAATAACGAGAGTACTTCTCCACAAAACGCCTACAAAGCTCCTTACGACGCTCAGTACTTCCAAAATATGCAACAAAATTATAAAGCTGATAACACCATCCAAACAGGTGTTTTATCCATAAAGAAGCGAGATGACATCGAAAACATAGCCCCGGAACAAATAGCTCAAGAAATTAGAGAAGTTGAAATGTTAAACGCTGTTGTCCAGAAGACTTTACATCCCGATGAAGAAACACGAAGAAAACTCGCCAAAAAGAAGAGCGTTTCCTTCTGCGATCAAGTTATTTTGGTAGCTACAGCTGAAGAGCAAGAAGACGACAGTTATATTCCGAATCCGATTTTAGAACGAGTTTTGAGAAGCGCGATTCATAAACCAGAAGCCGCTGCTATCCGGCAGGAGATTATGTCTTTGAGGGAAATTGAGCTGAGGAAGGAAAATGAAGAGAGCAGGAAAAAGTTGGAACAGTCTCAGATGAATGAGATTAAACCAGTTGAGGAACCTACTTATATAGGTGATGTAAGGAGGGTCGTCAGTCCACAGAACGTTGATAGCAAAGGTCCATATTACAATTTAGAAAGTATTTACCCAACTCAACAAGAGATGAAGAGGTATCAAGAGGAGAAAAAGGTAAATTATGATTATCAAGAACAGAGATTACCAGATCCAAGGAGAATGCCTCAAAATTATCAACAAATTGAACCAATTTCAACTAACGAGCCTATTTATCCAATCCAACAAGATGTTAGGAGATTAGCACAAGTTCCTCAACAAGCATATCATCATTTCCCTGAACAGGTTCCCGAAATTCGCAGAACAACTCAAGTTAATCATAGCCCTCAACCTCACAATGTTGAACCAATTTATCCAACTCCTCAGCGTGTACCACAACAAAACTATCAGCAGCTTCCCGAGCAAGGAAATCAACTGTACGTCAGGCAAAATTCTCTAGATAATCTTTTATCAAGACCAGCTGGTATGCAGACAAGTCTTTCAAGGGAAGAGCGCGATTATATTATGCAGAATCCTCCAATTGACCAGCAAAGACCTCAGCAGTTATATGGTTCAAGTCCGCAAACACAATACCGACAATCTCCTTATCAACCAATTCCAAATGGATTCCCGCAGAATAGGTACCAACAGAATTCCTATCCCCAAGATCAATATTCCTCTTCACCCAAAAATATTTATAACATGCAACAGGTAAGACAATCACCAACAACTATTTATCCACAAAATCATGCTCCTATTTATCAACACCCACCTTCGCCCTCACCTTCAACGCAGAGTTATAATACACCAACTGGTCAAAGAGTTAATCCCCAAAATCAGTTTCCTTATCCTGATAACAGGCAATATTCTCCATATCAAAGAGTTCCTCCACCACACGATTACCCTTACAGAAATGCGGATTATCCAAGAAATGTTGAGAATGGAAACTATCAAAGGAATATTGAACAAAACGTTGCTTATCAAAATCAAAATGTGTATGGGCAGAGGAACGTTGATGGTCAAGGTAGTCCTTACCAAAGAGTTCCTCAACAAAATTTGGATAACGTTTATCCGAGGAGTCCGGAATTTGAAGGAAACGCAAATTCGCCTTATCAAAGGGTTCCAAATCAAAATTACTCACAAATTGAAGCGCAAAATCCTTACCAGAGGTTACCACCTAATGGCTACAAACTTGAACAAACTGCACCTAAGGTAGATACTTATCAGAGGCTTCCCCAGGAACCTTTATCGCCAACTTACCAACAAAAATCTTCGCCTTATCAACCAATTCCAACGAAGCAAATCCTTAAGAAAACTGTTAGTTTTGAGCCGGGTACGAAAGGCGGAACGGAGTCTCCAACGCCTAAAGCTATCGTTACACCAATTATTATTAACAATCCTGCGGCAACGAATGTAAATACTTCTAAAACTAAGTGTAATTTGTGCAGGAAGAAATCGGTGAACGCGCCAAATTTATACTGTGCAGACTGCGAGTTTTATATGTCTAGATTTAAGCCTAAAACGTAGTCTAGATTTATGCCTAAATTTTTTTTCTTCTAAGATTTAATATATAATTTTAATTAAATATTTTTACATAAAATGTGATATTATGTTCAAATACTGTTTAAGCATGTTTTTTTAGAGAGATCTCGTTATTTTAAATTTTATATGAACAAACAATAACAACAATTATGATGGATTGCACGACAGATGGACATTTTTTAAAGTGTAAATAGTTTATCAGTTCTTTTTTATATATTGTGATTTTTTTCCTGTTTTTATCTACTTAAAGAGAAATTATTTGAAAGAAATATTAAATATGTCTCCTAATAAAAGATTTGTTTGTTTATCAAAACCTGACTGAACAGAAATGCTATCCATTGAAAATTCTAATGTATCAATGCATTCATTCATAATGGCGCGACGGACCTTTGCGCGGTCCTTGACCTTCAATATACTTCGTCTCCAATCATCGCGGTTTTCCGACCTCTGCCTCCAGTTCGTGTATCCTAGCATCTCTCATCACATGTTTCGGATCAGAGACAAGTATCTAGGATGGAGTCCTCTCGCCTGACCCTCGGCCTCCCAACCGCTTTTTTACCTTCTGTTTTGTTATTCAGCACTTTCTTTGGGATCTCGGCTTCATGCTCTCTGTGTACGTGTCCCGCCCATTTCAGTTCCCTCAATTTAATATCGTTGCTATGTCGGCCCATATGTCCATAGACCTTTTTCAAGATTTTCCTTTCGAAAATGTTTACCAAACCCTCCGCTTTTTTAAGATAATGTCCTGGTCTCTGCTCCAAATGCTAGTATTGGGCATATTAGGATTTTTTAAGTTATTACCTTTGTGCGCCTGCAGATGTTTTATCTCTGAAGAATGTTGAAAGTGAGAAATAGGCTAGGTTAGCTTTCCTTATGCGTTCTTTTACTATCTCATCTAGAGTTTTAGTTAATGTGGCAACTATGTACTTGAATTTCCCCACTGATACGATGTTGTGGTCTCCTAACGAGACGTTCTGGCTGAGTCTTCGATTGCTGCATGGTTGTACCATGATTTTCGTTTTGTCTTCATTTATGACTAGTCCAACTTCTTTAGCTGCATCTTCTTTGGCCGTCTGATCACTGGGTCTCTGGTCACTATGGTTATGTCGTCTGCCTATCCTACTAAATGCTTCGAATTGTTTAGTAGTGTGCTCTTTGTGTCTAGTGGTAACTTCCTGATTACGTACTCGAGTACCAGGTTGAATAGCATTGCCGCCAGACCGTCCCCTTGCTGCAAACCTCGGAGTGTGGTTAGTGGCTCCGTCAGGTTGTTTTCCACTTTGACGTCAGGGCCTGTACTCCCTCTCCCAACACGGACACGCCACGAGAGTGTGCTCCGCGTCGTCGCGCACGACATCTCCACAGGATGTGCACCTGACATCTGGGGCTTTCCCAATCCTGTGGAGATACGCTCCGAAAGACCCGTGTCCGGTTAGAAGCTGGGTGCGGAAGTATGATTCCACCTCGTCCAGCCGTCGCCCCATCCACCTAATTAAATCAGGGATGAGGCGACGAGTCCACGCGCCGTTTCCGCCGCGTGACCACCTCTCCTGCCAGCAGGCAAGTAGTTGCTCCCTAGCAACTCTCCTTACCTGCCCGCGGTACCCACCCGATGTTCTTGCGTCCCTCACCGTCGCGCGCTCCATAACAAGGAGGTTCGCGGGAGGGATCCGCGATATGACCTCCACGGCGTCACTGCTGACAGTGGTAAGCCCTGGCGACCCTAATGGCCACCGGACGCAGGGCCCGTCGTAAACGCTCCCTGTTACTGGCGTTACCCCTCACCGCCGCTGCCCACACCGGTGCCGCGTATACGAGTCTGTTGGTGGCCACACTGGCCATAAGCCTCCTCCTACCCTCCCCAGGCCCGGTGGCCCTCGGCATGAGACGCGCTACCTGTTGTGACGCGCGTACCGCCTTGCCGGCGGCGTGGCACACGTGTAATCCCCACTGACCCACCTGGTGGATCACACAGAGGTACCAGATCGACTGTTCGACCGGTATCCCCTCTCCTAAGATTTCAATCTCCAGAATGCTTCTACCTGACCTTCTGGTGGAGAGCAACGCAGCCTGTGTTTTAGTGGCGGCGAGCTGAAGGGCCACCGTCTCCATCTACTCCCGAACGATTTCCCCCGCGCCCTGAGGCGCAGCATATCCCAGCACCTGTCGGCGAAGACAAGTGCCAGGTAGTCTGCGTACGCCACACAATACCCACCCCTGTGGACAGTAACCGTCTCAGCGTCCGCAGAAGGCCGTCATAGGCGACATTCCACAAGAATGGTCCTAAAACCGATCCCTGTGGTGCTACGGCAGACAACCTCGGCTCACGCCAGTCCTCCCCCTTCCACTTTGACTTGTGAGGTCGTGTTTTCCATTGTTTCTTTAATGAGTCGAACCAGCTTATTAGGTTTGCCAAACTGTATCATGATTTCGTACAGTTTATCTCTATCGATCACATCTTGGCGGATGTCGATGAAGATTTGATATACATCGACATCACATTCTTACCATTTTTCGAGTACTTGTTTAACTATGAACAGTTGATTGGAGGTGGATTTGCCTGATCTAAAACTCCCCTGGTAGGCTCCAATTATGGTTGATGCAAATACTTTCAGTTTGTCCCTTACTATAGAAGTAAAGATTTAATAAGCTATGCAAAGAAGCGATATACCTCTACAGTTCCTACAGTTGAGTTTGTCCCCTTTCTTATATATTGGGCATATGACGATTTGCGCCAGGGATTTTTTGCTTTATCAGTTCGTGAATCTGTTTAACAAGTTCCGTGCCTCCGTTCTTTAGTAGCTCTGCTGGGATTCCATCGGCTCCAGGTGCTTTATTGTAATTTTGTCCTTTATGATGTCTAACTTCTGACACCGTTGGTGCTTCTACAGGGGTCTTGTCCTCCGTTCTTTAGAAGCTCTGCCAGAATTCCATCCGCTCCAGGTGCTTTGTTGTAATTTTGTCCATTTATGATGTTCCTAACTTCTGACACCATTGGTGCTTCTACAGGGTTGTCGGCCTCGGATCTTTAGTAGCTCTGCTGGGATGCCATTGTTGTAATTTTGTCCGTTTATGATGTTCCTAACTTCTGACACCAGGTCTTCTACAGGGGTGTCGGCCTCCGTTCTTGAGTAGCTCTGCTGGGATGCCATCCGCTCCAGGTGCTTTGTTGAAATTTTGTCCGTTTATGATGTTTCTAACTTTTGACACCGTTGGTGCTTCTACAGGGGTCTCGGCCTCCGTTCTTTAGTAGCTCTGCTGGGTTGCTATCCGCTCCAGGTGCTTTGTTGTAATTTTGTCCGTTTATGATGTTCCTAACTTTTGACACCGTTGGTGCTTCTACAGGGGTCTCGGCCTCCGTTCTTTAGTAGCTCTGCTGGGTTGCTATCCGCTCCAGGTGCTTTGTTGTAATTTTGTCCGTTTATGATGTTCCTAACTTCTGACACCGTTGGTGCTTCTACAGGGGTGTGGGCCTCCGATCTTTAGTAGCTCTGCTGGGATGCCATTGTTGTAATTTTGTCCGTTTATGATGTTCCTAACTTTTGACTCCGTTGGTGCTTCTACAGGGGTGTCGCTCGCCATCGTGTATGTTGGGCTCCGAAGTTCATTCGTTGCGGATGTCGTTCTGTTTAGCAGTTCTTGGAAATATTCCTTCCACCTGGTTTTGATTGCCTCCGTGTAGGGAGGCAACCTGATTTATAGATCAGTAGGTTTCTTTCCGCGGCTTTACACATGTTTGTCCTTGGTTTGTATCCGCTCTTGATGTTTCAGCTGTCGGTAGGCTGGTCTTATGCCGTTTTTATCGAAGTCTGCATTAATCTTAAGTAGGATCTCGTTCTGGTATTTACGTTTCTTTTGTCGGCATATCTTCTTGGTTTCCCTGCGTAGTTCTGTCTCCCCGTGCTGTTCGTCTCCTTTGTATTTCCCTGTAAGCTTCGTTTCTACTTTCTGCTGCCTCTTTACATTCTCCGTCGTACCATTCGCGCTTATTTCTTTTTTGAGCAGTTGGCACGGAGCCTCCACGCGTGTATTTTCTCCTGTATATGCAGAACATGCCGGCGCCTCCTGGTAACACTGTCCCACCAGACAATGGTCAATCCTTCCACCACCGGAAACCACCGGGCATGAAAAAGAAAAAGTAAAGTAAGGCGCAATTCCTAAAGCGCTCTCTGTTGCGTTAAGAATGTTAATTTTGAGATTCTCCCATTTCGATTTTGTATCGTTCGTGTCGTTGAGTATTTTGTCCGTCAGCGTTTTGTCGGTACGTATCCCTGATTGCTGGTTCTTTTATGTTTTTGTGATTGATTATTGTAACCCGTTCTGGTTTTGCGGTTATTTGAATTTTGTTTTGATCAAGTAATGATCGGTACCTCCTGAGGCTCCACGGAAGGACCGTATGCCAGTCACACTGTTTGTTATTCGTTTGTCTATGATCACGTGGTCGATTTGGTTATATGTGCGATTGTCTGGTGATGCCGACGTTCTTCTCTGTATGTTTTTATCAGCCACGGATCTACAATTTTTTCGAGGCGGGTCAACACCTGAAAAATTCCGCCCCCGCCCGCTTTTATTTTTACCTTTATCATCATCCTTATTTCACCCATCAGACTGATGGGCATAGGCCTACCGGAAAGAACGCCACAAGAACCTATCTAGCGTTGCTCTTTCTGTGTTAAGCCTATTTATTTACAAAAATAAGTACGTACATGGACGTGTAGGACACGTATATTACTTAGGATAGCACAGGAGGGTAAGAAATAAATTTATTGAAAAGTTATTGTATTGCAAATTGAAATTACAATTTTACTCTTCGAGCCGTTTATTCTGCAAAGAATTCTATGGCCTTATCATAATTATTAATCTCATTTCATCCAAATTTCAGAACCATTGAGAAATGCAAAATTCAAATTCAGCATGGTAACACAATCAAACCTCTTTTTAATTTCTGATATGATTCGATCAAATACCCTAATTATTTCTTTAGAAAAGAGCTGAGCAGGTTGTGTTCGTAATTCGTCATCACACATCTCATCAAATTGTTTTTTGCATTTCGTTTATTTGGCAGAATAGGCTGAACGGCAATTTTTTTCAACAACTTATCTAGAATCTTTTATATTCAATTGATTTTTTGCAAATCATTTGTCTCATTTTTTGCAAAGTTTTGAGCAGACCATCCATTAATGCGACGGATCGCGCAAGTATTATATCTTAATTTTGAATTTCGATATTTACTCGATTGATTTCGCTTAGAATATTTGCCCAAATCCTCAAATTCAGAATAAATTTAAAATCCTTTATAGGAATTGAGAGATGACCTGCCTCGTACTTAGCTTCCGGAGCATAATGAATTATCAGAAAACTAAAATCATGAGTCCGAGCAATATAATGGTCACCATCGATAATTATACTCTTGAAAAATTCGATGAGTATATATATCTGGGACAAAACTTCAAGTTGGGAAAGGACAATCAGACAGCCGAAATCACCAGACTTATCGGCTTTACCTGGGCGGTTTCTCCGGCATTCTCCGGGAACCACACATCCCTATAAACCTCAAGAAGAAGGTTTATGACTCATACCTCTTGCCGGTCGCAACATATGGGCTCGAGACTGTAACTCTAACGATGTGCTAACTCTAACGATGTGATCCTGCCAACACCGACCAACCTGGATCCATACATCATTATCTAATGGTGCTACAGTCCTGTGTAGGACGTGGCACCTCCTCCAACAGCCTACACTTGTGCTTGGTGTCTTTGTCCAGGATTTGAACCCGCGACTTGCGGCTCCGAAGTCTGACACCTTGACTACTAGTCCACCACCGCATCCGGCCTACCAACACTCCACTTCGATCTTCGCGGCCTACTTTGTAATAGAATTTTAGTCCACTTGTAACTCTAATGGCTCCTCTACACTATGGCCCATCTTGAGACACTGTGAGCCATCACCATTGTGTAGAGGGGTAGATGGCCTGTAGTAGCCAAAGTAGTGGATGATGGAGATGGTGATGGCCATGGATGGCGTTGGGAGCGGTCCGACTACACACATCAAAGGAGGCCATCATGCGCAAGTAAGCTGCGCAGTGGCTAAAGTGCCATGTCCACACCATGGGCCATCATTATTTCCTTTATCGCACGCTTATCAGTGCCTGCTGCTTGTTGTTATAATAACACTGATTTTTAGTAATAATTACTACTATTATTTAATTATAACGAAATATTTAGTTTATTGAGATAGTAGTTTATTGAAATATTAGTTTTTTTTAAATAATTAGTTTTCTATAACAAGAAATAGCTGTTTATTAGTAATCATGGCAGAATCCAAAAAAAAATAAAAAATTGGGTTCCAAAAGAGACATTTTAGTAGGTTTATTGAGTTGTATCAAAAGGAGTCTTGCATTTGGAACCCGAAAGACAAGCTACATAAAGATAAAAATATCATCCACCATTTTCTTTTTTGCAATTTTTTCCTGATAACTTTTTGTGTAACTATGTGTACGTAATAATTATACTTGTTGGCCAAACACAAAGCCACCGCCGCGATTTCCTCGACCTCCGTACTAGTTACTAGGGAACTTTTTAAAAGAAATTATAAATTTCAACTTTATTCAATTTGAATATTAACTTAAATATAACTTTATAATTTCAATTCAAAATTTTAAAATAATTTTTATCAACAATGTATGGCCCATTCATGCGCATCTAGAATGGTCCACCTAGATGGACCACTGTGTGGATGCGTCCATTCAGGCCATCATATTGGGCTATGATAATGGTGACCATCTTGATGGCCTACAATGAGCCATAGTGTAGAGGAGCCATAACGATGTACAGCGCAAATCAACTTCGAGTCTGCCAGCGAGCAACGCTGGGAATCAGCCTTAGGGACAAAATTTCAAATGAAGAAATCAGGAGAACAGGGGTCGTGGATGTGGTGGAGCGAGTGGTACGTCTTAAGTGGCAATGGGTGAGTCACATAGCGAGAGACCACATAAAGTGGAATATAATTCTATTACAATGTAGGCCGCGAAGATCGAAGTGGAAGTGGAAGTGTTGGTGGCCTAGTAGTCAAGATGTCAGACTTCGGAACCGCAAGTCACAGGTTCAAATCCTGGACAAAGACACCAAGCACAAGTGTAGGCTGTTGGAGGAGGTCCCAGGTTCTATACTGTAGCAGACTGTAGCACCATTAGATAATGGTGTATGGATCCAGATCGGTCGGTGTTGGCAGGCCTCAGGTAAGATGGCGGGACGACAGAATTCGTCACGCGGGAGGAAACTGGATAAAAGTAGCCCAGGAAAGATCGATGGAAGAAGCCTATGTTCAGGAATGGACGAAAACAGGCTAAAAGAAGAAAAAGAACGACTACTTTTTATTTGTTAGTCTAAAATTACTCTTAACACTCAGGTATATAAATTTGATTTGATTTTGAACCTCTTAACTATCAAATATCATGCACATTAACTATTAACCATCTTAATATTCTTCCTGAGTTCAAAATGTTCATCGACAGAAATTTTCATGCAAAGTCTGATAGAGCTTCTTAGCCTTTCGAGACCCAAACCCTGGACATTCGGATAGCTGATATTCTGTTGCGTGCAGAATCCCCTTCAAAGTTTTAAACTTTGAAATCAAAGTCAAAGCATCTGTTTTATTCACAGGCTTAATGGAAGACAACGCCTGAACCAACTAAAAATTAAATATATCATTTATATACACAAAATAAGCATGTATAGTATAATCTTGATAATCCGACAAATATCGGACCAGACAACCGCCGGATTATCAATCAAAAAAGTTCCGGATTATCGGGATTAAAACAAAACAATAACAATGTTACATATTTTAAATGCGTGACAGTTCGCCGAGTTCGAACATTCAAGTCATCGTTAGCTTCATCATCATCCTTCGAACAAATTAGGCTGAGGATTTCTTCGTCAGAAAAGGAATGAAAATTTTCTTCGCTTGTGCCTTGAAAGCAAGCTGTCATCAAGCAAGCTGACAATTAGTCAGCGTAACACCAAAGCTCATGTAAAAATTCCAAAGACAATTAGTAGAGTAATATATTAGTAGAGTAATATAATAAGTAGAGTTAGCTTGGTGAGCGAGGTTTATATCCGACGCGGGACAACGGAAAGAAAAAACACGTGTTTCCCATTCCCACGTGCGCCGGATTACTGAACATGCCGTATTAACCAATATTCGGATTATCAATAATATACTGTATTTATCTGTCTACTCTAAACTACCCATTTTGTTGTCATTATTTATTCTATTTATTGTGTTAACGTCTAATATCTAGATATTAAAAAGCATTGCGTGAAGCATGAATAGAAACTGACTTTTAGATGGGGTGAAGTTTCACTTCTCTCCATAATTTTATCCGCAGGCTTCTTCTCATAAATCTTGTAAGTCTCGACAATTTTCCCTGCTTCTTCGGGACTCCATGCCAATATTAACATCATATCTGCTAGAATGCATATCCTTGTGAGATTCTTTAAAACATGATGAGGATCCTTAATATCCACCTTAAAAAATCACAATAATAGAAATATGAAAAAGCTGGGTACTTACGCACTAACGCCACCGCAGCTACAGATTTGAACAAAATGGACGGTTAGATTATGTTATAACGGAGCAGATAAATCTAGACCACATATCGCGCGGTAGCACGACCTCTCGATCCGGAATAAGAAAAAATATTGGATAAGGGTTAGCTTAGGTTATATTAGAGCAGAAAAATGCAGACCACATATCGCGCGGTAGCGCGACCTCTCGCTGCGGTGGCGTTAACACGTAAGTACCAAAAGCCTTTTCTCTTTAATCAAAAATTAACCTAATTGCATCTATTAAATTCAGACATTTAAGATAGAGTTAGAATATGTATAACATAATCTTACTTGTACAAGTAGCACACGTAATTCAAACTTTTTCCCCAAGGTTTTCAGCCGTTCGTGTATATAATCAGGATTTAAATTGTGATATTTCAGTGATAGGAATAAGGCACAGACCGTTGGCCCCATTTGATAATCGGGGACAATGTCGTCGTATTCCCAAGGCACGTTATTTATGGACTTCAATATCGGATTCCCTCTCTGTTTAGGATTCACCAGAAGACAATGGCTATTCGAAGATGCAGCTTTTGTAGATGAAGTCGCCTCAACATCGATGTCCTTACTATCTAGTACAAAAGAAGACAAGATGGAGCAAGTATTGAGGTTTACAAAATCAAGTATTAACACGTTTCGGTTGTGGTAGAATAAACAAAGGGGAATAAGTGTGTGTACAGGATTGTCCAAAAAGATGTCACCACCTATATCTATCCTGGTCTTACGTCCCTCTAAGGGAATTTGCCGCTACCCTCTATTATATATATATATTATGCCCGCCATACACGCTATGGTTTACCGGAGAGGTTACTTGTGCAGGATTGCCTGCTCAAAAAACTGCACAGGTCTATTCCCACACACGCTCCGGTCTATCTGTGCAGGCAAACCTGCACAGATAGACTTCTCCGGTGGACCGTTGTGTGTATAGCAGGCATTATAGTTTTAACGAGGGTGGCGAGCCACTATTAATGGAGGTTTCATGGCAGAATTATGGCTAAACTTAATACAACATATTTAAGATGGCTTCGAGCGCAAGCAAATTACCACCGGTGTAGCCTTTATAGACCTGACAGCAGCATATGATACCGTAAATCACCAAAAAGCAGTGGAGAAATTGTATCATCTTGCCGAGGACTATCGCCTAGCTGGGCTAGCGGATACTCTGCTGCAGAACAGGCGCTTCTATATCACACTGTAGGGAAAAAGGAGTCGATGGTGAGACCAGACGAACGTCCTACCACAACGTCAACGTCACAAACTACACAACGCTTTTAAACGTCACAAACTACACAAATCACCAACTAACCCACCAACAGACACGTCGCTTCATCTATGCGGATGGCACAACCATCGCCGCAAAGGGGAAAAGCTTCGAAGAAGTCGAGAATAAACTAACTACAGCCTTAGAAAACATGGCATAGTACTACGACATAAAGCCCAACCCCAGCAAAACCTAGGAAGCTGCATTTCACCTGAGAAATAAGGACGCATGCAAGAAGCCTTGCAAATCACATGGAGATAACAAGAACTCGAAACATGCGACACTACAAAGTACCTGGGCGTTACACTTCGTTACAGCTTCCGGATGATATTCTTCCTAGCACAAACTTTGGCCTTTGTATTCTAGCAGTGTTTTTGGAAAGATAGTGTGCGGTCCCACTATCTTTCCAAAAACACTGCCAGAATACAAAGGTCAAAGTTTGTGCTAGGAAGAATATCATTCGGAAGCTCACTGGCAGAACATGGTTAGTGCAGCCAGACGTACAAGGGTACGCCGGCCCTTGCTCTCTGTTTCTCCGCTGCCGAGTACGCGGCACCAGTGTGGTACAACTCGGTTCACGTAAGACATGTCGACGTGACCTTAAACGAGACGAGTAGGATTATAACAGACTGCCTGAGACCGACAACCGAAAAAACCTGTCGAGAAGCTGTACCATCTACCTGGAATTGTAAAGTAGCAAAGTAGCATCCGAAACAGAGCGGCAGAAGCAGATCGGAGATAGGCGGCACCCTCTATACGACCAACAACCAGAAAGGCGACGACTCAAATCAAGGAAGAGCTTCATTATCATCATCATGGCCTTTTGGTGATCCAATCTTAGATGTATGCCTCTTCCCTCTTCTTCTACTCTCGTCATCTAGTCTCGACCTCCGTGCCGTCGAGTGTCGTCCATCCAGCACTGCAGTGGTCTGCCGCACCTTTGAGTATTCGCTCTGGGTCTCCATTCAAAGACTCGTCTCGTCCAGCGACTCTCGTTCATTCTCGCAATGTGTCCTGTCCATGTCCACTTTTTCCTTGCTATGACAGCCATGACGTCTTTCACCTTGGTCTTATTTCGGATCCATTTGTTACGTTTCCGGTCACGAAGTGTGGTCCCGAGCATCGCTCTCTCCATGTCCCTATGCGCGACTCGGAACTTCTTCTGCGGTCTTCTGAGTAAGGGTCATGGTCTCTGTACCGTAGATGAGCACGGGCATGACACACTGCTCGAAGACTTTCACTTTGAGATCCAGGGATATATTGCCAAGTAGAATCTGCTTATTGGCACCGAACGCTGCCCAAGCTTGCACGATCCGCTACCTGGTTCTCAAAGCCTAGGGTAACCTTATGCCCCAAATATATGTACTCAGTTACTTTCTCCACTGGAAGCTGGTAGTCTGTGATTTCGGGAATGTTGGTCATAATCTTGGTTTTCCCCATGTTCATTTTAAGACCCCCGTCTTCTCGGATTTCACTCTCAAATCCTCCAACATCATCATCATCTCTCCAATGTTCTCTGAGACCAGAACCAGGTCGTCAGCAAACCTCAGATTGGTCATTCTCTCTCCATCAATCATCAGCCCCTTCCCTGCCCATTGCATCTGTTGGAATATACATTCTAGTGCTAGGATAAACAGCTACGGTGATATTGTGTGCCTGTAAGTCGGCGGGGCATAGAACTATGGTACGCCGCATAGAACTATGGAAAGAACAACACACACCAGAGAGGAGCTGCCACCGGGAAAACTTTTACCATACGCGACATGGAAATCACTGAACAGACTAAGGACAGGAGTGACGCGCTGTAAATCGAACAGGATGAGATAGGGAATGCCTGTGGATGACGAGCTGTGGGGCTTCAGAGTGACAGCCACCTTCTCAGATGTCCCAACATGTGAGAGACATGCACGATGGAGGACCTAATTGTAGCAAATGACAAGGGGTAGGACGCTACCAACTATTGGAAAGGAAGGGCCTGAATGTAAACATTAGGAAATGCATGAATGTATGGCAGAATTTAATGTGATGGCTTTACCAGAGCCATGCACTGGAGTATGGTGGGTTATTTTTATTTGTGTTACATGATTTGAACCCAGGACCTAGAGCTTAGTAATGTGATACCTTGACTACTAGGCCACCACCACCTCTGTTACCAGGTGTATGGTATATACCACATAATTTTTATTCATTGCAATCTAAATATGGCCCCCCGAGTTACTTTGGAAGCAAAAAGGAAGGTAGCAACTTGGATGGAAGTGTTTGGGTCACCGTCAATAGTAATTAAGCTTTATTAGTATGTGTTATTCTGTTATTAAAACGAAAGTCAATCTAATATATGCGGTAACATTGTTTTAACTACCCTGTATATATGCAAAAAAGGCAAATTGGATTTATCTACATTTGATTGGCTTGAACTGATGATCTCCAAATTATTTAAAGAGAGACTCCAAGTACGTTTGATCCAAGTTTGTATTCACTAACAAGAAATTCCGTCCAGAGGAATTGGGGTCTGAGTTCAAGATTGTAGATATGGTGGTGTCGACTTGTACTGCAACCTTTATAGATCTATTGTACCCCACCCTCCTCCTCCAAGCGTTGGTGTTCTTACCCATTTAGAGCGCCTCCTCTAATCCAGATTCCTTTAGGAATTTCAGGATTTGGGTGGGATTCAAGGCCTGCAGCTCCTCTGTGTTCAAGCAGTGAGCCCCGAGGTACATCTGTCTCTTGCGGAGTAGTGCTCTGCAGTCTTTGAGCAGCTGTATGGGGGTTTCCTCTGCTGAGCCACAGAATCTGCATCCGTCCTGCTTCTCTAAGCCTAGGGCCTTGAGATGCTTCCTAAGTCTGCAGTGTCCCGTCTGAGTTCAAAGGCTCCAATTCCTCTGAGTTAGTCTACATTTATCATATGTGAATAATAAGTAATAGGTTTGATTTCGGCTATCATCTAGGAATTGATAATGTTTAAAATATCTAAACAGAGGGTCCAAATCAGTACGTATGTTTCAAGTTTGTATTCACTGACTAGAAATTCCTTCCATAAGAGTTGGGGTTCGAGTACATAAAATATAACTCAACAGTTCAAGCCTATCAAATGTAGATCAAACCAATCTGTCTTGAAATTTTTTCCAGAGGAGTCAGGGTCTGACTTCACAAATTCCTGTGAACTCAGACCCTGAACCCTTCCAGTTTGTCTATATTTAGCGTAGGTGAGTTACGTGTTGCGTTTAACACGTTAACGCCGGCGTGTACCACCGGTGGTACACGTTGCCTGAACTAAACACAAAACCGAGCGCCGGCGTCAACGTATTAAGCAACATTTGAAAGAATTAGGTTAAGTATTAAATGTAACTAATAACTTTTTACCTTTCTGTACTAATTCTGCTGTGAAATCTTCATCGAATTCCGCAGCCAAATTTTGCAAAGATTCGTCCATACTTTCCCAATATATTAGTAATTCCAAATAGAATCATTAATCTTGCTCTTCTAGTTGTTTATTTTCAGTTGGTATACGTTACGTTGGTAGTAGAAGTAACTAGAGTGCAGGCGTGATTGGCAGTATTGAGTTTAAGTTAGTCAAAATCATAACAAAGCTTTCACCGAATCGAAAAAGTCTCAAACCTTCTGATTAGGATCCAAAAGATTATCGAAAATGGTTCTAGAAAGTACTATGATATGGTAAGCGTTCGAAACCCCACAATATCTCCACCTTTTCGCCTAATTTTCTTTGTTTTCTCCTGGATGTAACCTCAAATGTCTTGATGACATAGCAGAATCATCTATGAAAATCCTCAAACCATTTGTTAAAATGTTATTTATTTTTCAGTGTGGATAACAGTGATTATATGAGGAATGGCGATTTCTTACCCACTCGACTTCAAGCTCAACAGGATGCTGTTAATTTAGTCTGCCATTCGAAAACACGCTCCAATCCCGAAAACAATGTCGGACTACTTACATTAGCCAAGTAAGTTATTTTCACATGTAATACAAGTTTCTTTTGCAATATATTAACCTTTTCACCACTGCTCCTTGTCTTCACTATTCACTTATCAGATTTCACTGTAATAAAATCATAACATTTTGTCTTTATTGCTGATCAAAGTGAATAAAGCTGATCGGAGTGGGTCACATTTTTACTTTGTAGGTATACACGTTTGGAGCACTGAAAGGGTTAAGTAGATATATTGTAGAAGGGTTAAGTAAATACATACTATATAGATATATATTTTATACAGGGTGTTTCATAAATGTCTGGCAGAAAAAAATATTTACGGAACCCTAAAATTTCGTTATGGACCCCTGGGGGTCCGAGGACCCCCTCTAAGGCGATACGGCAATACCCAGTTGCCGACTGCTGTTCTCGAGCACAAAATTAGAAAAAAAAAGCCCCTATACCACTTATGTCAATACCCAGTCGTTACTACGTTGTTCAATACCCAGGTGTACCCGTGTACCTGTATGGGTTTTTCATTTAATAAAATAATTTTAATACCCGGAGACTTTCACTTTACAACTCGGGATTACCTATAGATTATTCCACTACCCGAAAAACCCTATTTCTATAAATAAAACCGCCGGGTAGGCAAAGTATGGAATCAAAATATGGTGGATAAGCGACGCCAAAAATTCATATCCATTGAAAGGTCAAATATAAAGGATCCGGAAGAAATATTACAATGGATAATTTTTTTACTACTTTACCTTTAGCAAAGCATTTATTGTATGGAACCTAACAATTGTAGGAACATTGAAAAAAAAATGAAAAATACATTGTTTTAGATATGCTAGCATCTAAAGATCGTGAAGAATTATCTTTATTTGGATATTTTGGATATTTTATTTCTCTATTTACTCGGGTTTCATGAAAAAGTTACTCTATGCTCTTATGTTCTTAAAAAAAAGAAAGTTGTTATACTTCTATCTATGATGCACTCAGATTTGCAGCGAAGACAATAAATGAAACCAGAAATTATTCAGTATTATAATAAACCAAAAATTGGTGTGGATATAATGTTGTAGGATCATGTCATATTTGTTACCAGGATGTCTACAAAAAACGGAGAAAAACCGCGAAAATCGTGTAATGAATGTTATATATATATATATTCAAAACTGCTTTCTACCTGCTAGGGTGTAACCTATTTCCTATATATTTTACATTCTTTTTAATTAATTCCTTCGATTTCTTCCGGTCCTTCGCCATCTTCTTTGCTTCATTCACCTGTAACCCTCTTTTTTCTATCAATCCTCGCACCATCTCGTCCCATGATTTCCTTGGTCTCCCTGGTCTCTTTTCTTTTGGCATTCTGCTTTCCCATACTCTTTTCACTTGGGCCTTCTCGTTCATTCTTTGTAGGTGACCCCACCATCCCAATTGTCTCTCTTCTATGAACTCTTCTATTCCTTTAAGTTCCAGTTCTTTTCTTATATCTTCACTTCTTATTTTGTCCATTATATTTACTCCATATACTTTCCTTAAGTACTTCATTTCTGTGGCTCTTATTTTACTTATTTCTCGCTGTGTTAAAACCCACGATTCGCATCCATATGTTAGGGTTGGTCTGCATATATTGCTTTATATATTTTCATATTTGTTGTTCTCGTAATTTCTTTTTTGTATAGAATTATTTTATTTAGGGCATGATATGACTTGTTTGCGTTTCTTATTCGTGCGTTGATGTCTGCTGATGTCTGCTTCTTGGCTTCCTTTTTCATCTATTGTCACTCCTAGGTACTTGTATTGTTTTACTTGTACTATTTGTTTTTGATTGAGACGAATGTTTGTATTGGGTCATTAGATATCACTACAATTTTTGTTTTTTCTGCGTTCATTTTCATTCCGTTCTTGGTCAGTTCGTCTTGCCATATCTTCAGTTTTTCTTCTAATTCCTTCTCAGATCCTGCAATTACTGCTATATCGTCTGCGAACGCACACATACTTACATATACCCTCCCCATGTTCCTGTATCCAATGTGTAGGGCTTTAGTTTTCTTTTGTACTTCTTTAATTATTTCATCAATAAACGCAAAAAATAATAATGGGCTGAGGCTCCCTCCTTGTCTAACCCCCTGTTTCGTTTCAAATTCTTCTGATTTTTTGTTTTTACTGATAACCATATTCCTTGTTTTGTTATATATACATTTACAAATTTGTTTGTTTGTGGTCAACACCTTTTTTAACCAAGCTTTCCCATATTTTTTGCCAGGGTACCAAATAGAATGCCTTTTCCATATCTATAAATGCTATATATAGTTTTTTGCCCGTTGTTTTTGCTCTGTTTATTAGAGTTTTTAGTGTGAAGATATGGTCTTGGGTACTTTTTCCAGGTCGGAAACCTGCTTGTGCGTCATCTATTTGGTTTTCAATTTGTTTCCTTAGTCTTTTCTCCATTACCTTTTCAAATATTTTCATTAGTGTCCCTATCAGTGATATCCCTCTATGGTTGTTACATTCCTTCTTGTCTCCTGTTTTGTAAATTGAAAGAATTAGCCCAATCTCCCATTCTAGTGGTATTACTTCTTGCATCCATATTTGATTAAATAGTCTTGTCAGGTAGTCTATTGCTTCTTTCACCATATATTTTACCATTTCCCTTGTTATTTTATCGATTCTTGGGGCTTTTCCATTTTTCATTCCTCTAATCGCCTCTTCTATCTCTGCTTTGTCTATTGTGGTTTCTTCCTATTCTTTCTTGACCATTTGTTCACTTGTGTCTTCCTCTTCGGCCAAAACATAGCCCCTATTTAGTAATTCAGTAAAGTAGTTTCTCCATCTCTCCTTAACTTCCTCTTTCATAATCAATTGTGCCTTATCGTTTTTTATTGTTATAGTTTCTTCCCTATGGTTGCTTCGTAGGTTCTTTAGTGTTCAGTAGAATACTTTCTGATTCTCCTTAAAGTTATCTTCCATTTTCTGTCCGAAAGCTTCCCAGGACTTTTGTTTTGCTCTTATAATTATGTTTTTTGTTTTCTGTCTTACTTGTTTGTAGATGTTATAGCTTTCTTCCGTCTTCTCGTTTAGGTATTTCTTCCATTTTCGCTTCTTTTCTTTAACCTGCTCTCTAACCTCTTCATTCCACCAAGCAGTTTGTTTTTTGTATTGGTTTTGTTTACTTGTTCCACATATTCTTCTGGCCGCTTGACTTATAATTGTTTTAAAAGTTCTCCACATTGCTTCTACGTTCTTGTCGTCTTTCAATCCCAAAGTCTGGATTGATTTGGTCACTTCTTTCTCATATTTTTCTGTAATTTTTGCATCCTTTAATTTATAGGTGTTAATTGTTTCATCATACTTTTTCTTATTACTTATTTCTTTTCTTTGGTTTTCTTCTATTGTTGTCAGTTCACTAATTATCAGATAATGATCGCTTCCTATTTCGTAACTCCTCATAGCTCTTACATTTTTTATGGTTTTTCTGTTTTCCTATGTTGTTATTATATAAACTAGTATAGATTTTTCCTCCCTGCTTGTTTGAACTCTGGTATACATATGGATGTCTTTATGATTGTAGAATGTGTTCATTATTATCAGGTCATGCAGCATGCAAAAATCCAATAGTCTTTTTCCATTGTTGTTACGTTTGTTTTCCCCATATTGTCCAATTGTTTCTCTGTATACTCCATCTCTCCTCCCTACTCTAGCATTTATGTCTCCTAGTATGTATGTCGTCCCTTCGGTTCCCAAATTTCCATTCATTTTTTCCCAATATTCGTCTTTGTTCTCTTTTCGTTCGTCTTCATCTGGGCCGTATGTTATTACCACTGACGCCATGTGATTTCCTATTTTCGGTTCACTTGTCATTATTCTTTCATTTATTGTTTTCCATCTCTTTATAAGTTCTTTTTCTTGTCTGTGTACAATACATGCGACACCTGCTCATGCTCTTTCTTTCTCTGCCTTTTCAAATTCATCTACTAGTTCGACTTCTTTTCCCTTTATACCTCTCACATTCCATGTTCCAATTCTTATTTTTGCCTTTTTTTCTTTGGTTCTTTATTTTGGTTTTTTGTTAAATTTTTGTCTTTGTTATTACTTTGGTCTTTAATATTCAATTCCTTATTCATTGCTTTTGTCTTCTTTAGTTCATGGTCTATTATGTTACTTAGTTTTTTTTGATATAATCTATTTTCTTTTTCTGACCATTTCCATAAAGTTTCATTGATCCATAATTTTTGGTAGTCTACTTTAGTTCTATTACCTCTTCCCTTTTCCACTTTTGCTTTCTCTCAGATTCTTTGTTCTTGGATTGTTAGGTCATCATCTATGTAGATGTTAATGTTCTTCTCTCTCAGTTTGTTCTTATTCCTCATTATTGCGATCTTTGATTCCATAGAGTCGAGTTCAGCTACTACAATGTTCATATTAGTCTTTTTCAGTTCGGATGCTTTGTTTTCTTTTAACTCTACCTCTATGTCTACCTTAAGCATATTTTCAATATCTTCTTTATTGTATTTGCTGCTCTCTAGTCCTTTAATTAATATATTTTGCTTTTTCTTTGATCTTTCTCTTCTTTCCATATCCATCTCTAGCCGTTCCAATCTTCCAATTAATTCGTTTCTCTCTTCATTCCATACTTCTTCCTTTACTTCGTTTCTCAGCTGGATTATTTCATCCGACATTTGTTTTTGGGCTTTAATCATTTGTTTCAGCATTTCTTTCATTTCCTTCATATCGTCTTTTCCCACTTTGTTTTCTATGATCTCAATTTTATTAGTAACTTTTGTTGGTTTTATCAAACTAGTTTGTTCTCCCAAAAGAATAAAGAATGTTTATTTTGTAAAATGTGACGTATGTTGCCAATAATAAATTGAATATAAAAATATTTTATGTATAATTTATAATAAGTTTTATAATAAAATTTATTAAAAGTTAAATAAATCCGTTTATTTATATATTAAGTATCCCTAGAAATATATTTTTTATCCCTAGAAATAAGTTTAATTATTTATTTATATATGGGTACCCGGGTACCCCGGTTATTGAACAACGAGGTATTTGACTTTAAGAAAATACAGTAACAGAAAAGCATCAATTTACTTTTTAAACTGACACACAAGGGTTCCTAAACTTCACATCTACCATGCTCTCTTGAAGAGAGTCGCCTTTACTCGTCTCTTTATTTCAATATAACATTTATGTATATATTTTGCATATTTCCTTGAACCCCCAGAATCCTCCCCCCCCCCTAGCTACGCCCATGTGTTCTGACGCCTCCTTCACTCCTAGCAGAACATTCCACCAGAACATTATCCAAGCTTGTGTCAGCTATAGAATTGATGGTTCAGGGATTGATGTAGATAGCTTTATTAGTAAATTGAATGGCCGTTGTACGAGAAGCCGCATTCTAGCCATCCACTCTAGCCGTCCACTCTGTCCACTTTTTTCCGTTTACCGTCCACTTTCTTCCGTCCACTAGGAGTGAAGGAGGTGCCAGAACATATCATCTTTCCCTACTGCCACTCGTGGCCAAAAAGACAACTTCGTGTCCTGTAATAGACACAAATAATCAATTTAATAAAATATACAATATATACACTATACAATAAAATAAACCATCTCGCAGATTTCACACTGTCATAACTTTTGAACGGCCCACCACAGATACTTCTAGTCTTCACCAATCCATTCAGCGTCCCGAAATTAGCTTGCGATTAAGAAATTGGAAGCTTGCGATTAAGAAATACCATTGACACGGGAAGTCAATACCGCGGAAACGACGAATTGTTATAATTGTGTTAAAATCATTATTTTTTGAGTTAAAGCAAAATTTGAAAACGTTTCTGAAAGCATTTTTGCTGCTGATTACAAATATGCAAATTATATTTCGCTAGTTCTTTCCGGTTACTTTCGACTGCTAAAATTAAGCAAAATTTTAAGAAATTTCGGCGCTCGAGTAATGAAAATCTCGGAAAATAATTTCGGAAAGTAATGAAAAAACCTAACCTAACCTGAGTGTGTCAATAGGAAAATGACCGTCTGAAAACGATGCCGCAATCCGTTTTTGATTATCTGCAACCGTTTTTGAGATATCGACTTATCAAATTGAAAATCGTAAAAATTCAGTTTGAAATTTCGCGATGAATAATTGAATCTTTCCGTACAATTTACACATCGACTTGTTCGTCTTGTCGAGTAGTTTCTGTGTGCCGAAAATGATTTCGTTGCTGTTTGCCGTTCTTGAGAAAATTGAAAGAAACCGAAAAAGCACATTTTTTCGACCGAAATGATTTTCTTCGACGAATTTTTTGAAAATTTTCTCGTGATTTTTTTTTGGTTCCCCGAAGGAATTCGATGTGCTGAAAACGATTTTCTAGTTTATTTCGCTCTAAAGTTACAAATAAACGAGATATATAGCTTTTCGCTGTTCACTATTCGGCATTTCCGGCAAATTTCATGCTTTCATAACTTTTGAACGGCTCGCCAGAGAGCCTTCTAGTCTTCACCAATCGATTCAGCGTCCTAATATTAGCCGGAAACGGTATATAATATTCCCGAGGAAGCTTCCAGTTAAGAAATACCACCGACACGGGGAGTCTAGTCCGCGGAATCGACGAAATGCGAGAAAATCGATTTAGTTAAAATCGTTATTTTTAGAGTTACAGCAAAATTTAAAAACGTTTCTGAAAGAATTTGTACTGTTGATTACAGATATGCAAAATAGATTGCATTAGCTCTTTCCGTTCTTTATTGCCTGCAAAAATTGAAGAAATTTTTAAGAAATTTCGGCGCTCGAGTAGAGATCTCGGAAAGTCGTGAATTTTACGTGGACTATTTCAGAGTATTGATAGGAAAATGACCTTCTGAAAACGATACCGCAATCCATTTTTGATTATCTGCAACCGTTTCCGAGACATCTACTTAGCAAATCGAGAATCGGGTATATTTCAGTTTGAAATTTCACGACGAATTATTGAATCTTTCCGGACAATTTACACATCGACTTGTTCGCCTTGTCGTGCAGTTTCTGTGTGCCAAAAATGATTTCGCTGCCTTTTACCGTTCACGAGAAAATCGAAAAAAAAAAATGAAAAAGCACATGTTTTTCGAACGAAATGATGAAAAATTTTGTTGAAATTTTTTTTGGAATTTTTTTTCGTGATTTTTTTTGGTTACTCGAAGGAAATCGAAGTGCTGAAAACGGTTTTCCTGCTGATTACAGATATGCAAATTATATTTCGCTAGCTCTTTCCGTCGTCTATTGCTTGAAAAAATTGAAGAAATTTTCAAGAAATTTCACGACGAATTATTGAATCTTTCCGGACAATTTATACATCCACTTGTTCGTCTTGTCGTGTACTTTCTGTGTGCCGAAAAATAATTCGCTGCTTTTTACCCTTCTCGAGAAAATCGGAAAAAACCGAAAAAGCACATATTTTTCGAGAGAAATAATTTTTGTTGACAAATTTTTTAGAACATTTTTTCGTGATGTTTTTTTGGTTAACCGAAGGAGATCCAAGTGCTGAAAACGGTTTTCCAGTTTATTTCGCTCTAAAGTTACATATAAACAAGTTTGAAATATTTTTTCGCTGTACACCATTTCGCATTTCCGATTGATTTCACGCTGTCATAACTTTTGAACGGCTCACCACAGAGACTTCGAGTTTTCACCAATCGATTCAGCGTCCCAAATTTTAGCCTAAATTTTGCTTTCAGTTAAAAAATTCCATTGACACGGGGAGTCTAGACCACCGAAACGACTAAATGTGAGAAAATCGATTTTGTCAAAATCGTTATTTTTTGAGTTATAGCAAAATTAAAAAACGTTTCTGAAACCATTTTTGCTACTGATTACAGATATGCAAATTAGATTTTGCTAGCTCTTTCCGTTCACTATCGCCTGCAAGAATTGAAGAAATTTTTAAGAAATTTCGCCGTGTTATAAGTTTTGTACGGCTCACCACAGATACTAGTTATAGTCTTTACCAATCTTTAATAATTGAATTTAGTATTAGTGGGCGAAATTTAGTCTAACTACCTGGTGTAGTTCTTGAGTTACAGAGCGAATTCGAGAAGTCTAGCTAAAAAATAGGTAGAGTCGAGGAACTTGTTGTAACTTTGGATTAATTCCACGTAAATTATTCTAGTTTCCAGAACTATGTAGATAATTTAATTTAGTATTAGTTAGGGAAATGTAGTCTACCTACCTGGTGTAGTTTTTGATTTACAGAGCGAATTCGAGAAGTCGCAGTCGTAGCTAGAAAATGCTGACACTCAAGAAACTTTGTAACTTTTAACTATTTCTGCGTAAGCTATTCTAGTTTCTAGAACTAAGTAGATAATTTAATTTAGTATTAGTGATCGAAATGTAGTTTACATTCCTGGTAGTTCTTGACTTACAGAGCGAATTCGAGAAGTATAGCTAGAAAAAACCCGGAGAGTCGATAAACTTCGAGACTGCGATTTTGTAACTTTGGACTAATTCCACGTAAACTATTCTAGTTTCAAGCACTATGTAGTCATTTAATTTATCAACATCAAGTTTACATTTGCTGAAACGGTTGTTGTAATTCAAGAAAGAATAATTAAAATGCAAGGAAACCAAAATAAGATAAACAGGAAAATATTTGGGATAAAATCTTCAAGGAGTTGTGATTGGAAATTTATTTAACAGATCACAACATACATTTAACGCGTTTCTTTGGTATCATAAATTCGATGTATATACAGAATAATTCATAAACATTTCACATTACAATAATGAATAGACAACGAAAGGAACAAACACAAAGATTTCTTTTCATCTAGACACTAACTTTTCTTGCAAATATTTTATATAATTTTCAAATGTTGTTACATGCACTGAATGAGATTAAAAGATTTTCTTCCAAGCTTTTAGCCATATGAGTCAATGTAAAAATATTACGTTTATCTGTAGATTGCCTAAGAAATAACAAATTTGTTCTTGGTTTGTTTATTATTATAAATATCCATAAAGCTACTGGGCACGTGAATATTTGATTGCTTTATATATAAGTTTTTGAGCATGGAATTTCAATTAAGGTTCTCGCATATATTTTATTATTTACACAAAACGATTACATATGTACAAAAACGAACGTTTTTTTGGTACCAAAAAAAACACAAATTCTACTTCGCTTATTCGGAATCCAAAAACAGCTAGCAAGATGCTATTTGTATATTTACAACCAGCAGGTAAAACACTTTCAGACACACTTTGAAATTTTCCATTCACTTCATAAATGATAATATTAAGGAAATACATTTTCTCGCATTTTCCGCAGACTTCACGATCTCATAACTTTTGGACGGCTTGTCAGAGACTTCTAGTTGGCACCAATCGATTCAGCGTCCCAAAATTAGTTGGAAACGTATATAATATTCCTTATGGAGCTTTCGATTAAGAAATACCATCGACACGGGAAGTCCATAGCGCGGACGAAAAAACCACGAAATGCGAGAAAATCGATTTTGCTAAAATCGTTATTTTTTTAGTAACAGCAAAATTTAAAAACGTTTCTGAAAGAATTTTTACTGCTGATTACAAATGTGTAAATTATATTTCGCTAGCTCTTTCCGATCACTATCGCCTGCTAAAATTGAGTAAAATTTTAAGAAATTTCGGTAATGAATTTCCCGCAGATAATCTATGTGTTAATAGGAAAATGCCCTTCAGAGAACGATGCCAGAATCCCTTTTTGATTATCTGCAACCTTTCCTGAGATATCGACTTATCAAATCGAAAATCGTAAAATTTCAGTTTGAAATTTCTTGATGAATAATTGTATCTTTCCGAACAATTTACACATCCACTTGTTCGTCTTGTCGAGTAGTTTCTGTGTGCTGAAAATAATTTCGATACTGTTTGCAGTTCTTGAGAAAATTGAAAAAACCGAAAATGCACATTTTTTTCGACCGAAATGTTGAAAAATTTTCTTTAAAGAATTTTTTGGAAAATTTTCTCGTGATTTTTTTTTTGGTTACCCGAAGGAAATCGATGTGCTGAAAGCGATTTTCAAGTTTATTTCGCTCTAAAGTTACACATAAGCAAAATATAACCTATTTTTTTACCTTGAATCCATTCTCAATTTATTCACTTTATTAGTTTATGTAAAATAAACACTTTTTGGTTTTGTTAATTATTAAATGCTGAATAATGAACTAGTCATGAAGTTCTTAAAAGTGTCACCTTTGGCGCTAGTGCTGTTGCGCTTGGAGTAAATAGCCAACCAGTGGCGGTACATACCGGAACGACCTTTGTAGTTTTGCAGATATTTTTCCAACTGCACATTTAGCAAATGCTTGACCAGATGAAATTGTTCGCAATCAAAAACTACACAGAAAAGATCTTTGTTTCTGTCGCTCAAGATAACACTTTTGAAGAATGAAATTAAAACATTTTTTTTGGGAATGATAGGGACATCTCCTAATATTTCTGCCGGACATTTATGAAACACCCTGTATATTGTAAAAAAAATTATTCTAAGAAAACAATTCTTCTGGGCACTCCACTTTCAAACTCTCTAAATATATTTTTCTTTCTTATTTTATTTCTCTATTATCGTTTTCTTTTGATGTGATTTTAGTGTGGAAGTTTTGGCAACATTAACGAGTGACGTCGGAAGAATTCTCTCGAAACTCCATCAAGTTCAGCCCGATGGTGACATTAATTTGCACACGGGAATTAGGATAGCTCATGTAAAAAATTGCGATATTTCTGTCGACTTGTATGTTGAAATAATTTGATTTCAGCTGGCTTTGAAGCACCGGCAAGGCAAGAACCACAAGATGCGCATCGTAGCTTTTGTCGGTAGTCCTGTGGCAGCGGAAGAAAAGGAATTAGTGAAATTGGCCAAGAAATTGAAGAAAGAAAAAGTCAACGTGGATCTGGTTAGTTTTGGTGAAGATACTATCAATACTGATGTCTTGACTTCGTTTATTAACACTTTAAATGGAAAGGTATTCTTCATCCTTAAAAATCTTTAAAAACCTTACATGTCATAATGTTGTTTAGGATGGTAGTGGAAGCCATTTGGTAACTGTCCCTCCAGGTCCTCACCTATCAGATGCTTTAATTTCGTCTCCAATTATTCAAGGAGAAGATGGATCTGGTGGAGCTGGACTCGGAGGATCTGGATTTGAGTTTGGTGTTGATCCCAACGAAGACCCAGAATTGGCTCTTGTAAGAATCTCAACATTTATGAATCGTTGAATTTACTGAATTTATTTTATTAGGCTTTACGTGTGTCTATGGAAGAACAAAGACAAAGGCAAGAAGATGAGGCTAGACGTGCCCAACAAGCTTCTACAACTGATACCACAGCTCCTGCAGTAATAAAAGAAGAACCCAGTGAAGAGGCCTTGCTAGAACGGGCTTTGGCTATGTCCATGGAACAAGGAGAAGTTCCAGCTACTAGAAGTACTCCAGCTGTTGACTTTGCTAATATGACTGAAGAGGAACAAATTGCTTTTGCTATGCAAATGTCTATGCAAGAAGCACGTAAGAATTTTTTGTTTTGTTTTATAGAAGTTTTTGTTTGTTTCTAATAAAATAATTGTAGAAGAACCAAGTGGTGCGAAGAAGAAGGATGACGCAATGGATGTAGAAGGAGATGAAGATTACTCAGAAGTAATGATAAATGATCCCGCATTTTTGCAAAGTGTTTTAGAAAATTTGCCAGGAGTTGATCCTCAATCGGAAGCGATTCGTCAAGCGGTTGGCAGTCTCAAGGATAAAAAGAAAGACGAGAAAGATGATAAGCAGTAGGTTTTTTAATATTATTTTTTTGATAGGGTAGATATGTTTGCTTATATATTTTCTCTTTGTACTTCCTGTATGTATTTTTTTCGAGTGGGGACAAGAAAGTGTTTCATGAAGGATAATCCAGGTTTTTTTTAAATTTAATAAACGTGTTTTCTTAATTTTTTTTTCAAATACAATTTGATTTCAATATTCATAGGATGGAAAATATTTAAATAAAAAACATTATAAATCTATAATTATTTAATGAAAAAAATGCCGTGTCCAAACGATTTATTATGTAATTCCATGTTCACCAAATTTCTTTTTATGTAAAAATATATAATTATTAATTTCTCAAGAATTTGCAAGAATTGTTTTTTAATACATTTTCCTATTTTATGTATGAACTAGCTATAGCCCGCGGCTTCGCTGGCATGGATTTTTAAGTCGGTCAAATTAATTCATTCAGTCCACTATGTTTACCAAATATTCATAATTTTGTGAGTAATATAAAGAGTAATATGAAGATAGACCTAAGTAAGCTCAGGATGATGATTAACTAGATGAGCGAATGAGTTGAGGATTTTTAATCCCTAAGCAAAATGTTTGGTTAGGTTAGATTAGGTTAATCCCCAAGCACAATGTTAGACTGTCTATTTTTTTATGTTCGGTCCACCAGGTTATTAATTACTCTTCAAACACTGCGGCCAAGTGGCCTATTGTATTTAACTCACATTTTTCACCTCATAGGCCCAGATACCTAGATGTTAATTTTAATAACACCTGCTGCCGACCCTCGAAAATGCGGCCGACCCTCGCTCTCGGTATCGAACCCGGACCTCCAGAATAGTAGTTTACACTATAACTCTATAAACAACGAGGTCGTTATAGTCTGTCTTACTTCCTAGATTAAAAAGCGATAGCCTAAACTGGTGATTGTTTACCTTATTAACATCGTTTTTTTACTAAATAGGTAAAGTTATTTCATTAATACAGTATAATCTCGGTAATTCGGCCGTTGGTTAATCGGACGACTCGTCCGATAATTCGGCTGCCAAGAGACCGCTCGCGCTCTTCCCTCCCACCACTGTTTCTTATAATCCGGTGGTTGCCTGGTCCCATATGTGTCGGATTATCGAGATTATGCTGTACAGTATCATCTCGGTAATTCGACTGTTGGGTAATCGGGCGGTCTGGATACTGCTCGCGCTCTTCCCTCCCACCACCCTTTCTTATAATCCGGCGGTTGTCTGGTCCCATAAGTGTCAGATTATCGAGATTATACTGTACTTGTGCAATTTAGCCACCTATCCAAAATCAGTTTAATGTCTTTGTGTAAAGTTTCATATTTTGGATCTTTTTCTCGCCCATCATTATCTTAAAATATTAATGACTGGCAACATTTCCGCCGAAAAATCACAGAAAAAGCACAAGCCCTCATCCCTCGGAAGAAGAACACCAAGCACCCGAGAATGCACTCGTCGCCAGGAATTTGGCTTACCAGAAATACAACAGTAACAAGTCTCCAGAAAACTTACAGGTGTTCAACGAAAGACAACAGCAAAAATTATCAGACAATCCAAGAGGAAATACCTGAAGGAAGAGCTGGACTCTATAGAGGGCAACTTCCGCAACAATAACGAAATAGATTTCTACAAGACGTTTGCAGGGCACATCCGAGGATACACACGAAAAAGTGATGGAAAATTAGCACTGACGAATAAGGAGAACTACAAGGTTCGCAAAATACTTCTCAGAGCTTCTCAACTGCCCAGAACCCACACAAAGATTCCTAGATGAAGAAACTACAGATTGGACACACAGACTCATCATCCCTGACACAAGAGGAAGTTCACAGGCTCATCCTCAGACTCAAAAACACCAGGACGAAGACGTCATAGTGGCCGAACTACTGAAAAACCTCGGACCGAACTCACACAGATCATCACAGACAAATGGACATCAGAAAAGTTACCAGACGCCTGGAAATGTGCACTGATCCACCCTCTGCACAAAATGGGCGACCCCACTGATGTAAACAATTACAGGGGCATCTCACTAATACAAGTTATCATCATCAATGGCCATACAACCCTATAGTAGGGTCTCGACGTTCTCCAGCTTCACTAGTAAAACTCTGAAAGTCTATCTCTCACATAGCCCACAGTAAACGTCCACATATAAACGCCCACAGTCTATCCAAGACAAACCGGCAAATCCTACCTCCACGTCCGTGTCGTGCACCCCGGGCAATGCAGTGCACACACTAAGGTGTGCATAATGTAGCAAACAGGGGAGGGCGAAGGCGAGCTTCCGACGCCTTAAAATCGGAACCCATTGGCTAAGGAATGATAACCCCGAAAGAAGAGTTCCTTCCGACCCGCTTCCAGAAAAACTAACTTGTCACGAGATCAAAAGCAGAAATAACTAATACAAGTCACATACAAGATGCATAGTGCTCAGCGTGCATACAGTTGGAGCACAAGATGGGCGAATAGCACGTATGCTTCCGCCTTGGTCGCTCCTGTGCAGAACAAATCTTCAGTCTGATGACTACCCTGAAAATCAAAGCCCTCAAGAACACTACAGTCATATGCACCTTCGTTGACTTCAAGAAGGCATATGACTCCGTCGACCGCCAGTCATTGTTCAACATTCTACACGAACAAGGTTTGGACGACAAGACACTGCGACTGATTAAACAAACACTGACAGGCACAATCATTCATTCATCTAAGGTGAAATTCAAGTGGGAATTCTCCGAACCTTTTGACATCAAGACAGGAGTTCAAGGTGATAGACTCTCACCGCTCCTCTTCAGTCTAGTGCTGGATAACAAGAAATGGGAAAAGGAGCTAAAAATACAAGGTCACTGGAAGCTAGTGCGACTTGGACGACCCTAGGACAAGCTAGAGGTCGGCTGTCTAGCCTTCGCGGACGATCTGGCACTACTCACAGACAACGGAACCACAGCAATCAGACAGATAGAAGTAAAGAGTGCGCAAAAGAAGTAGGGCTAACAAAAACTTTAAAAAAACTGAGTTCCTCTGCACGAAAGTAAACATACCAAATTTGGACACAAAATATGGCAAGATCAACAGAGTCACACACTTTAAGTACCTAGGTGAAGTGATGAACCAGCAGGAAAATCGCGCAGAACACTAGGTTATTGAAAATTAAGAGAGCCTTATACAATACACAGGGTATCTACAACAAGAAATGTCTGCTCACCTTCACCAAAATTCGTCACTACAACACAGTAATCAAACCTGAGGTGATATTATACCACTAAAACACATGTTATATCCAAAGAACACCCAACCTTGAGAACACCCTCACACAGGAAAGAAAAATCATTAGAAAAATTATTGGACCAACAGTCACAGACGAAGGATATGGGCTTCACTCCAGGAGTACCACAGAGAAGTTCTCCAACATCGCAGCGGACATTAGAAACAGGCGACTAAAAGTCAGCAGATAATCAGCAGACTTCCACAGACTAGACTCACCAACACTCTAATAGGAGTGACTTGGAGACTAATAGTCTCCAAGACAATGTCCCAAAACACGTATAAGGAACCTAAAAGCATGGAGCACAAGAAAACACGGAAATACAGTCGAACTTAATACATAACTATAAAATGAGTAAAATACCCTATACACAATTTATTCTTTTATATTATAAGTAAATACATATGTATATATTTATAATCAGAAAAGAAATATGTATACATTATTAATATGATATTATATAATTATAATTAATTAAAAATAATTTTAATTAATATTTCGTTTTTTGAAAAAGTCAATAATTTTGAATTGTTTTCCATAATATATCACCTTGTGGGTGATCTTCGATTATATTGTTTTTTTTTTGGATTACCGATTCTCGGGAGAATAATATCCTGTCGAAGTCTTCCTAAAGCACACCCGCTGGTAAATTCTTAGTTTTGCTTTCTTCGAGTTTTTGGTGATCATAAAATATGAAGAATAAAATGTTTCGTAATCTGCACGAGGAATACACTATCGACGGTTTATGGTAGGCAATATCCGGCATCATAAGTTTTAGAAAATACGCGGCGGTTAAAAAATTGGAGTTATAGAGATTATTTTGTATGTAAAATTTTACCATTGTACAAATTTTTATTGTAAAAATTTGTTATGGAAAAATTCGAGTTAAGACAAATTTGAGTTATGGAAGTTAATTTATATGTAAAATGCTATCTAAACGAATGAATTTCTAAAAATATTCGAGTTATAGAAAAATTGGAGTTACAGAATTTCGAGTTATGGAAGTTTGACTGTATAACATATTACATGACGCAACTCTTCACAGGACACGGTTGCTTCATGGCTTTCCTGAAGACAATCAATAAATGACAAACAGATAACTGCATGTACGACAGAGAAGCAGACACAGCGGAGCATACATTGTTTAAATGCCCACGCTTCGAAAGAGAAAGAACGGAGGTAACAATAATAATTGGAGAAACAAATAGCGAAAACCTTGTCCAAAAAATGTTGGATAGAAAAGAAAATTGGGAAGCAACAAAAACTTTCATGGAAAAAATCACGAAACAAAAAGAAACAGACGAAAAAGCAGGAGTTAAAGAAAGCACATGAGAGAACAACAAAGAAACAGCCGGCGGCTACCTGAGAATAATGTGTAAAACGGAACCGGGCGGTCGTAGCAGACAAGGAGGGGTTTTAGTGGGTATGCCAGGTTACTGGAGACTCCCACACTACCAGACACGTATGGTGTGCATAAAGCATTTCCCCTCTAATACCGATAAAAAAGACTCACCAACAGAATCTAGGTACATCTAGGTCCTCAAGACCACTACACCCTGGATGACACAAGTCAAAATTTCATCTGGAAATAGCACAGATAGACTTCGGCGGATATCATAGACAAAGGCGTATTTATGCACAAGGTATACAAGTGGGAAGTGATGTCAGAGAAAACAGCACCTAAAGCCCATAGGCCAAAGTGGACTGAAGAAAGGAAGAGAGTCTTTAGTGGAAGAATGAAGGAGAACTGGAAGAAAAAGGAAGAACAAGTAGTCATGAATGTTTAGCGTGGTCTGATAAAGGGCCTGTAACGTGTGTAATAATAATATTAATAATATTTAGACACGCGTTCCCTGCACGTAAATTGCATATAAATATACATTCTCATCAGAATACGCTATGTACAAGGAACAAATCCTCTTCATGATGTTCTTGGTAAAGGGAACATAGTAGCAGAAGTTGGTGGAATGGCGTTATTGACGAAGAAGAACAGCATCCTCTGGCCGCAAGTGGATCCTCTTACGAATCAAGAAATAGAATTGGTCAACGGTCAAATCAGATGGGACAATATTTCTTCTTGTCTAGGTCACCGATGCGAGCTTTCGGGGCCTTCTCAACAATCACGGGCACTCTCTCGGGATATTTCCTGCGGATTTTCTCGCCATCGGCTTTTGGAGATCGTGGGTTTTGGTGACGACCTGGCTCTGGTAGTGACTGGGAAAACTGGTAGTGACTAGGAAAACAAGGATTTTCTCGCCATCGCCTTTCTACTTCTCGAAGGGATGCTCCTCTTTGTACTGGAATTGTCTGTATGTATAGTCTTGTCTGTCTAGTTTTGTCTATCTAGTGGTGTCTGTCTAGTCCTGTCTGTGTAGTCTTGTGTGTCTAGTATTGTGAAATCATTCTGCGCGCAGTGAATGCAAGAGATATCTGTTCTGGGCCCGACGATGTGGAATATCCTGTACGATGGAGTCCTCAGATGATCGACAAATGTCTATTATTTAAAAACCACGTTATCACAATCGGTGATAAAGCGCTTAAAACTGCTGCAGCATCCGACAAACTAACGCCCAACGTCGGTGCCGCCAAAAGCAGCAAGCGAAGGCTCCTATGCTCAGTGGTACATTCGACCATGATTTACGTAGCTCTGGTATGGCCAATTACCATAAAGAAGAAATCGATAAGGCATAAGCTATCGATAATTTAACGGAAAACGGCACTGAGTGTCCAGTGCATACCCAACGGTCTCAATAGAGGCCGCACTTGTAATCGCAGGCATAGTACATAGTACTAATAGAGTTAATGGTGCGAGAAAGAGAGGCGATTCTACCAAATCAGAAAAAGCGAGGATTGCACTAAAAGCGAGCAATAAAAAACTAAAAGCGAGCAATAAAAAGAAAGCCGCCAGGGCACGAACGTATAAGGGATGGCAAAAAGAATGGTAGCTATCAAATAGGGAACTATGGACCAGGATCATTATACCTGACGTCGAGCGATGGGTGACACGAAAGCATAGTGAAACGAATTTTCACCTTACACAAGCGGTCATGGTTGTTGAACTACCTGCATAATATGCGCAAGGCAAACACAAGTCTTTTTGAGTACTGTGGCCTCGCATATAGCGTCCGATACATCATCTTCCAATGTCATCGATGGACACCAGAAAGAGAAACGTGGGAAAGAAAACTCATCTTAACCTAGAGCCGATAGACCTACCTAAAAAACCGACCATATGATCAGGTCGGAGAACATCTGGACAATAACAACCAATATGGTCACAAACATCATGTCCTTGAAAGAGCAGAACGGCTCAAAGTCGAAAGCATTAAGAAACTTGACTGTCATGTGTCCTGTGCTGGTTTGGCGGTTTCGCCCAGCTATCCCGCCGTCTTGGGGTTTGGTTGTCGTTGTTTTTTTTTTTTTAGTCTGTTTGTTTGTCTGTGTTGTCTGTGTTTCGTTGGGTTTCGTTTGGCTTTACTTGGCTATAGTTGGGTTTTGTTGTCCTGGTGTGGTTGTCGGTTTTCTTGGTTGCTTCTTCAGTGTTTCGTCTTCTGTGGTTGTTCTCCAGGGGCCTGTGGTCCTGATGTGTTTGGTCTTCTCGTTGATGGTGATGGGTTGCTCTTCTTCTTGGTCGGGTTTACGCTTGGGGGCGGCTTCGGTGGGGCTGTGAGTGTCCATTGGTGTATTTCTTCTCCTTGGGGCGGTTTCGGTTGTCTTTTCTGCGGCGGCTTCGTTTGTCTTCTTGGGGGCGGCGTCAGTTTTCTTTTCGGGGGCGGTTTCATTTGTTTTCTCGGGGGCGGCATCAGTTGTCTTCTTGGGGGGCGGCTTCGATTGTCTTTTCGGCATCGGCTTCAGTTTTCTTTTCAGGGGCGGCTTCGTTTGTTTTTTCGGCGGCGGCTTCGTTAGTCTTCTCGGGGGCGGCTTCGTTTGTCTTCTCGGGGACGGCATCGGTTGTCTTTTCGGCGGCGGTTTCCTGGGGTTTATCGTTGGCGGTTTGTTTCTTCAACAGCAGTTGCGTTATATAATTCATCATTTGGACGAGGTCGCTGTCGTCCACGGTGTCCAAGTAGTCGGGGTCGAAATACTTTGCCGCGAGGGCTTCGTTGGGTGTTGTCGGAATAAACATGTTCGTTTTGTGACAGCGGAGGAGCGAGTGACGAGTCCTGTCTGTTCAAAGTCGTGGAATGAAGTGAACGAAGAAACTTGACAGCACCTGAACCACTAATCACTAGATGTGGAAGGAGGATGTAAGGCAGAACTAATACAACATCTTGATGTCATGCCTGAAGCGGTTCCAAGATGCTCGAGAAGTTCAGGGGGCCACTTGACAAGTTAACAAATGATGTCCCCTTAGTCCCCTTTAAAAAGAATCTTGTCCGTCTAGTCTTGTCTATCTATTCTTGTCTGTCTAGCCTTGTCTGTCTAGCCTTGTCTGTCTAGTCTTGTCTGTCTAGTCTTGTCTGTCTAGTCTTGTCTATCCAGTCTTGTATGTCTAGTCTTGTCTGTCTAGTTTTGTCTATCTAGTCTTGTCTGTCTAGCCTTCTCTGTCTAGTCTAGTCAGTCTAGTCTAGTCTGTCGAGTCTTGTCTCTCTAGTCTTGTCGGTCTAGACTTGTCTGTCTAGTCTCGTTACTCTAGTATGGTCCGCCTAGTCTTGTCTGCCTTCTCTGCCACGTATTATCTGTCAAGTTTTGTGTGTCTAGTCTTGTCTGTCTAGTCTTGTTCGTCTAGTCTTGTCCGCCTCTGTCCTCCTCAGTAGTATAGTTGACAACATACCCGCCTTTCAATGCGGGAGATCCGGGTTCCAATCCTGGGCGGGGAAGCAACAACTAGGGCGGTTTTCACAAACCGTGGGCTGTCCGCCCTGAGTAAATGCAAAATATGCGATGCCGGGGTGGCGCATAGTAAAAGCCAAAGTGGATTAGGGGGTTTAGTGAGTCTTGTCCAGTAGCGTCGCTAGCGTCGGTCAATCGGGCGAATGCCCGGGGCCCACGGGCTAGAGGGCCCCAACAGAGCCACCTGATTTTAATCAACAATACAGACGATTGGAAACAGTTTGCAAACGTCAAAGATGCGCAATAATAAATGAGGAGGATAACTTTGAAACGCATTATTTAACTCTTATTTTAGTTTTATTTTTCTGTTTTAATAGACTTATTGTAACTTTCAGATATAGATTTCTTAATGTTGCGTCATTGTTAACCATTCTACCACAACTGCATGTTGGTATATAACAAATTAAATATTCGAATTAATAACATAAGGGTTACAGAAAAAGAGATTTTTGTCAAATACTGCGTTTTGAAAGTTACCTCTATAATTACCTCAATAATTATTTATTAAATATCAATATGCGTGCAGAATACGCAGAAATCGCTTTGCAAACTGCTTCTGCGAACAGACTCATTCGCAAAATAGAGACGAGTCTGTTTTGCGAACGAGTCTGTTCGCAGAAGCACTTTGCCAAGCGATTTCTGCATGCATATTAATATTAAATAAATAATTATTGAGGTAATGTCTAGTTTTATAGTCTGACTAGCAACTCATTTCACCAGTCTGCTGTTTACATAGACGGTCCCATATATCACAGTTTTTTAACTGTAAATGACAAATAAGTATTTTGCGTCTATTATAAAGTGACCACACGTCCCGATTTTGGCGGGAAAGTCCCGCTTTTTGGAGAACAGTCCCGCCGATTTTTAAAAATGTCCCGCTTTTTAGAAAATATCTACATTTCTTATTTTAAATGTGCTGTAATATATAACATAAGATTTTTCCACATATTGCCATAAAATCTCCTTTTTTAACGTCACCCAATGAAAAATTTTAATATGGCAGTTATAAAAATTTATAACCAAAGCAAAGGAAAACAAACCAAAGCTAGCAAGATAAACCAAGACAAACCAAAACGAATCAAAGCAAATCGTAGCAAACCATAGCAAACCAAAGCAAGACAAAGCAAAGTAAAACAAAGCAAAGTATACCATAGCAAAGCAAACCAAATCAAATTAAAGCAAACCAAGAGAAAGCAAGGCAAAGGAAGACAAACCAAAGCAAACCAAGACAAACTAGAACGAATTAAAGCAAACTAAAGCAAGGCACAGTAAAGTAATGTAAACCAAACCAAAGCAAATTAAGCAAACCAAGACAAAACAAGGCAAAGGAAGACAAACCAAGGTAAACCAATATAAACCAAAACGAATCAAAGCAAACCAAAATAAGGAAAAGCACAGTGAACCAAAGGAAAGTAAACCGAACCAAAGCAAAGCATGGCAAAGGAAGACAAACCAAGACAAACCAAGACAAACCATAGCAAAGCAAAGCAAACCAAACCAAATCAATTTAAAATATCGATTTCGATAAATTGTTTAACAAGCGGATATTGAAAAAAAATATTTGAAAATAAATTACAAATAATTTGAAGCTAAGAAAAAAATGTTTGCGAAAATATTCTTAAAATCCAATAAACGTAAATTGTTTGAGTAGTCTTGTCTGTCTAGTCTAGTGGGTGGAGCCCGCGGGATGGAGCCCGGCGCCCCTTTTCTTTTCAGCCGAACTGCAGAGGGCAGTCGGCCGGATGAGGGAAGGAAAAGCGCCGGGTCCTGACGGCGTCCCACCCGAGGCGTGCAAGTTGTTCGGGCATGTGCGAGGATATGTGTCTGAGAATGGTGAATGAAGAGTTGAAGAATGGCAGTTTCCCCAAGGAGTGGAAGAAAGGGAGACTGGTTATGATTGAAAAAGAACGGAAAGAAGGAGAGGAAGCCAAACACAGGCCAATCTGTTTATTGAATGGGGTAGCGAAGATTTTTGAGAGCATGATCGGAGCTAGAATAAAGGAGGATCTCGAGAGAGCAAGGGGTCTTTCGGAGGAACAATATGGGTTCAGGAGCGGCCACACTACGACGAACGCAATGATGCGAGTGATAGAGAGAGCAAGGTTAGCCAATACGGGTCCATGGCGGACCCGCAGCTACTGTGTGCTTGTAACCTTGGATGTGAAAAATGCTTTCAATTCGGTCCCATGGGGCGGAATCATGGAGGCTTTGGAACTAAAGGGGGTAGCTCCCTACCTTCGAAAGATGGTATGCAGCTACCTGAGTGATAGGGTGATGGTGACTGCCGAAGAAAAAACCTTCAAGATGAGTGCAGGTGTTCCGCAGGGCTCGGTTGTTGGACCGATTCTGTGGAACATATTTTATGATGAGGTGCTGAGACTGAGGCTGCCAGACGGAGTTACACTCGTCGGGTACGCAGATGACTTTGCGGTTGTCGCTGTCGCCAGAACTGAAGAAAACCTGTATGCAAAAATGAATGAGGCAATTAGTGGGATTGACCGGTGGATGGGGGAAAAGGGGCTTGCCCTAGCTCCCAATAAGATCGAGGCGGTTTTGCTGATTGGGAGAAGAAAGCTGCGTGAACTGACCGTGCGAGTGGGAACAGCGTACCTACCAGCTCGGGATTCTTTGAGATACCTTGGGGTGGAGCTCCAGCGAAACCTCAGGGTATCCAAACAGGTCAACCGAGTAGTGTGCAAGGCAACAGCGTGTACGAAAGTCCTTGGACCGCTGATTCCCAACATAGGTGGGCCGCTGGCTTCCAAAAGGAGGGTTATAAATGCAGTCGTGCACTCCATTCTCCTGTATGGGGTGCCGGGAATGGATAAGTGCTTTCAGGATTAATGTTACAGAGAGAGACTGATGAGAGTGCAAAGGTGTATGCTGCTGCGTGTGTGCAGTGCATACAGGACTGTTTCTGGGGACGCCGTGGCGGCCGTCGCTGGAGTCATCCCGTTAGACCTTCTGGCGGATGAAAGGATAATAGTGTCTGAAGGTAATGATCCAAAAACTGAAAGGGATGAAACAATGCGCCTATGACAAGAGCGATGGGAGGAGTCGGAAAAGGGAGCCTGGACCAGGAGCCTGATTCCGGCTATTGATAAATGGGTCAACAGTGGGCACGGGGAGGTAAATTATCACCTCACCCATATATAAAGACTTCTTTCAGAAAATCCGGTCGTTTAATGGCACCTTGTTCTGAAATTTTCATTGGGTGACATTAAAATAGGAGATTTTATGGGAATACGTGTAAAAATCTTTTGAATATATTAGTAACCATTTTCCGAAAAATAATATTTGCGAAAATAATCTTTTTGATGAAGTGTTATTGGTAAAAGACGTTACTGATTCAATTTTCAATTAATTCAAAGTTCAATTCATTTTGTTTACCTTTTATATTAATATATTATATTTCCTCAATGTGCTGCATATATTGCTTTCTTGTATGTATTAAAAATTAAATAATTCATTTGTTAATTCACTTTTTTTTTATTTACTGGGGGTCCCACCTCGATATTTATGCCCGGGGCCTCAAAATTCAAACGACGGCGCTGGTCTTGTCCGTCTAGTCTTGTCTGTTGAATCTTGTCTTCTCTATGTGTAGTCTTGTCTGTCAATATCATTAGGGAAAAGTAAGCAAAACAAGTCATTACAAAAGACATTTATATATAAAAGTAAAATACAATTGCACATATTTGTACCTCATACATAAATAAACTAAGAGCTAATAATAATACAACTTTCTTACATCATACAACAATAAGAATCCGATGTTATAAGATGTAACGGCGTTGTCAAAAGTCTGAAGTCACACAAATTAATAATTGCGAATCCATTATTAAGTTGTGTAATAATAAATAATACATACAATATTGCTTCAATACTTGCGTCCATGAAAACGTCCACCTGTTGCATAAACTAAATAATAAAGCTTAATGTTTAAGTACAACCGACCGCGATCTAGCTCATACAACCGAACGGATTACTATTATCTAAAATATATACAAAAAAAACACTCAAATCGCTTATTTACACAATCACGGCAATAATCTAGGATTAAATCTGCCCATGTGCAGGATTAATCCTGTGGGATTGTGCCGGATAAAGTATAGGAACGGCCTATCGAACCTCAATCGCGGCGCGTCGGGCAGTCTAGCCTGTCTCGGTCTCAAAGGCAAGGGCAACGAGAATAATTTCGGATCGTGAAGTGGATCGTGGAAAGCCCTTTGATAATCCCTCGGCTCTTCCAATAGTTCCGAGTCGTAATACGCGTCCTCCGGCTGCAAAACATCTTTGAATTTCCGAGACCGGCGATAAGTTCTATTGGCAGTCGCCGGGTATATTTCGGAATGATGTGTTGTGCTTATCGTATCTTCACCGCAAGTAGCAAAGCTATTAATTTGCAAGATATCAGATAAATATAAATCGTTTGCAACTCCGTTTAATCCCCTCAAATCGGCTTTTGCTGAGTCGAAGAGATCTTTCATACCCATATGTTGCAAAGCAACAGTTGCATTTATAATCGATTTATGAGCAAATCTAGGTATTTGCACTTCTAATCCAGGTCTTGGGATTAGGGATCTTAATAATCTCGACCAGGATCCTTCTTTGAAGGACGAGCTTACTAAATGACGTTCTAGCCTGGCTAAACCATCTCCAGGTGCTGCAATTCCTTGTTGTCCAGGAATAACGAAGATAGTGCTAATTTTTTGATCGTTTCCTCCGATTGACACTGCAGTTGCGTCAAGGCCAGGCTCGTAACCTGCGAGGAACCCGCTGCGCCAAACAACAGCAGGCACAGGAATCAATCTTCGCTGTCTGATTGATGGTAATACAATGAAATATAACTCGCCGTCTCTTCCCTCTGTTGAAGCCCCGGTGCAATCAGTCTAAAGTTAAATGAAATAATAAATTAAAGAAATTTTAGAAACTAAGAAACTTTTCTTACCTGGAAAATGCTAACACTCACTCCAGCTAACGGCGACTTGACAGTTATTGAAGAATCCTTTATATACTCTGAAATCTTTCCCTTTGACAGCCGCTTGACAATTAAATTAGTCCTCTTCCTAACTACATCTCCCACTTCTTTAAAGCTAACTTCTTCGACGTGTCCATCATAAAATTGCTTAGCCCTCTCTTTATAGAAACTCAACAAAAGCCCTTTACTCTTATCACTATACAACTCTCTTAGTATTATGGAAGTAGCTACTCCGCTTTTGTTGCTCGATTCAATGGAATCAGTAACGTTTCTGAAAATTAAATGAGGATTGAATGTGATCATATCGTCAAGTTTTAAAATCTCGTTCATTTCTCCTGAGGTTGCACCTCGTGCTCCTAAGAAAACCATGGCAAGCAGTGAGGTGGCAGCGAAGGGAGATACAAACACGCTCCTAGCTGTACTAATTCCATTCGTTACTGAACTCCAGAAACCGAAAGCCAATTCGTTACAGAGATTAACGAATTGGTAGATATCAGGATCTAGGTGGTTGTTGCTATCGTCTAAACCAAAACCAGTCTGTGGATTTAAAACGACGGGCTTAGCAGGCTGAACTTGTATCTGTGGTTTTGCTTCGTTGTGGATTGCGGTGGTGTTTTGATGTGGCACAATTGTTGGAACTAAACTCCAGTTGGAATCTTCCTTTTTAACCACTGGTTTTAATACCGGAGGTTGTGTGGTGCTGGTGTTCTTAACTTCTTCGTAGTTGTTGGTTGTAGCTCTAGTTATGATTAAAACGGTCGTGTGCTTGTCGTTATCTTCAATTGGCACGATCGTTTTTTCTACGATTCTTTCAGTAGTTGGAACTTGCTTAACTGTGCTTGTATTTGAAACTATATCTGCACTATTTTCTTCGGGTTTTTCACTTGGAGTTTCTTCGACTGGTTGTGTAATAAAATCTTTTTTAACGTAAGAAGTTGCTTCTGTATTCAAAAGCTCAGTTTCCTCGGATTTAACACCATCATTCAATTTCTTGATTTCCGTAGACGTTTCCAACAATGTTGTGGTTTCGCTTGGTGTAAAGCTTAAATAATTTCTAGTAGTTATTTCATCTTCCGAAGCTTTTGGGATAACAGTCGAATATTCAGTCGGTTTAATAGTTTCAGTTTGAGTTTCATGCTGCACTTCTTTTATCATTTCAAAGTTTTTAATGATATCTGGAACCTCAGTCGTTGTTAATTCAGTCATTTTTACTTCCAGAGTTCCAGTCGTTTTTGCATCGAGAATTTCTGTAGTTGTTGGGAAATCTTGTATGGTCGTCAAATCTTCTTGGGCTGAACTAATAACTTGAGATAAAAGCGAACTTACAGACTCATTAATTAAATCACTTTGAGGCACTTCTGTAGTTGCGTCTAAATCAACGTTCTCGGTAGTTTTATCAAACCTTTCTTCGTTTCTAAAATCTCCAGTTTCATCCATGGCATCCGTAGTTAGTTCATCCATCGCTTTAGCTGTTGTAACTTCTTCATTTGGTTCATTACTAATCTCATCATTTGACGTCTCTTCTCCATTGGGTTCATTACTGATCTCATCATTTGACGTCTCTGCTACATTTGGTTCATTGCTGATCTCATCATTTGATGCCGCTTCTCCATTTGGTTCATTCGTGATCTCTTCATTTGTCGTCTCTTCTCCATTTGAATCATCGATGGCTTGTTGGAGTAGTTGCTCAATACTGTTAACAAGGTTTCTCTCTGTGGTCGGAATCGCAGTAGTAGCCTCAGCTCGTTCAGTAGTTGGAACAGTTTCGGAATGTGCGGTGTTTTCTTCGAATAAATTTTCGGTCGTTTGTTGGAAGGCGGCGTTTACATGGTTTCCTAATTCCGTATTGATTTCGTAAATATTCGTGGAAGTTAACAGTAACTGGTCGAGAATCTCAGGAACGGAGATTAGATCTAGTTCAGTGGATTCTGGAAGTCTTTCGGTGGATTGTGATAACTTAATCACATCCGCGTTCAATGTTTCTGTCGAGTCGGAAAGTTTCTGCCATGTCGTGCTTTCTGGAAGCTTCTCTGTTGTACCAGCAATTTTAATGAATTCCGAAGAAGTGTCTTGGATTGCAGGCAAATTATCTGCAACATTTTCCGTGGAGATGGCAATAGTAGATGGTAATTTTTCACTAGAATCAGGAACATTAGTTGCAGAATTTTCTAATTTTGTGTAAACTGTAGTAGGAGTTTTAGTACTTTCACTGATACTTTCCGTACTGGGTGAAGTCTTAATCTTAGAAGATACGCTTTCAGTTTGACTTTGAATATTTGTGGTGCTACCTATATAGTTATTATACGTCGTAAACTTGTCTGTAAATTGTTGTAAATAGTTGTTGGTAGAACTACCCTTTAAAATCTCAGTTGTACTCTCATCTGGCAATATATCCAACAGAGTAGTTAATTGCTCTTTAGTAGTAATTGGAATCTTTGTATTTGTTTTGTGGTCGAAGATAAAAACTGTGCTGGTGAATTCAGGTGCTGTAAGACTATTACTAGGAGGCTTCAAATCCACTGATTGTAGCTCGATCTTATGATGCACAGGTTCTTCCAATTTTATTTCTTCGTATTTGTTAATATTAGGAGTAGTCGGTGCCGAATCGAATATTTGAATATGTTGAGAAGGACTTGCTTCGTATTTTGTAAATGTGGTTGATGACGAAGCAACTGGAACGGCAGTAGTTCTTGCTGATGTAGAACTAGTAGAAAGAGTAGTTCGCGGAAAAGGACTAGTGGATGTGGTAGTTTGTGGAGCAAGCGTGGTTACACTTGCTTTCGGCGCTGCAGTAGTTGTAGTAGCTGTAATTCTTGGTGCAAAAGTTGTAGTTGCAGCAACGGGGCTAGTAGTTGTTCTTGGTTGTCCAGTAGTTGTAGTTATTCTTATTTGATCAGTGGTTGTAGGTGTTTTGGCTTCTTCTATAGTTGTTCTTCTTACTTGTTCAGTAGTTGTTGTTCTTGGTTGTTCAGTAGTTGTAGGTCTTGATTGTTCAACAGTTGTTGTTCTTGGTTGTCCAGTACTTATTGTTTTTACTTGCTCAGTAGTTGTTGTTCTTGGTGGCTCAGTAGTTATTGGTCTTGTTTCTTCAACAGTTGTTGTTCTTGGTTCTGCAGTAGTTGTTGTTCTTGGTTGTTCAGTAGTTGTTGTTCTTGGTTGCTCAATAATTGTTGGTCTTGTCCGTTCAACAGTTGTTGTTCTTGGTTGCTCAGTACTTGTTGGTCTTGTTCGTTCAGCCGTTGTTGTTATTGGTTGTCCAGTAGTAGTTGTCCTTGGTTGTCCAGTAGTAGTTGTTCTAGGTTGTTCAGTAGTTGTCGTTCTTGGTTGTTCAGTAGTTGTTGTTCTTGGTTGCACAGTAGTTGTTGTTCTTGGTTTTACAGAACTTGTTGGTCTTGTTGGTTCAGCCGTTGTTGTTCTTGGTTTTTCAGAACTTGTTGGTCTTGTTCGTTCAGCCGTTGTTGTTCTTATTTGTTCAACAGTTGTTGTTCTTGGTTGTTCAGTAGTTGTTGTTCTTGTTTGTTCAACAGTTGTTGTTCTTGGTTGTTCAGTATTTGTTGTTTCAGACTGTTTAGTAGTCGTAGGCTGTTGAGTAGTTGTTGTTTTCTTCCTAAGTTTTTCCGTTGTTGTTACAGCAAGAGTAGTCAGTCTTTCAGTTGTTGATGTACTGTCCAACTTTGTGCTACTAGGTTCCATAGAAGTAGTTGCTGTGCTACTAATCTTAATCATCGTGCTGCTTGGCAAAGCAATTGTGCTTGATATAATGGGTTTCCGAGAAATTGCTGATGGAGTCTTGTATGTTGATGGATTCTTAACAGTAACTCTTTGGAAGTTATCTTTAACTGATTCAATGTCGTTGAAAGTCGGAGCTGGTGGCCTTTTGGTAGAGACTTCTTCTTGAACTTTGTTGTTAGTATTTATAGAGACGGTGATGATAGGCGTATCAAAGTTTTGAGTGGTCGTTAAAATTGTTGTTGGAACTTTGGTGATCTTTGGAATGGACGTTTTATATTCGGTAGTGCTTTCTCCTAAGCTATCATCTAAACTATTTTGGCTTGGGGTGAAAGGCATAGGCTTGTTTACAACAGGAGCTGGAATTATATCTGGAGTTATAACACCTTGTAACTTGCTGGGTATAATTTGTTCTCCAGAACTTCCGTTGCTGTCGCCTTGTTCCACTGTTAATGTATCTGGAGTCATGACACCTTCCGGTTTGCTAGGTTTAATTTGTCCTTCCGAACTTGCAAAGATGCTGGGATCTTGTTCGACTGTTATTGTATCAGGAGTCATGCCAGCTTGCGGCTTGCTCGGTTTAATTTGTTCCCCAGAGTTTCCGAAGATAGCAGGTAAAATCATGCTCCAGCTAGCGCTAACATCAGGTGTATCCAAAGTGTCTGGATACGTGGTATTTTTATGCATTTCAATCTCTGCTTTAAGCACGTTCTGGACATTGCTGACAACATCGTTGACTTTCTTCTCGGGTAACGTGGCTGCGTTAGAGTTGTAATTGAAAGTGTCTCCATCACCGTTTGCTATTATTCCTTGTATCTCGCCCAAAGTCATCAATCGTTTCACTAAGTCGCCGTTATCATCGAAGGTATAAAACTCGTATCGATCGGGGTTTAGGAGATTGATTGGACTGGCGACTTGTGCGTTTGCCGAGGGCTTCGACATCGGACGACCGACAGCATCGGAAAAGTGGGTTTCTGCGCCGTTGTCCATTATAACAGAGACTGACGTTACCACGCTAAAAATATGATATAATTAGATAATTGGATATTTACAGATTTATCGCTTTGTGGGGTATTTTAGTCGGGACAGGATGTCCGTCATTACATTTTCCTGTAAGTGGAGACGGCATTTTTATGTTTTTGAAGACAAAGAAGCCAATCATCGGGTTCGTTCCGTTAGGATAATTCAGTAATAAGTGAACGAACTAACACATTATTTTCGAAAAAATTTGCTACAAAAATTACAATCATTTCCTAGCAGTAACGGATTCACGCATCATAAAGGATACTGGTTACGCGAAATGATTAATATTTATATTTCACCTTGAGCCTAAGATTTTTCGCGACGATGGCCCATCTTGGTCCACTTCCTGGGCAGGATACGCCCAAGCACCTGTTGCCAGCAGGAGGAACAGCAGCATTTTTTCTCTTAGTATTCTATTTCTGAAAAAGAAAAGTAATTTGTCAATTAATTCATCACATAAAGTTATATAGTAAATCTAGTTTAACGCGATTGAAAGATATTATTGCATAATGTCTGTCTAGACCAGTGTTTCCCAAACTTTCTATCCACGTGTACCCCTTTCAAATATTTTTAAACACTTCGTACCCCTTGGTAGAAAATTTCTGAGATATGTTATTATAAACAACAACTGTACTTGTCTTTTTACGTAATATACAGTCTCCAGATTTGGGTTTCAAATATAAAAATATAGTTATTTATTATACAAGCGGATAAAAATAAGCTTTAATGAGATTTAAATTCGCGAGTTAAAGCTTAATTTTATTCGCTAGTGCATACAAACTTTTAATTAATTTGTTTTTTATTTAACAAGTGAAATTGAAAAAAAAGTACCATTTTGTTTTTTTGAGAAGCAGAAGAGAAGCATCGAAGTCGCCCGAAGCCCATTATTGTATTGTTGTCATGACAACGATAAAATTGTTGATTCGCACATCAAAATCTTGTTTAGTGTTTAATTAGTTTGTGTTTTATTAACCATAAATGGATATATCCTAAGAATTGTTAAATGGTGACGCAATTGCGGAAAGACATTTATACAAAAAATGTGTAATTTGTTTTGTAATTTGGGATCAAAAAAGAACATCAGCGAAGTCAACATTTAGGGTTGTGTTTGCCGAGCCCACAAGTGGATTATTTCGATGCGTTGCTATGGATATTTTTATTTCACTAGCGAAATAAATTTTTTATTTCATTACTGTTCATTTCACTGTTTTATTGATCCGCATCCAAGGAATTAAACATGACTTTTTAAGGTAAAATCGCATCCAAATTATTTTTACACTTTAAGACAGTTTATGCTTGTCTTTAAATACGTAAAAACAATCTGCAATAATTTTATCGTGAGCAGTTAGTAAAATAATCTATTGGTTGTATTGTATTAATTAATTATCAAAGATGATGGAGCTGAATTATTTTAGATTTCAAACAATTTATAAAAAGTAATGTTTGATGCACTGTTATTTGATGTAATTTAAATATTGTTATTTTTATTACTCATGTGGAATATGTACTATTTTGACGCCCGTTTTTGGGTGCGACAAATGGCCGTTTGTCAATTCAAATTCAAATTATGCTTCGAGCACGAAAATATTCAATAAAAATCGATAAGTTACATAAAAAACATTTGAATAAATAAAATAAACACAAGTTACTTAATATTAAAAATGTAACGTGAAAGTGACATTTTTTTTTATTACAAAATAAAAATTAAAGAAAACGTTTTAAAAATGAGTGTAAATTCTGTGGTGATACCGAAGAGTGAGGAGAGTTCTTATGACGAATTCACACCACCGAGGACAATTGAAAAATCAAATTCTTCATTTTTCCTTCGTTTTTAGGGTTCCGTACCGAAAACGGAACCCTTACAGGATCACTTTGTTGTCCGTCTGTCTGTCTGTCTGTCCGTCCGTCTGTCTGTCTGTCAAGAATATTTTTTTTTCAGGAACGCGTAGAGGTAGAGGAAGTTGAAATTTGTATCAAATACTCGGGTCTGCGGTCTCTTTCAGCTGTGAGAAAATCAAACTTATAAGTCAACGCGATCAAAAGATATGACCGTTTATGTCATATTTTGCGTTTTATGTCATTTTTTGCGCATATTTTGCGATTTCACAAGGGAATCAAAACCTATAGGGTACTTCCCATTGACCTAGAATCATGAAATTTTGCAAGAATCGGTGTCTTACTGCACATGTAAAGGGTAAAATATCAAAACCGTAAATATGTAGTTTAATTACAAGAAAAATGAGAATTTACTATTAGAAACTTATGAAAATAGACTAATCTGTTGCGTGGTATTGTCAGGTAGCAAAAGCACATGGGTTGCATACAGTTAGGTCCTCCTCGGTTAGGTCCGAAGGTTAAAAAGTATGTGTCGGCACCAAGCTGTTTATTCTGAATTTTCTTTGTTTATATTCGTTATGCATTTTATATGCAAAATATATACAGGGTATATATTATGTCTAAATTTTGCTTGTTTATAACCGACATGCGACATACTCAAGTCCCGTAACATCCTGTATATATTATATTTCGTCTAATTTTTGTTTATAATCTACATATACTTAAATCACGTACGCCCTATATTTTTTGGTAGTCAATTGCCCAAAAGCAGTCAATTGAACAACTGAATGTTAAGAGTATCGAAATAGATCTAGAAATAGTTAATATATTAGTTTATATTAGATCTAGAAATAGTTAGATCTTAATATAAGTTAGTGAATAAGTTTAATACTAAAAAAAAGTTTTCTTTTTATAAGTTTAAAAATATTTGCGTTATTTAAAAAAAAATACGCTGTATACCTTTATACAGAGTATATAGGTATACACAAAATTAAACAGTAAAAACAAATAGTGAAGTTCCAGAACCCCTAAACACTCATAGTGAATGGGGGATGTATGGTAATAAAATATAGGGTAGAATTCCATCGTACGACAGCGACAGCTTGAGGTTATGCTTGCAGCGGTACTAAGATGGTCGTGATTTCAGGAGGGCCACTTGTCAAGTTAACCGAATGTGCTTGCTACTTCCTCCACAAAAAAAAATATTCCTTACTTACAAGTTTGTACGGAACCCTCGGTGCGCGAGTCACAACTCGCACTTGGCCGGGTTTTTTTATGGCTCCTGGACCACTATCTTGTAAGATACGTCCCCTCACATGAGTTATAAAAAATATTATCTGCAATTCGTGCGGTATTGTCAATTGCGAAAAACGAGGGCTCTCACATCGTTCGTGAGGTTTAGTCAATTTTGCTCTTGTGGGCAATTGACAACTTACCGCCCTAGTTGCACAATATACTATTTTCATCTTATATACACTTTGGCACACATAAAAAAATAATATTTTGGAACTTCGTTCAAACCTTCAAACCATTCGCGTACCCCAAGGGGTACGCGTACCACACTTTGGGACACACTGGTGTAGACAGACAAGACTAGACAGACAGGCAAAACTTGAAGCAAAGCTGCACTGATGGGAGATAAATCTCGAACCGCGTCTGTAGATGGCTATTCACTTAGGTTATCGGAAAGACATGATCTTAAAAAACAATGTTATTTTTCTGGTTTTTGTTGAGTACCACGAAGGAAAGCTATAAAATATCTGACAAGTTTCACATGAGATTTATTTTGGTAGTCCTAAAAGTACTCAATAATGTTATAGAGCTCCGGAAAGGTTGAATATGCGGGCTGTGTTCCGACTATTCTTGTTTCGACTGTTTTCTGACTATTCCGTATATTCAGGCTGTGTTCCGGCTTTATTAAGTTTATATGATTATCTATAATGTAATATGGTTTTACCAATTTTAAACTAGCATCATTGTCATGTCATTTTATTTAAATTCATATTAAATTTTCTATCCATTCCAATCTAAATTTAGATTTAATTTTTCTCTATTGTGGTCCATTTTGATACAAGCGTGGTTTTTAAAAATTTCTCTATTCGTAGATTTTATTTTCTACTTTTTAGTCTCTACACATCTTAGTAATCGATTTTATTATAGTCGATATAATCGATTTTTTATTATTATATATTTTATACTTCTATCAAACTCTTTTGTAGAAGGCAAAATGTTTTTCCAAATTAAAATTGCTATTATAGGCAACTTCTAGCACAGACACGATTGAAATTTACATTTTATAACAACCAATAAATAATACTACTTGCTTAAAGTGAAACTAAGTAACTAAAGTATTCAAATGTTGTATTGTCATCAGAAGCAGGTATGTGCACAAAGTTCCGACAGGATTGGACTATGGGAAGTGGTCTAAAATTCGATTACAAGATTCCACCCATACAATCGTTAAATATAAAAAATAAAAATCGTCTTAAAAAGTTTGTCACAGTAGATTTTCATTTTCAAAGAATTTAGTACTTACGACTAATTATTATTAATTACTTTTCTCTGTTCTTCAATTAAAGTTGTTTTGCTTTAAGTCTTACATTATTTAGTTTTATTATTATTGGTCAAATTCACGACGACAAATTATGAGAAAGATATTATGACAAATTCACGTGAAAGCAAGTTATTAAATTATATAATATATTATATTAAAGTTGGAACATTATTATATTTAATAGTTATTTACATTAGAGTGTGGAAAAGTTGATTTTACAACGCGACAGCCCTTTGGGATCGTTTTCCAAACGAGTTGTCGCGTTGTAAAATTATTTACGCACGAAATTTGTATCAAATTTTTTGGCCGACAATTATTATTTAAGAAACAAATAGATTTAGGTTATTTACAATATTGGAAATTATTTAATTTTTTTTTGACACAATGTTGCAAAGTACGGCTACTATGCGGTAAAGTGATTTTTCCGCATAGTATAATTTTCATTGAGACAAAACGGGACAAATGGGATGAAATAAGAATTATAATTTAGTTACGAAAGCAAACCAATAATTAAAAAATATATATTCTATCTCACCCATCAAAATGAACACTCTAATACAGAGCTGAGCAACCTACGGCCCGCGGGCCGCATACAATGCCTGTACCGGCTTCCCTCCGCTATTAGCAGTATTCTACTGCCTTAAATTTTAATAAACGGGACCAATATACCCGCCTTACTTTGTCCCTATACTTGAACAAATATTGGTAATTTAGTTATAGTTCCAAAAAAAGTTGCTCATGCCTGCTCGAATATATTATTGCATGTCAAGGATGCCAATATTATAATCGCGTGTAAAAGTAACCAAATTGTGCGTAAAAATCCAATGTAAATCAAATGGAGTTTCATTATTAAACGATTTCCGTTTATTGTTACTAGGGCAACAACTTGCGTCACTAAACAAAAAACATAGACCTAGTGAAAATAAATTTTCTGACGTGCACTCATTGCGATTACAAAAACGAAACTCGCACCTCATGCATAAAAGTCCTTCTTCACACACTTGTATCATAAACTACTATTATTGTATACATTCATAAACTTCAAAAAATATTTCAAGAATTTCAAAATTATGATTTTTAATTAATTTAAAGATTTTCTTTCACGGTCAAATTTTAGATCCGAGAGAATACTCGGATCATATATTAAAATGTGAAATTTCTCACATGAATTGTTCAAATTCTTTTTTATGCTTAATATAGATTTTAAAGTTTTTTAAAGTTCAACTGCGTTTTTTCAGTTGTCCATATTTTATTGATACTAGAAAAAACACTTTTTGTTGTTGCATTTGTTCCTGGAAGGGAGAACGCGTATTCTACCATTTTCAAAATATTTTGATAAGCTTAATAAAGTCGGAACACAGCCTGAATATAAATATATTCAACCTTTCCGCAGCTCTATAACAGGCACCTGCCTGTTTATACCATCGTGGCACTCAACAAAAACCAGAAAAATATCATTGTTTTTTAAATTCATGTCTTTCCGATAACTTAAGTGGATAGCCATCTGTACACGCGTTTCGAGATTTATCTCTCATCAGTACAGCTTTGCTTTTATGAACAACAATTTGTAAACCATTCACTTGTTGTTCATAAAACCTAAGCTATACTGATGAGAGATAAATTAAACCATTAAACGACCAGATTTTATGAAAGGTCAATGAATTCTTTATAATAAATGCTTGGAATATTTTGAAGATTTATTGGACAGTTCAACTGGAGGATATAAAAAAAAAACCGGCCAAGTGCGAGTTGTGACTCGCGCACCGAGGGTTCCGTACAAACTTATAAGTAAGGTATCTTTTTTTTTGTGGAGGACGTAGCAAGCACATTCAGTTAACTTGACAAGTAACCCTCCTGAAATCACGACTACCCTATATTTTACTATATATTTACTAATTCTACCCTATATTTTATTACCATACATCCCCCATTCACTATGAGTGTTTAGGGGTTCTGGAACTTCACTATTTGTTTTTACTGCTCAATTTTGCCTGTATACCTATATACCCCGTATAAAGGTATACAGGTTATTTTTTTTTAAATAACGCGAATATTTTCTAGATCTATTTTTCTATGTTCTAAACTATTTCTAGATCTAATATAAACTAATATATTAACTATTTCTAGATATATTTCGATACTCTTAACATTCAGTTGTTCAATTGACTGCTTTTTGGGCAATTGACTACCAAAAAATATAGGGCGTACGTGATTTAAATATATGTAGATTATAAAGAAAAATTAGACGAAATATAATATATACAGGATGTTACGGGACTTGAGTATGTCGCATGTCGGTTATAAACAAGCAAAATTTAGACATAATATATACCATGTACATATTATGTATATAGAGCGTACGTGATGAAATGCATAACGAATATAAACAAAGAAAATTCAGAATAAACAGCTTGGTGCCAACACATACTTTTTAACCTTCGGGCCTAACCGAGTAGGACCTAACTGTATGCAACCCACATGCTTCCGGAGCCTGACAATACCACTACGACAATATTAGTGTATTTTCATAAGTTTCTAATAGTAAATTCGCAGTTTTCTTGTAATTAAACTACATGTTTACGGTTTTCAGATTTTTTCCTTTACATGTGCTGTAAGACACCGCTTCTTGCCAAATTTCATGATTCTAGGTCAACGGGAAGTACCCTATAGGTTTTGATTCCCTTGTGAAATCGCAAAATATGCGACATAAACGGTCATATCTTTTGATCGCGTTGACTTACAAGTTTGATTTTTTCACAGCTGAAAGAGACCGCAGACCCGAGTATTTGATACAAATTTCAACTTGTTACCTCTACGCGTTCCTGAGAAAAATGGTCTTGACAGACAGACAGACGGAGAGACGGACAACAAAGCGATCATATAAGGGTTCCGTTTTCGGTACGGACCCTAAAAATACCATTAGGTGACACTAAAAAAAGGAGATTTTATGGGAATATATGAAAATATTAGTTTATATATTACAGTACATTTAAAATAAGAAATTTAGATATTTTCTAAAAAAGCGGGACATTTTTAAAAATCGGCGGGACGCGGGACTGTCCTCCAAAAATCGTGACTGTCCCGCCAAAATCGGGACGTCACTTAGCCACTTTAGCATAGTTAGGCCAACTTTGCAACATTGTGAGTAAAAATTTAGTTTCGCTTGACGTATAGGTACACGATATCAAATCTAGCTTTACAATTCAAGAGGCCAAAAATAAATATAACAGTACTGTTCGTATAAACTCTTGCCATAATTGGTAAACAATTTAATCTTAACATTTAACATTAATTATCACCGTAAAATTGAACTATTTTTTCATTCTTCAAGGAAATATTGTGGAATCCGTGAAAGTTTAATTGCGAAGAAATGCTATATAAAACATAATTGCTAATGTTTTATTGTGAATTAGCTAACGTTATTGAGCAGTTTTATCCAACGAACTTTACCAACTCACAAACAAACAAAAATGTTACACTTTTGCAACAAGAATGGAGAGAGGATTCTCACATACTCAAGTTACTTAATGTAATAAACGCGATATTTTCTTGCCGACGTTCTAATTTTGTTTAACGAGATTAACAAAAATATACATAGAAATCTACTTTAACCCTTAACCACCTGCCATACGTCTCAGGTGAGAAAATTACTGCTACTTTGGGTCTGAGAGACGTATGTCAGGTGGTTAGGTGTTAAATAATGTAAAATAAGACACTACTGGCCGTTTTATCACTTGCTACTCATTAAATTCGCAGACAAAATGTTATAAGAGCGTAATAAAAATGAAATAAAAAGGAAAATTTATTCTAAACTTATGCTTTACATTTTAATATAGGGATTAATTAATGAAAATTATTTGTAATTTGTTAAGACAATTTGTTGTAGTAACTAAATAACGCATTTGCTGACCATAAATAAATCTAGTCTTGTTTTGTCTAGACTGCATAAGACTGGTAACCGACTGCATAATGATAGAGCCTCTGGACCTGATGGACTATCAGCTGAGGCCATAAAAATAGCAGTATCCAGATGCCCACAGACTAAAAAGCATATACTAAAAGTAATGAACAACATAATGATCGACGGAAACTTAACCAAACGTGTGGAACAGGGCAAAACTAACACTGTTGAAGAAGGGGGACAAGTTAATGAAAGGTGCCTCATCCTACAGGTCCCTATGCCTTCCCGATACCGCCGGCAAGCTGCTGGAACATCTCCTGCTAGCGTGGATAAAGGCGGAACTACAAAAAGGCTTTAGTCTGTCAGTAAAGCAGTTTGGGTTCAGGGAAAAGCAGTTTTGGGTAGGTCGACAGTTGATGCCATTATGAGAGCGTTGGAACTGGCACAGGAAGCTACACAAGGGGACACGTAGGACTAGAAAGTTTGGCATTTTAATCACATTAGATGTGAAAAACTGATTTGATGCGTTCAACTCGGTGGCATGGGAGGATATCATGCAAGAAGTAACAATGAGAGGCTCCCCCCCATATCTACTGAGGCTAGTGCACAGTTATCTGCAATGTCCAAGAGTGTGTATAGAAGCGGATGGACAGACTGCAGAACGCGAGGTATACAGCGGTGCCCCACAGGGCTCAGTAATGGAACCTACCATGTGGAACATTCTGCACGATGGAGTCCTGAGATTGAAACTGCCGCATGGAGCGTAAATCATTGGCTTCGCTGATGATCTTGCTTTGGTAGTGGCGGGGACAACCGAAAAAGATGTAATGAGGCGAGCGAGCACGACCATGGCCCAAGTAAATGAGTGGATGGGAAAAAAAGCGGATGAGCCTGTCCACGCATAAAACGGAAGCTGTGTTACTCAAAGGATTACGAAAAATTGGCCCAATACGCATTATTGTGGAGGGCACCAATATCGTGCCAAAAGACTCCATAAAGTACCTCGGGGTAAACATTGATAGACGGTGGTCCTTCAAAGAGCACGTGACAAGCGCAACCCAGAAAACTATTAAAACACTTGTGGCACTTGAAAGGCTGCTGCCAAATATTGGTGGTCCAAGCAGCAGCAAAACGAAACTGCTGTGTGCTGTTGCCCATTCAACAATGCTGTAGAGGACACCAGTCTGGGCAAGTGCAATACATATAGAAACGTACCTGCATAAGCTTGACGCGGTGCAGAGGAGGATTTCCCTGCGGGTGTGCAGCGCTTACAGGACTGTCTCTAGGGATGCTGTTCTTGTGGTCGCAGGAATGGCTCCAATAAAATACATGATTGAGGAAAGGGCAGAACTATATTGAATCCGCGGCAGAAAAGACAACAAAACAAACAAAGAGAGAAGGAAACAAGTTCGTTCAAAGCTCTACTACGAGTGGCAAAAACAGTGGACCAAACTGTTAATACCACAACTTGAACCATGGGTGACACGACAGCACGGGGAGGTTAACTCATACCTCACCCAAGCGCTCACCGGCCACGGATACTATCTGAATAGCCTATCTATTCAGATAGCCGTGCCTATCTGAAAAGCATTGGCAGAGCCCCTGATGACCTATGAGAATACTGCGCCTTTGTGGACTTGTGGACAGTATGCACACGATGTTCCAATGTGACAGATGGACCCCAGAGAGAGAGACAAATGGACGCACACCAAACTAGAAGCGAAAACTCTAGCCCAAGAAATGCTAACGTCTGAAGAATCCTGGTTGGCAACAGATACCATGACAAGGGCAATCAAAACGGACCATCAGATAAAAAACGACTACTGGACTACTGTCCACAGTAGCAGACTCTATAATTCTCTACGCCGCCTCCGTGTGGATGCGAGCGTGCAAATTCAAAATGTATAAAGGAAAACTCCTCCGGGTGCAGAGAACTCATGCCATTAGAATCTGCAGGAGTTATAGAATGGCGGCGACGGAAACGCTGCTGGTCTTGGCAAGGATGATCCCGCTGGACCTACTTGCCAAAGAAAGAGGGGAGACACATGGCGCCGATGCGGAACACAAGAGAAGAGCTAGAGATGATACCATACAAAGGTGGCAAGAAAGGTGGGACAAGGTGGACGAGAGCGCCTGGATGCACAAACTGATCCCAAATATTAAAGATTGGTACAAGAGGGAGCACGGCGATATAACGTTCCATTTATCGCAAATGCTTACCGGCCATGGATGCTTTGAAACCTATAAGGTCTATACGGAAAAGCCAATCACCAGTTTGCCTATACTGCAAAGCCGAGGAAGAAAATGCAGAACAAACGCTCTTCAGATGCCCAAAGTGGTGCGAAATAAGACAGAAAATTGAAAACAAAAGACAACTGTATCAAGACAATGGTGGACGATATCTTAAGGAAGAAGGAAATAGACGAAAAAGATGCATTAAACGAACAAAGACGAATGTAACAAAGATGGCAAATCACTCCACATCCATGATGTAGTACCGCAAGGTGATCCCGTGGCAGTGCGAGTGATAAGGAAAGGGAAGGGTTTTTAGTTGGTAGGACCGGTGCTACTATCAAGCCGGGTGAGTCCCACACTCCTCAGGGCACTTTGTTCTGGGGGATGTATGTAAATGTAATTCCCCCCCCCCCCTCCCCTTCCGAAAAAAAAAGACAGACAAGACTAGACAGACAAGACTAGACAGACAAGACTAGACAGACAAGACTAGACAGACAAGACTAGACAGACAAGACTAGACAGACAAGACTAGACAGACAAGACTAGACAGACAAGACTAGACAGACAAGACTAGACAGACAAGACTAGACAGACAAGACTAGACAGACAAGACTAGACAGACAAGACTAGACAGACAAGACTAGACAGACAAGACTAGACAGACAAGACTAGACAGACAAGACTAGACAGACAAGACTAGACAGACAAGACTAGACAGACAAGACTAGACAGACAAAACTAGACAGACAAGACTAGACAGACAAGACTAGACAGACAAGACTAGACAGACAAGACTAGACAGACAAGACTAGACAGACAAGACTAGACAGACAAGACTAGACAGACAAGACTAGACAGACAAGACTAGACAGACAAGACTAGACAGACAAGACTAGACAGACAAGACTAGACAGACAAGACTAGACAGACAAGACTAGACAGACAAGACTAGACAGACAAGACTAGACAGACAAGACTAGACAGATATGACTAGACAGACAAGACTAGACAGTCAAGACTAGGCAGATAAGATTTAGAATGTTGTTGGGTAACAATTATCAAATGCATTTTAGTTTGTTTATAATGTTGCTTTTAATATTGCTCCATTTACGTTTTTCAGTCGATCTGCGTCTTCTTCTCTAAATCTTTGTAACAGACTTCCGGCGTTAATGACGTCGCCTGAAAAGCTAAACGCAGTAAGCACGTTTTTAATATGCAATGCACGACCCGGTTTAATGAATTTGTAGATTTTCTATTTATAGATACACGTGGCAACAATACACAAATATTTCATGGGACTAAACAAGAAATTGCGTTTTTCCTCTTTATTCCAAAAAGGTTGCAAACAGAAAAAAATATTTGGTGAAAAAATGTTTTGAAGAAAGTTTAAGGAAAATTAATCAATTATTTTTTTTGCTTGAAACGATTATTATCTCTTTAATGTTCTTGTGCTATTATAAAGTTTTCTAATTAAAAAAAAAAATGTAATTTGTGTGGTAAATCATTATAATCGGCTGTAGTTGGTGATAATGGCATCGACCATTCCATAAACCGATTACACTATAATAAGAAAATGCACGTTGTTAATCTTTAATTTAATACTTGAAGCGACTGGATTTTATTAAGATTCGATTCCGTTTGCTTCCTTGCACATCCAATCAGGCGTTACAAAATGGGAATTCATTGTAATATGTTAGTTTTTTTTTTTCAAACGAAACTGTAATTTCTGTCGATTTTTGTAAATCTTTTCACGTACAAGTTTTAAATAAATGTACAATTGAAAGAATTCCGGTTGGCGACTGACTCGAAATCAGGTGAATACACCACCTACCAATTCTAGAACAATGAGTACATCTTGCATACAAATTACGTAAGCGCCTTTTTACGAATTATTCCAGCATTTATTCAATTTTGTCGTAATTCACGGACGTTCTCTTCGTACGAGGGAACATATTTATAGAAGCGAAATTGAATGGAGTAATTATAAACGAATTATCTGTGTAGTTAGATTTAGAAATGTGTGAAATTGTTTAAAAATTGTTAATAACTGCCGCAACGTTAAATTTGAGATTGGGTAATCATTGCCGTATTTATAAGATAATTGTCGCGGGTTTTATCACATCCATTGCAACAATAACTTTCATGATAAGTGCAGATTAATGAGAAGTTTTAATTAATTGCGCTTTAATAAATAAATTAATACTGTTTTAATTTTAGCTCAATAACTGGGGAATTAGACTAGGTAGGCATTTTTTTGGTGAAATTTACAGTTTTGTCTGTCTAGTCTTGTCTTAGCACGTTAACTGCCAAAATACAAGTTGTAACATAATATACAAATACCTGTGAGACACCCGCGATTCCCGTGGCAGTCAACGTGTTAAAGTTACTTAGACTATGTATTCAGTTGTGTAAACTATGGTTTTTTTATCTAGTCTAGTTTCTAGACAACACTATATAGATTAAGCTCTCTAAACGTGTTTAGATATATAAAACTTGTATATTATTCTCTGTCTAGTTTAATATTTTAGTAGACATTTTCGCGATAAATTAATATCAACAGGTTGAATACCGGTTCGTTAATTTCGAATTAGGACGGGTTTTCGGGTGCTTATTGTGATGATTAATATCGAGCTGGTGTAATGAAAATATGGACGAGCAGCGAGAAGGTTCCAGCTGCAAAATGGCGTAAACTCGTAAAAGTTATTGCGAATTATCTTTTATTGTGGCGTCCGTAAAGATTACTTATTTTTATCTTTGTCCAATTTGTTAACAACTGTTCACGCGAACGCAAGAAAAAGGTGAAATATGATTAAAAAGATTTTAATCTTGGCGCGTAATTAAATGCGTTTTATGGATTTAACAGATTTTACATGAAAATAAGGGGGAGATTTATTTTCTAAAAAAAGATCCGTTTCAAGATCTCTATCAAAGGAATGTAATGTAAATTAGAAGGTAACTACAATAATAATAACCTTTACTATCACCAACAATAACAAATGGCCATCGACCGCAAGGTCTTTCTCCTGTGTCTGTCTAGTCTTGTCTGCCTAGTCTTGTCCGTCTAGTCTTGTATGTCTAGTATTGTCTCTCTAGTCTCTTCTGCCTAGTCTTATCTGTCTAGTCTTGTCTGTCTAGTCTTGTCTGTCTAGTCTTGTCTGTCTAGTCTTGTCTATCTAGTCTTGTCTGTCTAGTCTAGTCTGTCTAGTCTTGTGTGTCTAGTCTTGTCTGTCAAGATTTTTAGGGCTCAGTAATGGGACCTACCCTGTGGAACATCCTGTATCCCGAAAAAGATGTAAGCGCTCGCTTCATTACATCTTTTCCGGTTGCCCCCGCCACCAACAGAGCAAGATCATCAGCGAAGCCAATGATTTTCGCTCCGTGCGGCAGTTTCAATTTCAGGACTCCATCGTACAGGATGTTCCACAGGGTAGGTCCCATTACTGAGCCATCGCCGCAACACGGCCATCGCCCAAGAAAATGAGTGGATGGGAAAAAAGCGGCTGAGCCTGTCCCCACATAAAACGGAAGTTGTGTTTCTCAGAGGATTACGAAAAAATAGGTCCAATATGCATTATAGTGGGGGTGGGGGGGCACCACTATCGTCCCAAAAGACTTCATAAAGTACCACGGGGTAAACATTGACAGACGGCTTCAAAGAGCACGTGACAAACGCAACCCTGAAAACTATTAAAACACTTGTGGCACTTGAAAGGCTGCTGGCAAATATTGGTGGTCCAAGCAGCAGCAAAAGGAAACTGCTGTGCACTGTTGCCCATTCAACAATGCTGTAGAGGGCATCCGTCTGGGCAAGCCACTGGAGTGCCGCAGACAAGGTACAGTGGACCAAGCTGTTAATACCACAACTTGAACCATAGGTGGCACGAAAGCACGGGGAGGTTAACTACTACCTTACCCAAGCGCTCACCGGCCAAGGATGCTTCCGTGACTCTCTGAATACCATTGGCAGTGCCCCTTATGACCTATGCGAATACTGCGGCCTTGTGGACAGTATCATGCACATGATGTTCTAATGTGACAGTTGATCCCCAGAGAGAGATAGAGAGAGAGAAATGGACAGCTACAACTCACACCAAACGAGAAGCGAAAACTCTTGTCCAAGAAATGCTAACATCTGAAGAATCATGGTTGGCAACAGATACCATGACAAGGGCTATATTAAAAACAAAGGAAGAACGTTCGTCTTCTTTGTATGTCTGATGAGACAGACATACAAAGAGAAGCTACTGAAGCCCACCCTGTGTCGAAGGGGAATGTAAGGCAATATAATTACGCAAACACTATAATGTGAGACGCCACCATCCTGATATTATGCGAGGAGCAGTCCCGTGATGTGTGGGTTCCAGGGGGACCACTTGCTCAAGATAAGACTACGCAGACAAGACTAGACAGACAAGACTAAACAGACAAGACTAGACAGACGAGACTAGACAGACAATACTAGACAGACAAGACTAGACAGACAAGACTAGACAGACAAGACTTGACAGACAAGACTAGACAGACAAGACTAGACAGACAAGACTAGACAGACAAGACTAGACAGACAAGACTAGACAGACAAGACTAGACAGACAAGACTAGACAGACAAGACTAGACAGACAAGACTAGACAGACAAGACTAGACAGACAAGACTAGACAGACAAGACTAGACAGACAAGACTAGACAGACAAGACTAGACAGACAAGACTAGACAGACAAGACTAGACAGACAAGACTAGACAGACAAGACTAGACAGACAAGACTAGACAGACAAGACTAGACAGACAAGACTAGACAGACAAGACTAGACAGACAAGACTAGACAGACAAGACTAGACAGACAAGACTAGACAGACAAGACTAGACAGACAAGACTAGACAGACAAGACTAGACAGACAAGACTAGACAGACAAGACTAGACAGACAAGACTAGACAGACAAGACTAGACAGACAAGACTAGACAGACAAGACTAGACAGACAAGACTAGACAGACAAGACTAGACAGACAAGACTAGACAGACAAGACTAGACAGACAAGACTAGACAGACAAGACTAGACAGACAAGACTAGACAGACAAGACTAGACAGACAAGACTAGACAGACAAGACTAGACAGACAAGACTAGACAGACAAGACTAGACAGACAAGACTAGACAGACAAGACTAGACAGACAAGACTAGACAGACAAGACTAGACAGACAAGACTAGACAGACAAGACTAGACAGACAAGACTAGACAGACAAGACTAGACAGACAAGACTAGACAGACAAGACTAGACAGACAAGACTAGACAGACAAGACTAGACAGACAAGACTAGACAGACAAGACTAGACAGACAAGACTAGACAGACAAGACTAGACAGACAAGACTAGACAGACAAGACTAGACAGACAAGACTAGACAGACAAGACTAGACAGACAAGACTAGACAGACAAGACTAGACAGACAAGACTAGACAGACAAGACTAGACAGACAAGACTAGACAGACAAGACTAGACAGACAAGACTAGACAGACAAGACTAGACAGACAAGACTAGACAGACAAGACTAGACAGACAAGACTAGACAGACAAGACTAGACAGACAAGACTAGACAGACAAGACTAGACAGACAAGACTAGACAGACAAGACTAGACAGACAAGACTAGACAGACAAGACTAGACAGACAAGACTAGACAGACAAGACTAGACAGACAAGACTAGACAGACAAGACTAGACAGACAAGACTAGACAGACAAGACTAGACAGACAAGACTAGACAGACAAGACTAGACAGACAAGACTAGACAGACAAGACTAGACAGACAAGACTAGACAGACAAGACTAGACAGACAAGACTAGACAGACAAGACTAGACAGACAAGACTAGACAGACAAGACTAGACAGACAAGACTAGACAGACAAGACTAGACAGACAAGACTAGACAGACAAGACTAGACAGACAAGACTAGACAGACAAGACTAGACAGACAAGACTAGACAGACAAGACTAGACAGACAAGACTAGACAGACAAGACTAGACAGACAAGACTAGACAGACAAGACTAGACAGACAAGACTAGACAGACAAGACTAGACAGACAAGACTAGACAGACAAGACTAGACAGACAAGACTAGACAGACAAGACTAGACAGACAAGACTAGACAGACAAGACTAGACAGACAAGACTAGACAGACAAGACTAGACAGACAAGACTAGACAGACAAGACTAGACAGACAAGACTAGACAGACAAGACTAGACAGACAAGACTAGACAGACAAGACTAGACAGACAAGACTAGACAGACAAGACTAGACAGACAAGACTAGACAGACAAGACTAGACAGACAAGACTAGACAGACAAGACTAGACAGACAAGACTAGACAGACAAGACTAGACAGACAAGACTAGACAGACAAGACTAGACAGACAAGACTAGACAGACAAGACTAGACAGACAAGACTAGACAGACAAGACTAGACAGACAAGACTAGACAGACAAGACTAGACAGACAAGACTAGACAGACAAGACTAGACAGACAAGACTAGACAGACAAGACTAGACAGACAAGACTAGACAGACAAGACTAGACAGACAAGACTAGACAGACAAGACTAGACAGACAAGACTAGACAGACAAGACTAGACAGACAAGACTAGACAGACAAGACTAGACAGACAAGACTAGACAGACAAGACTAGACAGACAAGACTAGACAGACAAGACTAGACAGACAAGACTAGACAGACAAGACTAGACAGACAAGACTAGACAGACAAGACTAGACAGACAAGACTAGACAGACAAGACTAGACAGACAAGACTAGACAGACAAGACTAGACAGACAAGACTAGACAGACAAGACTAGACAGACAAGACTAGACAGACAAGACTAGACAGACAAGACTAGACAGACAAGACTAGACAGACAAGACTAGACAGACAAGACTAGACAGACAAGACTAGACAGACAAGACTAGACAGACAAGACTAGACAGACAAGACTAGACAGACAAGACTAGACAGACAAGACTAGACAGACAAGACTAGACAGACAAGACTAGACAGACAAGACTAGACAGACAAGACTAGACAGACAAGACTAGACAGACAAGACTAGACAGACAAGACTAGACAGACAAGACTAGACAGACAAGACTAGACAGACAAGACTAGACAGACAAGACTAGACAGACAAGACTAGACAGACAAGACTAGACAGACAAGACTAGACAGACAAGACTAGACAGACAAGACTAGACAGACAAGACTAGACAGACAAGACTAGACAGACAAGACTAGACAGACAAGACTAGACAGACAAGACTAGACAGACAAGACTAGACAGACAAGACTAGACAGACAAGACTAGACAGACAAGACTAGACAGACAAGACTAGACAGACAAGACTAGACAGACAAGACTAGACAGACAAGACTAGACAGACAAGACTAGACAGACAAGACTAGACAGACAAGACTAGACAGACAAGACTAGACAGACAAGACTAGACAGACAAGACTAGACAGACAAGACTAGACAGACAAGACTAGACAGACAAGACTAGACAGACAAGACTAGACAGACAAGACTAGACAGACAAGACTAGACAGACAAGACTAGACAGACAAGACTAGACAGACAAGACTAGACAGACAAGACTAGACAGACAAGACTAGACAGACAAGACTAGACAGACAAGACTAGACAGACAAGACTAGACAGACAAGACTAGACAGACAAGACTAGACAGACAAGACTAGACAGACAAGACTAGACAGACAAGACTAGATAGACAAGACTAGACAGACAAGACTAGACAGACAAGACTAGACAGACAAGACTAGACAGACAAGACTAGACAGACAAGACTAGACAGACAAGACTAGACAGACAAGACTAGACAGACAAGACTAGACAGACAAGACTAGACAGACAAGACTAGACAGACAAGACTAGACATACAAGACTAGACAGACAAGACTAGACAGACAAGACTAGACAGACAAGACTAGACAGACAAGACTAGACAGACAAGACTAGACAGACAAGACTAGACAGACAAGACTAGACAGACAAGACTAGACAGACAAGACTAGACAGACAAGACTAGACAGACAAGACTAGACAGACAAGACTAGACAGACAAGACTAGACAGACAAGACTAGACAGAGAAGACTAGACAAACAAGACTAGACAGACAAGACTAGACAGACAATACTAGACTTATCTATCTAGTGTTGTCTGTCTAGTCTTGTGTGTCTAGTCTTGTCTGTCTAGTCTTGTCTGTAAAGTTTTTTAGTATCTTGTTTGACATTACATTCCAATTATATACATCTTACATAGGGATTGCAATCCGGAAAATCGGATCCGGCGGATCCGGCATTACTAAACGTTTACCGGATCCGGTACCAATATACCGGATCCGGTCATGCTAATTTTGCTAAAATAATCGCGCTGATGCATGACTAGGTACTTTAAATACGTGGTGGGCTGGGTGGCTGGGTACTTTAAATACACATGGTCACATGTTTTTTATACTTAAAATAATTACCGTATTTGACGGTGTAAATAATGCGCATCTTTTTTCCAAAAAAATGCCTCTAAAACATATGTATTAAATATGAGGGTGTGCCTTACACACTGGCAAATACGGTATTTATTGTAAGTTGATTAAAGTTATAAATTATATTAGTTATAAACTCATAATTTTGATAATTGTGCCAATCATTAGACAGATTCATCATGATGCCTGTCATAAATATAGCATACATTAATTTCAACACCTAGACCCGACTATATAAACTATAAATTGAGAAAAGAATTTCAAAATTTTGCATTTCATATTTTTTACTTTTGTAGATAAACCGAATGATTTAACTAAATTTACAAAAAAAACTTTTTTGTAGACACCGATGTCTTACATATGGGGATCAAGCTTACAATTTTGTATTTTGAAGCCTTAACGAGATATTTGCAAAAAACCTTATAAGCAAAAATAATTTCCCACGCCGTGCCCATTGGAGGCAGAGCGTTCAAATGTGGTCATAGGGTACTTCTTGTAGATACCCACATTCAGTAAAAGTTTAATTGAAATCCCGTGTCCGTCTGTCTGTCTGTCCGTCTGTCTGTCTGTCAAGACCATTTTTCTCAGGAACGCGTAGAGGTAACAAGTTGAAATTTGTATCAAATACTCGGATCTGCGGTCTCTTTCAGCTCTGAAAAAATCAAACTTGTAAGTCAACGCGATAAAAAAAACGGTCATATTTATGTCGCATATTTTGCGATTTCACAAGGGAATTAAAACCTATAGGGTACTTTGGTAAAGAAGCGGTGTCTTACAGCACATGTAAAGGGAAAAATCTGAAAACCGGAAATATGTAGTTTAATTACAAGAAAAATGCGAATTTACTATTAGAAACTTATGAAAATACAATAATGTGTTGCGTAGTATTGTCAGGCACCAGAAGCATATGGGTTGCATACAGTTAGGTCCTCCTCGGTTATGTCCTCCTCGGTTAGGTCCGAAGGTTATTATATTTCGTCTAATTAGTTATTATATTTCGTTATTATTTATATGATATACAATATACGATATACAATGCATAGTACAATGAATAGTACCTCATTGCTTTCTATTCCTACTTTCCTATTCCTACTTCTATTTCTACTATTCATTCCTTTTTCAGTCACCACTTACAAATCTGGTTCAGATTTAAAACTTAAGCAAGTAATCAAATAACTTTAATTTCTAATTTTAGTAACACTGCTAGGAACTAACCACAATAAAATTGCAGCTACACTATAATAATTGTAGTATACGTTTGGGATACACACCCTGGTAGATGTTATGCTTAAATCAGCACAATACTGGACATACACGGAGAACATGACAAGATTATTACACAAAAAGAACGAACAACGGCGGATGCAGAGGCAAAATTAGCAGTAAAAACAAATAGTGAAGTTCCAGAACCCCTAAACACTCATAGTGAATGGGGGATGTATGGTAATAAAATATAGGGTAGAATTCCATCGTACGACAGCGCCATCTTGAGGTTATGCTTGCAGAGGTACTAAGATGGTCGTGATTTCAAGAGGGCCACTTGTCAAGTTAACTGAATGTTGAAACTTGCTACCTCCTCAAAAAAGATACCTTACTTACAAGTTTTTAGGGAACCCTCGGTGCGCGAGTCACAACTCGCACTTGGCCGGTTTTTTAATATTTTCAAATTTTCGGTTCGGTTTTCGTTGCAATTCGTGATGTTGAACTGGTCGGGTCTAGGTGTTCAAAGTAATGTATGCTCATAAATATAAGAATAAGACTTATTAGTATGGTCAAACAGGAAACATAGAAACAGTCCATTTTGGAACGAAAAGAGAAAATTATCCTGATCGGATCAACCTAATTTCTATCGATCCGGCCGGATGGAAATATGGCTGGATCCGGCCGGATTGAAAATGACACCGGATTGTAATCCCTAATCTTACATCTTACATGAATTATTGTGTGAATATGAATTATTTCTTAATATATTATCTACATCTCATTAGTTGTTTAATAGTATATTACGTAACGAGAGTTGTAAGAAGTCATATTACGTACGAACGGAACAGCTATGCAAGACCCGCGTAGCGGGGAGTGCGTAATTTCGCGAGCACCTAATTGCCTTACAACTCGAGTTATGTACTATACTTTATCTACCACCACACTAATTTGCTTCTGTTTAATAAGAAAAATATGTTTGATGTAACAAATGTATTTCTTATTAGGTACATTATTTAATATTATAATAAACAAAGAGTTGTATTTTCATATGTATCTGTTACTCGACATTATTTAACTTGATAGAAATGAAAATAAATACATTCTTAATGATACTTAACATAACTTATTATTTAGTACTTATTTGGGTTAAACTGGAATAAGTGTGCTCATAGATATAGGCAACCCAATATACGTAATATCAATTTCCGTTAGTTTTAATTGTGGCACGGGGGGCGCTGAACGTATGAGCACCTAGTAGCAGCTCTCAACCAATCAACGAACCGTAAACCAAACACACGTGTGTATAATCAATCATAGCTTATCATTAATCGTGGACTGTTACATACGCGTGTGTTATGATGTATTTACATAGTCCACGAACTGTACAATAATAGGCATTTACAATAGTGGTCGTAGATAAAGATAATTACCGAATCAGTATTAGAATAGACATCTAGATCTAGTATCTAGATCTAGTATCTCTCTAGAGCTATTAGATGGTCAAATAGACTAGATAGACTAAATATATTAAACAAGCTACAGAGGCTAAATAGACTATCTCAATAGAAAGTAATACTGTCTAGTCGTGTCTAGTCTAATCTGTTTAATGTAGTAGAGGAAATATTATTGTTTAGTCACTAGACAGATGGGAAAGCCTATTTAGTCTTGTCGATTCATGTTGTTTTCTGTTGAGAAATGGCATTACAACTCTTAACTCTAGAGCAGTGGTGGCGAACCTCTGGCACGCGTGGCACAGCTGACACGTAGGAAAATTTTATTGCCAAGCGAACTATTACTCACGCATGCCTTCTAAAATTGTTAAACTATCTTTTCTAAAATAAATTCTAGATAATAAATTTTAAAATAAAGTTTCTCAATCTACTTTTGTGCAACATGTTCAAAATCCGTCGATTGGATTGCCCGTAATTGCAAAAGCCGCATAAAAATTTTCAAATTTTAAAAATTCACCAAAGCCGTATTTACAAAGCTACAATTCTGAAATTTTGAAATTTGTGAGATCTCGTAAGAATATCAAATCATACCACGTTTTATCAAAATCCGTCGATTGGTTTGCCCGTAATTTCAAAAGGCGCACAAAAAATAAAAAAACTCACAAAAGCCGTATTTACAAAGCTACAATTTTGAAATTTGGAAATATGTGGGACCACGTAAGAAGATCAAATCGTACTACATTTCATCAAAATCCGTGGATTGGTTTGCCTGTAATTGCAAAAGGCACACAAAAATTTCCAAATTTCACCAAAGCCGTATTTACAAAGCTACAATTTTGAAATTTGTGATATCTTGTAAGAATATCAATTTATACCAAATTTTATCAAAATCTGTCGATTGGTTTTTTTATGAATTTTTATGAAATTTACAAATTTCAAAAAATCACGAAGGCCGTAATTACAAAGCTACAATTTTTAAATTTGGGAATTTGTGAGATCTCGTAAGAATATCAAATCATACCACGTTTTATCAAAATCCGTCGTTTGGTTTGCCCGTAATTTCAAAAGGCGCACAAAAATTTAAAAAATTCACAAAAGCCGTATTTACAAAGAAACAATTTTCAAATTTGGTAATTTGTGATATCTTGTAAGAATATCAATTCATACCAAGTTGCATCAAAATCCGTGGATTGGTTTGTCCGTAATTGCAAAAGACGCACAAAAATTTAAAAATTTTAAAAATTCACGAAATCCGTATTTACAAAGCTACAATTTTGAAATTTGTGAGATCTAGTAAGAATATCAAATTATACGACGTTTTTTCAAAAGGCGCACAAAAATTTCAAAAATTCACAAAACCCGTATTTACAAAGCTAAAATTTTGAAATTAGGAAATTTGTGGGACCTTGTAAGAATACCAAATCATATTACGTTTCATCAAAATCCGTTTTGCCTGTATTTGCAAAAGGTGCACAAAAATTTACAAACTTCACCAAAGCCGTATTTACAAAGCTACAATTTTCAAATTTGGTAATGTGTGATATCTTATAAGAATATCAATTCATACCAAGTTTCATCAAAATCCATCGATTGGTTTGTCCGTAACTGCAAGAGACCCACAAAAATGTACAAATTTCAAAAATTCACGAAAGCCGTATTTACAAAGCTACAATTTTGAAATTTGGGAATTTGTGAGATCTCGTAAGGATGATATCCTTGATACCAAGATATGAATATAAATGATACCAAGTTTTATCAAAATCCGTCGATTCGTTTGCCCGTAATTTCAAAAGACGCACAAAACAAGCCAAATAATCACGCTAATACGGTAACTGATTTTCACTATCACATTGTAAAATTAGTATTTCAAAACGTGAAAATTAAAAAAAAATGGCACGCGGCCGAAGAAAGGTCAAGAGTATTAAAATTTTGATTATGAATTGCGGTAAATAGAAGATAACTCATTATCAATCAAGATAATTCATTAGTATTTTTGCTTCGAATAATTATTAGCTTTTCAAAGAAACAAACTTGCAAACAAATGTAGATGCAAACTTATCGCGTAATTTGCGCTGAACACACTTCAGGTCAAATCTATGTAGCTCGAATAACAAAGTTTCACCTGCCACATATTCATCTGGATGACTTTTCAAGAGTAATTTAATCTATTCAGAACTCGATGCATAAGTTGCAGCAGATTGGTTTAGTCTTGTGCACTATTACTGTCAACTGTCCGATGTCTGAAAATGAGCAACAGTTTTAAATAATTCTTCTCTGCCTCTTTAAACTGGATTTTTGGAAAATGGTAATGCACCCATTTCTTGATTTTCAAGGAAGAATTTAAATATAAATTTTCACATCCCTAACATCTCCAGTTTTTGAGATATAAGTATCCCGCGTTTGCAGGCTTTTGTGGATTGATTTAACAAAGACAAAACATTTAAATTTATCCTCAAGAGACATAAAACGGTATTTAAAAGTTAGTAATTTACAGAGATCTATTAAAAGCTATATATTAAACCGTATATAAGACTATATTATTATATACTTATTAAATTTCGTTTGTTTGAAATCCTTTGGTTTTAACATGAAACAAACAGATTTCAGCTTATTAAACTTTACATTCTTATCCTTGTGTATTATTCGGAAACAAAGGGCAATTTTAATCCAAGAGCTTGAGGAACGAAACAAAAGTGAAATGAACGAGGCGCATCCAATTTTTGATTAACTACCTTTCGATACGCTCGCCATTAACTCCGAAATCTACCAATGGCAATTCACCAGACAGTCATGGATTGCACCACAAACCACAATTTTCTTAATAATAGTAAATCCAAGAAAAAAGATTTTATTACGCATTACGAATGAATATATTAAAGTTTATGAACTTTAATTTAGTTTTTATGTAAATTTGATATGAAGCGAAACACTAAATTAAAGGAATATCATTGACAGCAAGTGATATTATATTCTAAAAAGTCCTACACGTGTTTAACATGCATTACGTGTTGTTTTCTAATAAAATTATAACAAGTTAATTAAATGTCTCAGCAGTACAGCTTTGCTTTTATGATCAACAATTTATAAACCACTTACTTGAAACCCACGTGGATGATTAAGGTTAGATATTTTTAATTTGATTGATTTCATGAGAGACATAAACTTAGCAGGTTATTGATCTCTACAGGTTACAGGTCTCTAAATTATCATTTAAATCAATAACCTGCTAAGTTCATGTCTCTCTCACGAATTGTCAAATTAAAAATATCTAACCCTAATCATCCACGTAGGTTTCAAGTAAGTGGTTTATAAATTGTTGTTCATAAAAGCAAAGCTGTACTGCTGAGACATTTAATTAACTTGTTATAATTTCATCCACAAGTAGGTTTACAAATTGTTGTTCATAAAAGCAAAGCTGTGCTCTCTGATGAGAGATAAATCTCTAAACGCGTCTACAGATGGCTATCCACTTAAGGTATCGGAAAGACATGATCTTAAAAAACAATGTTATTTTTCTGGTTTTTGTTGAGTGCCACGAAGGTGGACTGAAAGCTATAAGATAACTGACAAATTTCACATGAGATTTGTTTTTGGTAGTTGGTAGTCCTAAAAAAGACTCATTCGTGTTATAGAGCTCCGGAAAGGTTGAATATATTTATATATTCAGGCTGTGTTCCGACTTTATTAACCCCTTAACATACGAATAAAATGCGCGTTGACGTGTACACATACATGTGATCTTATCACATATACCTGACGTCTTAGAGACGTCATCGTATGTCAAGGAGTTAAGTTTAAATGAAATGAGTATATGTTGTGTAAGTTTTTTTACGGTTACTCAGCTTTTATTAGATAATGTGAAGATCGTTTTTAATGTACATTTCTAAACTATTGCGATCGCTGTCTCTGTTAATTTCAACCAACATATAACTTTTCTACACTGTTTAGTGTCTATTCCATTCAAATTTAAATGTTTTCGCTTTTTTAAATTCATCCACAAAAGCCTGCGAATGCGGAATACTTAAACCTCAAAACCTGGAGATGTTAGAGATGTGAAAATTGGTATTTAAATTCTTCTTTAAAAATGATTTTCCAAAAATCCTGTTCAAGGAGTCAGAGAGGAGTTGTATAAACAAATAGTGTTCATCTTCAGATCTGAGGGTTGATAGCTGACATTTAAGTAATAGTGCACACGACTAATGTGCAGCAATTTATGCATCGAGCTCTGAATAGATTAAATTACTCTTCGTAAGTTATCTAGATGAATACGTGGCAGGTGAAACTTTATAATTCAAGGTACATAGATTTGACCTGAAGTGTGTTCAGCGCAAATAAAGCAAACTCCTTAAGTTTCAATCTAGATTTGCTTGCAAGTTTGTTTCTTTGAAACTCTAATAAATTTTAGAAAGAAAAAGGCTAATTAATTTTGTTATCTTGTATTTATTGCAATTCACAATCAAAGAAATTTAGTTGTCATTTTTCAATAGAAAATAAAATTAAACAGCACGACAGACAAGACTGGACAGACTAGACAGACAAGACTAGACAGACAAGACAAGACTAGACAGACTAGACAGACAAGACTAGACAGACAGGACTAGACAGACAAGACTAGACAGACAAGACTAGACAGACAAGACTAGACAGACAAGACTAGACAGACAAGACTAGACAGACAAGACTAGACAGACAAGACTAGACAGACAAGACTAGACAGACAAGACTAGACAGACAAGACTAGACAGACAAGACTAGACAGACAAGACTAGACAGACAAGACTAGACAGACAAGACTAGACAGACAAGACTAGACAGACAAGACTAGACAGACAAGACTAGACAGACAAGACTAGACAGACAAGACTAGACAGACAAGACTAGACAGACAAGACTAGACAGACAAGACTAGACAGACAAGACTAGACAGACAAGACTAGACAGACAAGACTAGACAGACAAGACTAGACAGACAAGACTAGACAGACAAGACTAGACAGACAAGACTAGACAGACAAGACTAGACAGACAAGACTAGACAGACAAGACTAGACAGACAAGACTAGACAGACAAGACTAGACAGACAAGACTAGACAGACAAGACTAGACAGACAAGACTAGACAGACAAGACTAGACAGACAAGACTAGACAGACAAGACTAGACAGACAAGACTAGACAGACAAGACTAGACAGACAAGACTAGACAGACAAGACTAGACAGACCAGACTAGACAGACAAGACTAGACAGACAAGACTAGACAGACAAGACTAGACAGACAAGACTAGACAGACAAGACTAGACAGACAAGACTAGACAGACAAGACTAGACAGACAAGACTAGACAGACAAGACTAGACAGACAAAACTAGACAGACAAGACTAGACATACAAGACTAGACAGACAAGACTAGACAGACAAGACTAGACAGACAAGACTAGACAGACAAGACTAGACAGACAAGACTAGACAGACAAGACTAGACAGACAAGACTAGACAGACAAGACTAGACAGACAAGACTAGACAGACAAGACTAGGCAGACAAGACTAGGCAGACAAGACTAGACGGACAAGACTAGACAGACAGGACTAGACAGACAAGACTAGACAGACAAGACTAGACAGACAAGACTAGACAGACAAGACTAGACAGACAAGACTAGACAGACAAGACTAGACAGACAAGACTAGACAGACAAGACTAGACAGACAAGACTAGACAGACAAGACTAGACAGACAAGACTAGACAGACAAGACTAGACAGACAAGACTAGACAGACAAGACTAGACAGACAAGACTAGACAGACAAGACTAGACAGACAAGACTAGACAGACAAGACTAGACAGACAAGACTAGACAGACAAGACTAGACAGACAAGACTAGACATACAAGACTAGACAGACAAGACTAGACAGACAAGACTAGACAGACAAGACTAGACAGACAAGACTAGACAGACAAGACTAGACAGACAAGACTAGACAGACAAGACTAGACAGAGAAGACTAGACAGACAAGACTAGACAGACAAGACTAGACAGACAAGACTAGACAGACAAGACTTGACAGACAAGACTAGACAGACAAGACTAGACAGACAAGACTAGACAGACAAGACTAGACAGACAAGACTAGACAGACAAGACTAGACAGACAAGAATAGACAGACAAGACTAGACAGACAAGACTAGACAGACAAGAATAGACAGACAAGACTAGACAGACAAGACTAGACAGACAAGACTAGACAGACAAGACTAGACAGACAAGACTAGACAGACAAGACTAGACAGACAAGACTAGACAGACAAGACTAGACAGACAAGACTAGACAGACAAGACTAGACAGACAAGACTAGACAGACAAGACTAGACAGACAAGACTAGACAGACAAGACTAGACAGACAAGACTAGACAGACAAGACTAGACAGACAAGACTAGACAGACAAGACTAGACAGACAAGACTAGACAGACAAGACTAGACAGACAAGACTAGACAGACAAGACTAGACAGACAAGACTAGACAGACAAGACTAGACAGACAAGACTAGACAGACAAGACTAGACAGACAAGACTAGACAGACAAGACTAGACAGACAAGACTAGACAGACAAGACTAGACAGACAAGACTAGACAGACAAGACTAGACAGACAAGACTAGACAGACAAGACTAGACAGACAAGACTAGACAGACAAGACTAGACAGACAAGACTAGACAGACAAGACTAGACAGACAAGACTAGACAGACAAGACTAGACAGACAAGACTAGACAGACAAGACTAGACAGACAAGACTAGACAGACAAGACTAGACAGACAAGACTAGACAGACAAGACTAGACAGACAAGACTAGACAGACAAGACTAGACAGACAAGACTAGACAGACAAGACTAGACAGACAAGACTAGACAGACAAGACTAGACAGACAAGACTAGACAGACAAGACTAGACAGACAAGACTAGACAGACAAGACTAGACAGACAAGACTAGACAGACAAGACTAGACAGACAAGACTAGACAGACAAGACTAGACAGACAAGACTAGACAGACAAGACTAGACAGACAAGACTAGACAGACAAGACTAGACAGACAAGACTAGACAGACAAGACTAGACAGACAAGACTAGACAGACAAGACTAGACAGACAAGACTAGACAGACAAGACTAGACAGACAAGACTAGACAGACAAGACTAGACAGACAAGACTAGACAGACAAGACTAGACAGACAAGACTAGACAGACAAGACTAGACAGACAAGACTAGACAGACAAGACTAGACAGACAAGACTAGACAGACAAGACTAGACAGACAAGACTAGACAGACAAGACTAGACAGACAAGACTAGACAGACAAGACTAGACAGACAAGACTAGACAGACAAGACTAGACAGACAAGACTAGACAGACAAGACTAGACAGACAAGACTAGACAGACAAGACTAGACAAACAAGACTAGACAGACAAGACTACAACTCTTTTTGTTATGCGTTAAAAATTTTCGTTGGCAGTGTATATACACTGTTTGCGTATATGTTTTAATATTTCCTCTCTTCTGGTAATTCCGGTTTATTATAATTTTTCCTTTTCCGAATAATACATTTGTTTATCTAAGCTAAAGGTGTAAATTTCCTGACAAAAGTCCAGACTTGTTTACAAACTCGTGTAACTAAATTTTATTGCAAGAAGCAACATACAACCATACAAACTTTTTTAATGTTCTCTTTTCCTCACAACTCGTTTATTTATGTTTACTCGCTGTCTCTACAAAGAGAGAATATGCTCTTGAAAGGGTATGGAATTAATGTGTATTAATACATATTTTCAGTGTAAATCAGCAATTATTTTAGAATAATTAAGAAGATTCGGTCAGTTTAAATTGTTTCAGAAAAAGTTTTGTGCAAAAATCTGACAGTATGCATTTTTGCGCGTTTTTATCGCTAATTTCAGGCTTAGGTTTTTGTACTGTGTGCGTGTGGCCAGCCCCAGTATATGAGCCACATACTGGTCTGCCCACAACTGGAAGAACGATGCACGCACGAAGACTTAATTTTATGTAACGACAAGGCTATTGCAGCCGCTATTTTTTGGAAAGATGTCGTATGAGCCGGACACGGAAAGTAAGTAATGCTTAGGTTTCACCAAAACCGAAAAAGATTATTAGTTGTTTGTTCTATACAAAATTTCGAGTCTTTTGATGTATTACATGTCAATATCTATGACATGTCAAAATTCGCGATATCGAAGAAGGGCTTTAAAAAAATCGCGATTTTAGACATCTCTCCGATTTTTACATGTTGTATATCAAAACACGCAGAATTTTACACAGACTACGAAAATATAAATCATTATGCAATTTAGTTTACAATAAGTCTGGAAATCTTAAAAAACTAAACAATTTTCAACAACCTAAAACACAGTGTTATATTTACAACGATATCTTAAAGGGGAATAAAATTAGCAGAATTAGTTTAAGATGCTCTGAAAGCTTAAAAAGGCCTTAAAATTTAAAGTATAAATTATTAATATTGTTTGAAAGAACAAGACTAGGTAGACTGTTTAAAGACGACGTCGAAATTTAGAAAATTTGTCTGCAGCAAGCAATCACTTTGAAACCAAGCATTCGATTGCATTCAAAGTTATTATCATTTTTAACTTGATTCATAAGTAATAACTCTGCAAAGTTTGAATAAAATCCATTCGAAAATATTGCAGAAAATAAGTTTATTTTATCTCACAATCAGCTTGATTTTTTCGCGACAATTTAAAAACAATTTTCAAACAATTTTTAATATTAGTCGATAAATATTACCTAGGGCCCTCTTTCACCATCTCCAAGTAAAACGTTGATTAATTACTTGCAGGTTAGCGTTAATCGGTAATTAAAAGTTACGAGTATCTTTTGTCAATTTCACAAACAAAAATAAAGCCCCGAGCAACAACTTATTGGTTAAGGGAATGACGTCACAAATCTTACGTCACATTAATACATCATACTTCAAGGTTACTCGTTACGCGTCATTGGCAGTTGTCAACTGTCATTTGTGGTGTTTTTGTGTCTTGTTTTAAAGCGTGTGTTTTTAAATTTGTTTTTTAATCAACATGACTAAAGTAAAAATGGAATCTATCAAAAAAATCTGTTTCATCTAGATCCGTAAAATAATCAACACCAAATTAAAATACACGAATTGTAGGAACTCGTTGCGTCCTAAAATCTTCTAATTCATCCAATTGATGCTCATTCAACTCAAATAAATCTATTCTTACAAAATCTAGGTTATGTTCTACACGAAATGAGAACGGACAACTGTCAAGTAAACAGGCTATTTTCCAGATGCCGTGGCAAGTAAGTTACGGGTAGGTTAATCTTAGGATTAGGGCTACTCGAACGTCGTGATGTGCGGATTCATGAAGTTACGGATGACTTTAATTGGAGGTTAGCCTACTCTACACTTTACTTGAGGATGGTGAAAGAGGCTCTTAGTCCTTTAATATTACTCACAAGATATTCAATGTGGGGTAAACATAGCTGACCCGAAGTAATTAGATTGAGAAGCCGCGAGGTATAGCTAGTACTCAAATAAAGGCAGAAAAGGATAACTAGGGAGCAATTACTTTCTTTTGAGCCAAAGAATGAGAGCTGCCAACAGTTCTTTCGCTTTTGAAATCTTCAAGTTTAGTTTTAACCTGATAAAAGCTCGTTTTCTTGCGGAATTTTTTCCAAAGGAACGAATAGATCCCAGTGAACTTATCCTAGATCAGGCCTAGGCAAATGGCGGCCAACGGGCTACATACGGCCCCCGTCGACCTTTTATTCGGCCCGCGAAGCATTTTTTAAATTATTTAAATAACAAAAATATCTACTTATAATAATAAACGTATGCGGTCAGGGGACCCCCGTCAGGAACGAAGTTCCGCTTCCATCCCTAATGCCTCGAGGACTTCCGCAATCCCACCGAACTCTCCTGGGGAGACAAAGTCGATTTCGCAGCGTAATCACAAGACTAAAGTTTTTGTCGTGGAATATTTAGACTGTATCTATTTTATTGGCTACTATGAAAGGTGAGTGAACTAAGTATTTATGATAAAGCCTATCGTCCACATGGATGTTAAACGATTTGCGAAAATATCTTTCAATTATGACAGATGACGTATGTGCTTGAGTATTTGATTTAGGTCAGGAGTGTCCAAACTGCGCTCGCAAGATTAGTTGCAATGCGGCTTAAAATAGAACGGTTAATTTAATGAACAAATTCAAAACTGAAAAAGTTTAAAGATAACTGAAAAAGATGCAATGCGGTCCAAAATTTAGTAAAGAAATGAAAAACTAATTGTCAAACCGGGGCAAGATAAGTTGAAATGCGGCCCGAAACAAAAGTGTCAATTTGATAAATGAATGACAAAAATTTTCGGTTTTGCTTTGACTTTTTTGGGCCGCATTGGAACTTGACTTGCGGCCCGCGGTCTGCAAGACAAGTTCCAATGCGGCCCAAAACAAAACCGACAATTTTTTACATACATTTATTTCAGACATCAACTTGTCAGTAATTAGTTTGCAAATTAAGCCACGCAAGCAGTTAGTCTGTAGATTTAGATTAAAATCCACCAATTATTTAGTATATAGACGAGATTATTATATTACATCAAAACATGCGGTCGCAAAAAATGTGTGCGAAAATATTTTAGTCTGTGATAAATGACACATGTGTAGTTGAGTATTTGATTTATATCAGGAGTGTCCAACTTGAGGCCAAAGACCAGTTGCTGTGGAAATTAAAACATCAAAATAGACCTTTTCAAGGTTGAAATTTTTTTTGCGCATGTGTCAATTTCCGCCATGTTTTTGGGCACTTTTTGACGTATAACCAGTGAAAACAACAAAATGTGCCCGAAACATTGATATTCCCGCCTTTGAAACTTAACGGACGCGCATGCGCTTAACTAACCGTAAACAGGTCTATTTTCTAGTCTGTCATAAATAACAGATGACATGTGAAGTTGAGTTACTAAAATAGTTCCAGCTTGGAAACTAATTGCAAGTTTTAGCTAAAACTATCTAGTTTATAGATATTATTAAAGGCTTTTAAGTCTTCAAACTTAAATGAAATTTTTGGAAAAGTCTTCAATTTCCCAAAACTTTTTAATTAGGAATATTCAACAGTCGATTGCTGAGTTACTAACAATAAGATAGTTACAGCTCGGAAACTAATTGCAAAGGTCTATTTTATTATTTTTAGTCATATAGTGAAATATATCACTCTGCGAAAGAAACAGAGAGAGCACGCATTATAGAATTATACACTGAGAGAAAGAGATCGGCGTATAACGTAACGCAACGTTTTCTGCCGAATCACTCCTACCGAGACCTCCCTAAAGGAACTTCGTTCCAAAAACACCGGAGAAAAGTTGGTTTTGTGATTGTGTCCTAATTGTGATTGTGACCAAAATATTATTTCACTGAGAAAGCAATTATATATTTATTTATACAAGCCACCAAAAATAACGGATGTGTCCCTCACTATGAGAAAACCTAACAATATTGTTGTTTCTAGGCGAGTATACATACATGGTCGAGGTTTTATACCTCTCCAATCACAAAACCAACTTTTCTCCGGTGTTTTTGGAACGAAGTTCCTTTAGGGAGGTCTCGGTAGGAGTGATTCGGCAGAAAACGTTGCGTTACGTTATACGCCTATCTCTATCTCTCAGTGTATATTTCTATAATTCGTGCTCTCTCTGTTTCTTTCGCAGAGTGACATATTTCACTATATGACTAAAAATAATAAAATAGACCTTTGCAATTAGTTTCCGAGCTGTAACTATCTTATTGTTAGTAACTCAGCAATCGACTGTTAAATATCCCTAATTAAAAAGTTTTGGGAAATTGAAGACTTTTCCAAAAATTTCATTTAAGTTTGAAGACTTAAAAGCCTTTAATAATATCTATAAACTAGATAGTTTTAGCTAAAACATAACTCAAAATAGAAATTAATGTACTGCGGCCCGAGGTCAAATTTGCATACGTAATGTGGCCCACCCAAAGATATGCCCACCCCTGTCCGAGATTATATGATCCCAAGAATAGGCAAACCTAAACTTTCAGTGTAAGTTATTAGGCGTCTACCTATCCCACGTGATTGTTCATTTAGATCATTCTCAATCTTAGCTTAACTGATTGATGTTATCTAGAGACAAAATTGTTCTAATAGGTCTCTGCAGACATCAATAAATTTAGATTTGTTGAAACCATCCCACATTATAGATAATCATACAAACTTAAAACAAACGGAACACAGCCTGAATATATAATCATGTATCTCTCATCAGCACAGCTTTGCTTCCATGAACAATAATTTGTAAACCACTCACTTGAAAACCCATGTGGTGTTTAGGGTTAGATGTTTATAATTTTGACATTTTGTGAGAGAGACATGAACTTAGCAACTGAAACTGAAAAGCTGAAAGTTGTAAAATAACAAATTTCATATGAGATTTGTTTTGGTAATCCTAAAAAGACTCAATAATTGTTATAGAGCTCCGAAAAGGCTGAATATATTTATATATATATATATATATATATATATATATATATATATAAATGTTATATATATGTTGTATTTGAGGTTTTCGCGGATAGATACCTGTGTTGTATTGTTTTCTCGGGGATTCCGCGTTGATGCTGAGGGTTGGCTCTGAAAAGAACCGGATTCTCGACGTTTCGGCGAACTAACATTCGCCATTCTCAAGAGATATATGCGTCCGTGCGGGTCAACCGTTAGACGCATACAGTATGCGTCTAACGGTTGACCCGCACGGACGCATATATCTCTTGAGAATGGCGAATGTTAGTTCGCCGAAACGTCGAGAATCCGGTTCTTTTCAGAGCCAACCCTCAGCATCAACGCGGAATCCCCGAGAAAACAATACAACACACACATATATATATATATATATATATATATATATATATATATATGTTATATATATATATATATATATATATATATATATATATATATATATATATATGTTCCGTTTGTTTTAAGTTTGTATGATTATCTATAACGTAGGACGGTGTCGCCAATTCTATCTTATCAGTTCAATCAATAACCTGCTAAGTCTCTCACCCATGTCTCTCTCACAAAATGTCAAAATTATAAACATCTAACCCTAAACACCACATGGGTTTTCAAGTGAGTGCTTTACAAATTATTGTTCATGGAAGCAAAGCTGTGCTGATGAGAGATAAATCTCGAAACGCGTCCACAGATGGCTATCCACTTAAGGTATCGGAAAGACATGATCTTAAAAACAATGATATTTTTATGGTTTTTGTTGAGTGCCACGAATGTAGACTGAAAGCTGTAAAATAACTTACAAATTTCATGTGAGATTTGTTTTGGTAGTCCTAAAAACACTCAATAATTGTTATAGAGCTCCGGAAAGGCTGAATATATTTATATATTCAGGCTGTGTTCCGTTTGTTATAAGTTTCAATAAATTTAATTTCAAATAGATTTTATATTCAATTATAACCTTGCAGGTAGCGTATGTACCATAGACGAAGTCTGAAAACCGCTGTGAAAGTAAGTGAAAGATGAAGTAACATCGTTACATAATCCTACATTAGAATCATTTTAAATGTGACAATAGTTTTAACTAATTATATGAAGTAATTACTATAAGTCTGCCGTTAATTGAATTACAAGTGAGCTTTCAGTATTTCGTAACAATTTGATAGATTCATTCAATGAGAACATGTTTATTTAATAGAACCTACTAAAAATATTTCAAGCATTCGCGCCTAGCCCATTGTAAAAGAAAAACATTTAAGATAACAAATTGTCTAACTACTAAGAACGTGCGGTTTAACGTATTTCATGCCATAAAGCTTAACTACCTCAATATATTACTGACTTATCCCACGTAGCTTTCATTAAACCCGATAATAAATCTTATTGTCGTTTCCGCTATGAATAATTAATAATAAATGAAGCGTTTAATAACTCGCTGAGTTTTTTTATTTCACAATTATCTTTCGGGGTTCCTTCGTAACGGAGCTTTGCGTTATTACGTGAACTATGTCTTGCGGTTACACGCAATAATTTCCAGAATACGGTCATATTGTTTACGTTTATAACAGTGAAAAATGTAATTACATTAATTTGTGTAACCTGCACTGGATACAAAGAAAGGAGACAAAGGCCTTTAGCTTCAACACAAACGCGTCTTTGCACAATTATTTCACTAATTTAATTAATTACTGTGCAGGGAATACGCATATGGTTATTCATCCTTAAATACAATAATTCTTCTGCTCTATAAATAAGTTAATATCACGCGCGTGGTTAGTAATCAGGTTTAATAAGTGCCTCGAGAATAATGCACAATGAATTTGGTATTAATCACAGTACTGATTCACGTTGTTCTCGATATTAGAATATTATCTAGGTTTGTAGGAACGTTGCTTGCGGCTACGAAATTTTTAATGATCAAATTTGCACGATTTGCGAATCTCTAATATATTCAGATTCGAATCTGGCGAAACTGTAATTGCGTTTTTAAGAAACTCGATCTCATGACTAACAATCATAAATGTGCTAACAAATATTTAGAGAATCAATGGTCACGTGCGTAATTACAGTTAGTTTTCATGTTATTCCTATTTGTGGTTTAATTATCATATTAGTTCTGCTTTTCGATTATTTCCGTCGATATCTATTTATTGACGTTAGAATTAATCTAATTATATGCGTGAAATGGGAGCCATTAATCTTCTAGATAATGTTTTTGGGAATTGATCGCAATACATAGACTTCCTGTCGTTGCTTCATTAACGTTAGGAGTTTTAAACAGAAATTGAAACAACAATTTTAAGAAATCTTCGTTTATGTGTTAAATCTATACCACTAGTTCCTTTCATTTAAATATCTAGACTATCTAGACCAGGGGTCCTCACTAGGATTTTTTAGAGAGCCTAATTGTTTTTATGAGATTTTTCTGAGGGCCCAAGTAAAAAATGTAATTAATAATAAACGTGTTTTAGGTTTGTCAACAGCTTTATTAAATCAGAAACAACTTGCTTTTCATCTGGATTTTCATCAAACAGAGTTTTAACTGAAGGAAAGCTGGAATAATCACCCTTTGACAGTTCTTACATATACATATTGAATTTTTGTTCCAGTGAAAAAACAATACTCATCATTTTCGTTACAATTTTGTTGTAGTCTCCCTGCAATCGAGTTAGTGTTTCATTCACAATGCGCATTCAATGCCCATTCCTAACTTACGTCTTTTAATTTATGTTTTTTATTTAATTCCCTAACAGCCGAGGGCCGCAAAAAATCGCTCCAAGGGCCGCATGCGGCCCGCGGGCCGCATAGTGAGGATCGCAGATCTAGACTAAATCAGAAATCAATCTGATTCTGTTGGGCATGTGGAAAGCTGAGGAATTCTTTATGATACCTCAAACATGTCCATTTGTGTATTTCTCTACTCAATGTTATTGTAAACTTCTTTTTCTCTATGTAACTGAATGAACTATGTAACTGAAATACACAATAAATGATTTAAAATTAAATTTGAAAAAATCTATAACTTAGAAACTGGACTAGATACAAGCACATAAATTATAACATTAATTACCTAGTGTAACTTGCTTTAATTTCATCAAATTTAGCTTCTCTCTCTAGTCTAAATACCTAGTTATTGATCTAAATCTAAAATATTACTTTAACACACTATCTAGACTAAATCTGGAATTCAATTATCTATAACTTAGCAACTAGACTAGATACAAGTACATAGATTATTACACTAATTACCTGGTCTAACTAGCTTTAATTTCATCAAATTTATCTTCTCTACCTAGCCTAGCTATCTAGCTGTTAAGCTAAACCTAAAATACTACTATAACAAACCATCTAACCAAAATCTGAAATTTAACTATTTACAAACCTTTAATAATGCTGCATTTAATTTTACTTAAATCCTACTTCAATAACTTCTTATATTCTCATCTATGTAGTTTCTTTTTATATTTATCAGTTAATTTAGCATATTCCCATTCCTGCAATTTCTAGAAATGTTCGAACGTGGGATGGATTATCTGAAACATTTTGACCTTTTCCCTTTTTATGTCGCAAATGTATTGAAGTCTGAAGAGTTTGAAAACGAACCTTAACATAAAATATAGTGAATTTGTATTCAATTACAAGTATCAAAGACTGATTTATAAAAGAGTAAAATCTTTGGGCCAAAGTAAAACGATCTGCTGAGCAATATCGAAGCAAAATAACTCCGGCAAGAAATCTAAATGCATTCTGATGTGAACCGTCCAGGAATGCTTTAAATTAATTACAAAAATGTTTTCCTTTTCGCTTTGCTCACGCGAATAAAAGGTTTGTTACAGAATGTGATTTATGATCGCCGGATTTAAATAGAACACTGGGCTAGACGTAACTGCATTTTTCGGCTGGCCT